>OV050030.1:333650156-334132656 GCA_920105625.2 Clusia tigrina
CAAGGATGTCTATATCCTCTGCTGTTTTTAACAGTGGATCAGTCTTGAGAGTGCTGCTAATGTATTGACGATATTTTAGCCAACTGGATTTGCTGTTTTTTATTTTCATTGACTGTGCATTACGCATGGGATGTTTCTGGAAGTTAATTATAACAGGGGATTGATCTGACGATAAGTCGTAGCACTCTTCCGCCAAAATCAATTAGGTCCGGAATTTTGCTAGAATCTGATGCCCAGTAGGTGGGTTTGCCAGTAGATAAAATATCCAGTTTAATTGGCATATTAATTACAGCTGTATTTATTTTGAGTTTATAAGCCGAGAGCTCCAAAGCGTATGCTTTGCATTAAAGTCTCCTGCTCCCAAAAAGTTTAAAAGTCATAAATCTACCTTCAGTAACGTTGTACCTTGGAGGGCAATACACTGAGATTATTATAATTTCATTGCCCCAGCACTGCAGTGAGACCGATGTTGTTTCTATGCATTCTTTTGAGTATTCTTCGATTGCATGGTGTTTAAGATGGTTTTTAACTAGAATTCTTGTTCAACCACGTGCTTTACCGTCTTGTCGAATTGTGTTGTAAACTTTATAGCCTGGTAGTTTAAAATAGTTGTTTGAGGTTAAATGGGTTTGAGATAGCAGTAGTATGTCAATTTCATTTGTTTGCAGGAAATTTAGAACTTAATTTTTGCGTTTGCAAACGCCGTTGGCATTTTAATGACATATTGTTAAGAAGTTCATTTTTGGATAAAGGTAATTGCATCGACTGAATTTGCAATTTGGCAAATTCTTGACACATATTTTGCATGGTGATCATGAGTCATTCTGCACGTTAAATTGGTAATGAGCGGTTCTAACGACGAAGAGAAAGATGCTTCTTTGGATTGTTCGTTTGGCATACCTCTAGCAATTTCGAAATATGATGGCTTGCCAGCTAATCTGCTGTTTGGAGCAATATTAGCTGAAGCGCAAGGTTTTCTTCCGCACGTCGTTCTGGTCTTTGCATTTGAGATAATTTACTCTTCATTTGTCTTGCCGCTTACGAGGCACTTGGTAGCTTTTTCGCTTCTGGTTCAAGTGCAGTTTTGAACAGCGTTTTGGGGATATTGTTTCTGTTTTTCATATTGAAAACAGATTTGGTTGGAAAGCTCGAACATTTCATTGCCTCTTTTACTTCGTTGCAGTCAACATTGCTATCTATTCCCTTGGTCACCACGCATAAGCCTCTATTAATTTTCAGTTGATAAGTATAGAATTTTTTATTGCTACTTTCAAAGTGAGCAATAATTTTGCGGAATCTGTTTTTAGTGGCTGGTTGGAACTTCGTCTCTTTTATGGCACCTTTAATTATTGAGACGATGTAGAAACGCGCTAATTCAGCGACAATCTTGTTTGTGCTCTGTTCTCCCAAATATATATAGGTGGTGGTTCAGATGGCTTGGCTGTGGTAGTGTCAGAACCGCTCTTTGTCGGAAACAGAAGAAATCTATTTTCGCCCAGAGGATTTTCTTGTACTGTTTTAAAAATTTTTGCGGATTGGCAAAAATATTATATTTTGGGGACTTAATTTTCTCTTTGATTGCACGAGAATGAGGGGCCAAGTCCTGTCTGTATTGCCGGCGATAATGTTTTTACTGCACCTTCATCAGTGTATGTTAAGTTAAGTTTTGAGTAAGAAGTTTTTTACTTGTATTTACTCTGAGAGGAAGAGCTTTCAAAACATTTTGAGACCGCTTATCATTGTTGCTTGTGCTGGTGTTTATTATAAGTTATTGTTGTTTGTGAGTTTATATAGGTGTTTTTGGCTGAGGAGTATGGCATTGTGCACTCCATGACGAGTTTAGTTGCCTGGATTGAACCGAGCGACTCAGCGCAGCCGACCAGGTGAGGGGGCCCAGATAAAGGGGCACCGAGTGGATCTAGGCTATTTAAGCGTTTGTTGTCGCTGCACGTCTTCACATCAGTGAGAGATTGGAGCTTGAACCGCTCGCGTGCATATTTTCAGAGTACTGCTCTAAGAGCACTACGGGCAAAGTTAGCGGAAAGTGAGGCTGAGATGGCACTTCAGACACACAATGAGAGCGCATGCGCTGGGAGAGAGCGCTCGTGGGTTGAGTAGGAGAGCGCAGCACGCTCATCCGTTGACCATTGTTTGTTTATATTTCTAATATTATCTGAAATAAATAAATTTTGCTAACAGAATAAAAGATGTGCTTTTACTAAAATAATAAGAGCTTTTGAACGTATTATTATTACTATTATTATTATTATTATTATTATTATCACTGTTCACATTCATTTCTAAATTCTAAATAAAGAATGAAGATCTCAATGAATAAAGTTTACGGCAGTACTATTCAGCTCATACAAATAGCTCCATGATTGTTACATAATGTTTAGTTCAATTTCTTTAATAACCAGAAGGTCTTAACTTTTCTCATTATATTTATAATTTATTAAGATTTTTCTCAATGAATTTATTGACAGGCAAAATGCACACGGTAATAATAACCGTAATAATTGTCAGCAGGAGAATTATTGACTGACTCTCATATTTAGAATTTATAATTTAAAAACAATTATTGATATGATATACTAAAAGTTTAAATATTCTTAATTATATTCTTTTAGTACAAACTGGACTTTACTAGTCTTACTGGAGATATTGCTTCTAGTTCTCTTCCATATGATGATAACAGCATTGGAGGCATAAGTGATACTAAGGGGACTACTAATAGTTCTGAAGGAAATATGTGACATTATGGGATGGCTCGAAGAGCCAAAGGAGACACTAGAAGGACTAGAGTATCATTTTTACTTTTTTGAAATTTTTGAGATTGTGTATCCTTATGTCATATATAGTATTATATAATCGTATATGAAAACAACACTACAATATTATTCTTAAAAATTAAAAAATAACAAACGACTTTGTAGTTAATGCAAATTTGTGAAAGTTGAAATAAGAATGTGTATATATGTTAAATATGTATGTTTAATGTTTTGCATTAAAACAAGTGTATATTTGAGTTTTAAGCATAGAAATATATTATTGAAGCTAGGAATTATAATAAGTGAATATGGAATTGAATTTAATGTATCCGACAGGCACATTTTGGTTAAAACAAAACTTCGTTAAAACTTTGGGAAATACAAAATGTATGCTATAGGACATACAGTTCCATAGCTCTAATAACAAAATAATTCAATAAATCAAGCATCTGCAGACAAATGAAATATACATACAGTTCCATAGCTCTACATACAGTTCCATAGGACATACAGTTCCATAGCTCTAATAACAAAATAATTCAATAAATCAAACATCTGCAGACAAATGAAACATTCGTTAAAGCATTTTGACCTGGTTAACATTATATAAGAACAATTTACGCAACTCAATAAAAAGTCTATCATTCGTGTCCATGCCTTATTTAAATTTTGTCTCGATTTTAATTCGTTTTTCCTACTTAATAACATAACATAAAGAGCTTTTAATTCATCCTCTCCCTCTCTCCTAAACTAAATTTACTTTTTCAGTCTCAGCCAATTCAAACCACGATAATGGCATCTGTTCGATAGTGGGCGCCGGCTGGCCTGCATCTGAACCCAGTAGGGCTGCAGTTATTCACACTTGGCAGATAAGTTTAAAATTAACAATATCAAGGTAACGCCTACTCCAGATTTATCTGCACGGGGATCCAACTAACTGGTAATCCACCGAAGTCGCGTCTGCGGCTTGGGTATCGGATATGTAGGCCCAAAGCAGATTATCCCTAGTGATCAAGATTCACACTCAGGATCACGGAAGATGCAAATTTTGGAGGGTAATGAGCTCATTGACCATGTCTATGGATAGCCTACATCTTGAGGAAAAAGGAGGCGATCTGGCTGAACCGGTGAAGATGCTATAGGGTTCCCCTAGCTCATGGAGGAAGCTGGTACCACGTAAGTCTTAGACAACGGTCAAACCCAAGTTTGACATCGGTAAAAAGACGCGCGGTATTGGTGGCCGTAAGCTCGACCCAGGCCCCTGCATTAAAGCCTCCTCCTAAAATGCTGGTGGTAGAACGATCTCTAGTATGTCACATTGAAACCGGGCTAGAAACTGGTGAATACACAATGGGGATATTTGTGGATATTGAGGGGACCCAGATGAGGGGCCATTAACTCTATGTACTGGGCTGCTAGAAAACATGCGGTGGACGACACTGCTGTAACGTGGGTTCGTTTCATGTTATCAAAAAGGTTTTTAACCGTTGGAGAGACGAACAACAGTGGCAGAAGTTACTCGAGGATGCACTTGTCACCACTGGATCTTATGATTCAACAGGAAATGATGAAACGATATGTTGACTATTTTTGTACAAATATTGGAACGACGAAAAAAACTTCGGGCATAGAGAGAAGTTCAAGACTAAGTATATATATTCATATATGTACATGTATATGTACAAGAATATGTATATATGTATATGTATCGGAATATGTATATGTATATGTGTTAGGATATGTGTATGTATATGGATATGTGTATATATATATATATATATATATATATATATATATATATATATATATATATATACGAGTATATATATATATATATATATATATATATATATATATATATATATATATATATATATATATATATATATATATATATATATATATATATATATATATATATATATATATATATATATATAGCGGGTCCGTCATCTAACGTTTTTTTTGTCAACTAGTGCTTATTTCGCGAAAGGTAACACTTAGCTCATGTCTGATTGGACAGATAATAAGTTTTATCCTTCCGCTGAACGAATATGATTGTGTATACGCTTGAACAACGCTGGGAAATATTGCGACATTACTATGAAAATCATGGTAATGTTGCAGAATGTGTGCGAAAATTGCGTACGGATTTTGGAAGAAGAGAAGCACCGTCAGCTCCGTATGTTCGTTATCTTGTGGAAAAAGTAAAAGAAACTGGCATCCTCATCGATAAACCAAAGCGTGAAAGCCAAAAACAGTGCGTACACCCGAGAATATTGCTGCTGTGACAGAAAGTGTGCGTGAAGCGCCATCAACATCAATTCACCGTCGTTCTCAACAATTGAACATTTCGGAGACATCATTGAGACGAATTTTCCATAAAGACCTTGGTATGACGCCATACAAAGTCCAATTGGTTCAGGAGTTGAAGCCAACTGACCATCCAATGCGTTTTCGCTTCGCTAAGTGGGCCTGCGATCGACTTACAGAAGATGCCGATTTTGCCAAAAAAATCGTCTTTTCAGATGAAGCTCATTTTGATCTTGGCGGGTATGTAAACAAGCAAAATTGTCGCATTTGGGGCACAGAAAACCCGCACGCATACATTGAAAAGCCGATGCACCCAAAACGAGTCACTGTTTGGTGCAGATTTTGGTCCAGAGGCATAATTGGGCCATTTTTCTTCGAAAATGAGCAAGGAGTGGCCGTTACAGTCAATGGCGATCGTTATCGGGCCATGTTGAACGAATTTTTGTTCACAAAAATTGAAGAGGAGGATATTGGCAACATTTGGTTTCAACAGGACGGCACTACGTGCCACACAGCCGAAGCTACACTCGATGTTTTGCGCCCTGTTTAAAAAAAAAAAGAGTTATTTGGCGGACCCTTATATATATATATATATATATATATATATATATATATATATATATATATATATTGTTACCGCACCACTAGAATGATGCAGTGTGGTGGCTACGGCTATCTCACAGCAATGGTCGTGGCCACCACACTGCATCATTCTAGTGGTGCATCTAGAATTCTAGTGGTGCGGTAACATAAATTTCGCCCAATTAAAAATAAAAGAAATGTAAATTAAAATTTTCCTTGTGATGTATTGTGATTTTGTAGTGAAGCATTTTGTGGTTTAGTTTTGGTGTTTAGTTAATGTGCTCCACTCTTGCCGCTGACTTGACGTGCCAATGCGTAACGCCAACTGCAACGACAAGAGGGGGAGGCTAAATGTGAGATGAAGCCAGCTATCTCATCGTGGCCGTGGTCTGTTGAACAGATCATCGTAGCACTGATGAGATAACTGAGAGGCGGAGTCTCAGTAAATGTAAGGAAAATTTTAATGAAGAATGACAACTCGACTGTTAGAAGAAACAGTCCTCCGACAGATTGAAGACAAGGGAGCCTCACCCCATATATTCGAACATTTTTTTGTATTAAAAATATATATTTATAATTAGTAAATTACATTAATAGTGAATATCAGGATTATTTAGAGAAATATATTTATGTTATATGTATGTATATAGGTATATATGTATTATTCTTTTGGGGTATAGGGTGGCATTGGTAGATCTCCATACATAGTAATTGGTATTATGTTATTTTTTTGTTAGAAGTTAGCTGGTTATTTTTTTAACAAACATGTCAGCGGAATACGGTGAATACGGCGCTAGGCCATCAGCACTGCCAAGTCAATACCGGTCAGCCGTGAACTTATTGATATTAGAAAGTGAAAATAGTTATCGGGCGGCGATGAAGGTGGAATTTGGAAAGATAAGGGAAACGGTCCGGGCGAACCATTTAGAGCTGATGAAGCTCATTAGTGATGCAATGAGACCCATGCAGCAATCACCGGCGCAGGAAAGTAGCCTAGCAGCTGCAGAGTTGGAGAAGAAGCCACAAAATAAAGTTGTTGAAAACTGGGAAGAAGTTAGGGGAAGTGGCAACTCACAGGTTAGTTTTGAAGAGGAAAGTACTATCATTTATAATTTAAGTTGTGAAGAGGAACTTTTGGACAATATACCAACAAGTCAGGATGATGAGGACTTGGCCTCAATACATCAAGATATTTTTGAGATATTGTTAGACGATAATTCTGTTGATGGTAGTATTATGTCTGAAGGGTGTAACGCAAAATTAAGTCATAGTTGCGAAAATCAATCTTCTTTGGACTCAATAGATATGTTTGTTAACGTTTTAGTAGGAGGTCCCCTCTCACAAAATATGAGCCTTAGTGACCATAGTGAACAGAGTACAGAAACCACTAGTCAAAATGACTCCATAAAATCAGGTGATAAATATTTATCTTTAGTTTCAGACACTAATGCTGCTGTTGCAGCAGATAAAAGCAGTATACCATCGAATGGATCAAAGACAAAACATTCCGATGAGGCATCATATAGAAATGATGTGAATATAGTGAATGAACCTAAATTGATTCCAACTGTTTATCCAACTGTACTACTTACAGATCAGCCGACATACTTCGACAGAAGCAATTGTACTGGCAAAAAATTAAATTATATTCGAATTATTAAGAAATTGCGAGGAGCAGTTGATCGCGTTTTTGGGTTGCAGAAACTTGTATTCGATAGGGGGAAGTTGTTAGAACGGGTTAAAACCTTAGGTTAAATTGGTGAAGGCCTTGTGGCACTTCTAGTACCTACTGGAAAATTTGCGTGGGGAGATGTTGGGATTATTCCACGCTAAGAATCTAAACCGACTCTTAATCTCGGGCACGTGACTCTTAATCTCGGGGTTGTGGGCGTAGCTCACGTTGGCGCCTGTAGTACGTGAAGTAGCAATAGTTAGTAAGGAGGTGGAGGAAGGTTAATCATAGGGAACTTATGGATTATATGATACATATAAAAGAACTTCGCTATTTATTGTATTTGTTCAGTCACAGTGAACAGATCAACAATTGCACTTTATGTTTATTTTTTACCAGTACAACGAAAATGCACTATTAACAAAAACCAGCACATCAGCCAACACTTGCTTATTGAACTCATTTCCCTTCAAAGTAGCTGTCCAGTGCATTGACTTAAGCGATCATATTTACGCAAAACCAAAATTTCATATTATCAAGGCCAACACACTGGAACACCAGTGCATTGACTTGGGCGATCATATTTCACTTGGTTGCAATGTGCGCTAAATTATGTATGGGAATGATATAATGATGTTGGCTCGTGTTTGATTATTGACAACGGTGCAGTTTTGTCCATCACTTTATTGTTAATTATATTTTAACCAATCTGCATAAAATTGATATAAATAATTGTACAATTCCAATAAAGAATCAAAATCACCTTAACTGCCTAAGTGTTCTCTATTACAGTTATACGGTTTCAAGTGACCTATAACATATCAACAAGTTCTTGGTTTATGTACCAAGGAGCTGACTTCAACATTTTGTGACCCCGACAATCAAATTGAACAACGTCAATCATCTGACATCATGACTACCTTCGGCGAGCTAGTGGCACTCCAGAAAGAAACTGGGAAGGAAATTCAAGGAATCATTAAGAATTTCAGAAAGGACAAGGCTGACAGGGAGACAACCGCTACATATTTCAAGGATCGTTTGTGGCGCCTGAACACTGCATGGGACAACTTTGAAGGAAGAGATAGCAAGCTGAGGACATTAACTGATCAGCCCTTGAATCATGAATACTTCGCATGGGCCTATGACGAACAAATCAACAAAATAGTCACTGCCGATGTGCAGCTCTTCAATGACGAAATACAAAAACTCGAAGAACTGACTACAACACTATACGTAGGTCATGCTAAGACACCAGCGGACTCAGCACAGCAACCTGGTATCAGCAACACTAAACAACACGAAGCACTTGGAGCAGGACCAGTCAAATACCAATCAAGGAAGTCTTCAGGCGGTTCATCCAAGACAGAAGGCACCATTGCGAGCACTTTGCGTAAACAGCACGCATTAATGATGTCACTACAGCGACTTCTCTCTGGAATCTCACCAATCATGCCAATTCTTTGAAGAAAACATTGCGCGACTTAAAAGATTGTGGAACGAAATTGAAACCACAAACTTCAAAGCATGGGAAGAGTCCCCAGCACCAGCATTGCCGGCTAATAGAGCTTTCCACAAAATCAGGAAAAAGGGAACTTCCAGAAGTAGTTGAGCAACAAGCCTTTCGGTTACCACAAATAACCATACCCAAATTTGATGGTGATTACTTAAAATGGAGCCAATTCTACGACATATTTACAGAAATGGTTCATAAATCGCCAATTTCACCAGTTAAAAAAATGTGGTACCTGAAGGCCAATTTGGCGGGAGAAGCTGAGCGGGTAATCAGGCATCTCACATTGACTCAATACAAGTATGAAACAGCATGAAAATTGCTCCAGGAGAGGTACAACAACAAGAGAGTGCTAACTTCCACCTTGATTCAGCGAATACTAGGACATCCAAGTCTCTCATCTGACATAGCACCATCGCCAACTATAAAAAATCTCCACGATGCTGTACGCGAAAGTCTGCTGGCGCTCGAAAACCTAGGCGTATCTACGTTATCTTGGGATCCATTGCTGCTACATCTCCTCATCAAAAAACTAGATCGCCAAAGCCATATATTATATGAGCAATCATTGGAAAGTCCTAAGCAGCTACAAACTATTGATGACTTCCTGCACTTCCTCGAGAACCGGTTTCAATCTTTAGAGGCTCCCGGGGGGAGGGAAAGACAAAACGCATCAAGAGCTATAGCATCGGTAGCAACAGCTTTCACTTGCAGCTATTGCTCGGGCAACGACCACCCCTGTACAATTGCAAGGGATTCCTGCAATTATCTGCGGTAAATCGATTGAACTGGGCTAAAAAACAAATGCTCTGTTTCAATTGTCTTTAAAATTATCACACTTTACGAGACTGTAAATCTCGGAGCTGCACCAAGTGTAACAAAAAGCATAATTCATTGTTACACTTGGAATCGACGGATCCAGAGCCAACAAATAGCCAACAAATAGCAAGATTAAATCAACAATCCAGTACAGAAACTGAGTTGACTGCAACCAATTCTTCGGTAACATTAGCTGCAGCTAACACTTTGCCGGCCTGCCAGGGCCATGTTTTATAAGCAACAGCTAAGGTCAAAATCACAGCAAATAACGGACAATCTGGTGTTTTCAGGACAATCTTGCATTCCGGGTCTCAGATCAACCTACTAACTGAGCGACTCATTAAGAAATTGACTATTGCTCCACCCAAGGCTGCGTTAAGCATTGAAGGCATTGGTCAAAGAGTGAAGACTGCAACTCAACGGGTCAACGTGAAACTACAATCAAGAACAGGCCATTTCGAAACCAGACTAGAGTCTTTTGTACTACAAAAATGAAAGAGACAACAACACAGAATAGTACTGTAAAAAAAAAAAAACACATACGTATGAACATACATACAGTGAACCAAAAATAAAAAGAAGCTGGAACAAAAGTAAAAATTTAATATTCCACAATTTTTAAAATTATTAAAACTGAAATGCCTAACACAGAAAGAGAAGTTTCTAATCCAGTGGCAATCACATATACCCAGGCTCAATTCGTAGCGGAATTTTCGCCGAATAATGATAATTGGCTAATGTGGATGGAGCGTTTCGAAATTAATTTTGGTACTCTATTGAAAGCAATTGGTTCCGAGGCATACAGCATGCTACATTGTTTGTGCAGTCCTGCTTCACCAGTACAAAAAACGTACAAGGAATTGTGTGAAACTTTAAAAACACAATATACACCGCAAACCATAATAATCAAGGAAAGGAGATTATTTCATCAGTCGGCATGTCATGAGAAAGAAAATATTTCAAGCTGGTTTGCTCGAGCAAAAAAGTTGGCAATAAATTTCAGTTCCTGCTAAATCAGTTTGTAATGGGTCTGCCAAAAAGAATGTTCGAGCTGTTAAGTGCATATAAAAAAGCCTTGATATTTGAAACTAAGATGAACTTATCAATAGATGTGGATGGAAAAGAAGTAAATTATGTAAAGAACAAAAGTAATAATGAAGGTCAACAAAGGTTCAACGGGAAAAAGTATACCAACTATAACAGCAGCAGCAGCAATAAAGGAGGCAGTGGTAGCAGCGGCAAAGGCGGTGGTAGTAGCAGCGGCAGAGGTAGTGCTAATAGCAGCGGCAGAGGCCTCAGCACTAACATGAACATGAAAACGGCATGTTATCATTGTGGTTGGAGAAACCATTACTCCAACACATGTAAATTTAAAAATAGCAAATGTCATTGTTGTGGTAAAGTTGGGCATTTGGCTTCCATTTGCAGATTCAAATCTCAGAAAAATGTAAATTACGTATCAGATTCTGAACATAAATTTAAAGATTTTGATTTTGATTTTTCTATTTGTAGCATTTTTAATAATAATTTGATGGATCTTTATACACTGCCAGTAATAGTTGAAGGTGTACAGTTGGGGGCAGTTTGTGACACTGGAGCACCCTGTAATTTGTTGCCAAGGTCATTTCTGGACGAGTATGAAATACGAAAGCGTTTGCAAATATGTCAGAACAACTACGTAAGCTATAGTGGAGAGAAAATTAAGATTATTGGTGAGTTTGGTGCAAATTTTGTGTATAAAGGTGTTAAGAAAAATATTGTTGTTGTTGTTACTGATACGAATAATCCTCCATTGGTAGGAAGAACATTTTTACGTGCGTTCAGTTTTGATCTGGCTCAAACCAAAACAGTTAATCAAATAAATAATGTAAATGTTTTGGAAGACGAAACTAAGAATCGGTATTTCGAAATGTTCAATAATCAGTTGGGAACATACGAGTACACATGTGCCGAAATTTCTTTATCAGTTACAGAAAATATTAAGCCAATTTTTTTTAAGCCACGCCCGTTGCCACTTGCGTGGAAAGATAAAGTCGAAAGTCAACTAAAACAATTAATTGATGATGGTATGTTAGAACAGGTGGATCATTCTGAGTGGGGCACACCATTAGTTCCAATTTTAAAACCTAATGGTGATTTGCGTTTGTGTGGTGACTATAAAGTCACAATCAACAAATACCTAATTGATCCGCTTCCACGGATTGATGAGATTTTTGCTTCTTTACAGGGTGGCTGCTTGTTCACTCAACTAGATTAACGAATGCATACAATCAATTAGTGTTAACTGAAGAATCACAATTCTTGTGTAGATGGAGCACTCATATAGGGAGTTTTAAAATGAAAAGATTACCTTTTGGTATTAGAGAGCTTGTTAAGGGAAATTCCAGGAGTCGTTGTATACCAAGATGACATAACTGTCACTGGTAAGGATCTAAATGATCATATCAAGACTTGAAGATGGATCTAAACAAATTACAGTCTGCTGGGCTTAAGCTAAATGTACATAAGTGCAAATATTTTTCAACAGCAAATTTCCTATTTAGGATTTACCATTGATGGGAATGGCCTAGTTAAAAATGAAGAGCGAATATCTGCAATAAGTAATGCACCCACTCCTAAAAATGTTCCGGAGCTAAGAGCTCTAATGGAATGTTAAATTACTATTCAAAATTTATCGAGAATTTTTCTAAAAAGATGGTTCCACTTTACAATTTATTAAAAAAAGGTGTGAAATTTCAGTGGTCGAGGTCGTGTCAAGAGGCATATGAAACATTAAAGAAAGACGTAACATCTGAACCAATTTTAGTTCATTTCAATCCCAATTTACCAATTGTGTTAACAACTGATGCAACTGATGCCACTGCTGTGGCTGGTGTTTTATCCCACATTTGTCCAAGTAATACAGTCAAACCCATCGCTTTTGTTTCAAGAGCACTATCAAAAACTGAAATGAATTACAGTACATTAGAAAAGGAAGCGTTGGCAATAATTTTCTGTGTCATAAAATTAAAACAATATTTATTAGGACATCGATTCGTTTTGCGAACCGATCACAAACCACTTCTCACTACTTTTGGGGAGCACAAAGGCTATGATGGCTTCTGTGCGTATGCAGCGCTGGGCATTAATTTTATCTGGCTTTAATTATAGTGTCGAACATGTTAAAGGCTCAATAAAACAGTTTGTCAAGAATGCCACAACATAAAACTTCAGAAGATTGTACTGAAATTAATTATATAAACTTTGTTGAAAAAGAAAATTATTTGAATTTAGATTTCAGAGATATTGCTAAAGAGACACGTCGTGATCCAATCTAGTCTAAAGTAGTTATTGCTATTGATAGAGGTCAATTGAACAGTTTAAAAGGTGATGAGTATGCAGCATTTCGTGAGAAGCCAACTGAACTTTCGGTTGAATATGGATGTATCTTGTGGGGCTATCGTACAGTAGTTCCTACGAAATTGCGTGAGACCATCATCCAAAATATACACTCATCACACTTTGGGATAGTAAAAACAAAGGCATTGGCAAGAAGTTATGTTTGGTGGCCGGGAATAAATAAACGCATTGAAGATTTAGTAAGAAGCTGTAAATCTTGTCAGGAACTGCAAGCAAGCCCTGAAAAGAGCATTTTAGTTCCATGAGCACTAGCTTACTCAGTTTGGAGCCGCATTCATATTGACTTTGCCGAAACAATTAAGGGTCAATATCTGTTTGTTATAATAGATTGATTTAGCAAATGGATTGAAGTATTGCTGACTAAGGAAATTACTTCATCATTTGTAATTAAATCTATGAGAACACTTTTCGGTAGATATGGTTTAGTGGATGTTGTCGTAAGTGAAAACGGGCGGCAGTTCACATCCGGTGAGTTTTAAAATTTGTTGTCTAAAAATATGGTAAGGCACGTCCTTACTGCTCCTGGGCATCCATCGACAAATGGACAAGCCGAAAATTTGGTCAAAACAGTAAAGAAATCTATTTTGGCAAATTTGAAACATCAAAGAGAAATGGATTTGGACCCAATTGTAAATCGATTTTTGATAGACTGTCGTAATACTGAGCACAATATGTACCACAAATGAGTCACCTGCAAAGTTATTTTTGGCAGAACTTTAAAAACTCGCTTTAGTAGCCTAAAACCATCAATAGTAAGAGAAAATATTTCATAGAGGTAGGCGCAATATACAGCTTGAAGATGGTCAAAATATCTTTATATGTGACTATAGAGACCCCAATAAACCCAGCTGGTCTCCAGCCACTGTGAAAGGAAAAATTGGTACGCAATTTTATTTATGTACACTCACGGACAATAATAGAGAAATTAAGAGACACTTAGATCAAATACGTGGTGTAGGTAAAAGTAACAGTAACAACAACAATGATAATGACGTCCAAGAGTTAATTGCCACTAACGATGAAAAGAGGTCGCGGCTATAGAGGCAGCACTGTCTTGGCTAAGGAAGAAGAAGATATCTGGACTTGATATTTGCATTCTGTCCGACAGCCAAGCTGCTTTGTGCTCCCTGGATTCGGTTATTATCACCTCAAAAGCCGTCAAGAGCTGCCGCAAATCTTTAGACGAGATAGCTAAGCAGACCCGTCTGCATCTGTGCTGGGTTCCCTGTCACAGAGATATTCCAGGGAACTGCAAGGCGGATGAACTTGCCTGTGAGGGTACTACCATACCGATGGAACCAGATAGGTCGCAATTCGGTATTCCTATTGCCACATGTAAGCTCTTAGTAAATACAATATCCTTAGGAACAGCGGGCAGGCGCTGGTCTGAACTTTCATGATGTAAAAGAGCTAGACAAACCTGGCCAGAGATAAATGTCAAGCGCTCTAAGGACCTACTGGCTCTAAATAGACAAAGCATAGGTCCCGTGAATAGCGTCTTAACGGGACACTGGACTCTAGGCACACACGGGTGTAGGCTGGGGATCGCCTCTAATGACTTCTGCAGGAGTTGCATGGACGAGGAGGAGGAAGAGTCTACTGCTCACCTGTTGTGCACGTGTCCAGCTTTGTCCAGAAGGAGGCGCACTTTCCTAGGCGACTCCTTTTTGGACTCCTTGGGAGAAATCTCAAAAAAAAAAGATTAGCTCCATCAACAGCTTCATTAAAAGCTCCAAATGGCTGGATCTTTGAAAGGGATGGGACCTGCTGTCCCATGCGGTATCACAAAGGGTCAATGTTGGCCTAAGTGCGCCCTTTTCGGGTGGCCGCTTTACCTACCTACCTACCTACGATGAAATGAAGGCAGAAGATGACTTTGGATTCTACAGGTCAAGTTCGCATTTTTTTTTCTGTTATGTTGGTGCACATGTCTGTTATATATGTTGACAATACCAACCATTTTGGATTGTCAGTTTGTTTTTGGCAGATAAAAAGGTTAGTCGTGTTTTGGTGTGCTCTTCGATTTTGTACTATTCGAAAAAATGGATCAAAGAAACTGTATTCAGTTTTGTGTAAAAAATTAAATTAAATGCGCAAGGACATTTGAAATGTTGACTGTGGCCTTTGGCGAGTCTACTATGAGCAGAACACAAGTTCAATTGTGGTATAACCGGTTTAAGGAAGGCCGAGAATATGTCAATGACGATGCTCGTTCTGGTCGCCCGAGCACGTCAACAACCGATGGAAACATTGACGCAGTGAAGAAAATGATTTTGGATAATCGTCGAATCACTATCAGAGAGGTTGCTGATTATCTTGGCATATCGTTCGGCTCGTGCCAAGCAATTTTTACGGATGTTTTAGGCATGAAACGTGCGGCAGCGAAGATTGTTCCAAAATTGCTCAATTTTGAGCAAAAACAACGTCGCATGGACATCGCTCAGGAGCTGTTGAGCATCGTCAACGACGATCCAGATTTCCTCAAAAAGATCATAACTGGTGGCGAATCGTGGGTGTATGGCTATGACATTGACACCAAAGCCCAATCATCCCAATGGAAACGTCCAGATGAGCCAAGACCGAAAAAACCACGTCAAGTTCGCTCGAACGTAAAGGTTTTGCTGACAGTTTTCTTTGATTGCAATGGTGCATCATGAATTCTTGCCACAAAGTCATACGGTCAACAAGGAATACTACCTTGAAGTTATGCGCCGTTTGCGAGAAGCAATTCGTCAGAAACGCCCAGAACTGTGGAAAAACCAATCATGGATTTTGCACCATGATCACGCACCAGCTCACACATCGATGCTTGTGCGTAATTTTTTGGCCAAAAACAAAACCGTTACCATGCCTTAACCACCGTATTCACCGGACTTGGCCCCCGCTGACTTTTTCCTCTTTACAAAACTGAAGACACCGATGAAAGGAAAGCGTTTTGCTACGATTGAGGAGATAAAAGAAAAATCGAACCAGGAGCTTTTGGCGATACCAAGCGTTTCAGAAGTGTTTCGAGGATTGGAAAAAATGCTGGCATAAGTGTATTATAGCTGAGGGGAATTACTTTGAAGGGGACAAGATAGTTTTTGATGAATAAATAAATACTTTTTGAAAAATTGAAAATAACGGTTATTTTTTTATCAAACCTCGTATATACGAGTATATACATATACTCGTACATATTCCAATACATATCCCTATAAATATGCATATTCATATACTTGTACATGTACATATACATATATACATATACATATACATACACATAAAAATATAATGGTCAGGGGGGAACCAGCCGGGGTCAGGGGGGAACCAGCCAGGCAAAGCCTCTAATTGCTCCTCACTGGGAGGGGCTAGAGCGATCCTGGTGTGGGACACCCTCAAGAAGACTCACTGCCTCCTCGTGACGGCCCCGGGCAATGGCACACCAGCTCCCGCTGATGGCCAGCTGAAGTGAGCAACGCACCCAGAGATAGCGATGACCCCCTCATGGGGTGGCTATCTGGGCAACGGGGGACAACGAGGTATCAACCATGTAAGAGCGAGGAACCATCGTGGGACCACAAAGGGACATCTTGGGATCTGTTGTACCTCAAATCAAGGCCGAGATCGGTAAGGCCTTGATTATGGCATACCGGAAACATAGAAAATAAGCTGATGCTTGTGGGCTGACGACTGCGGTATGCTGCCACCTCAGTAAATAAGAGTGAAATCTTACAGAAATGGATGGTAGCTTAATGCCGCAATCATGGGACCATTAAGGCGACTGCACTACGAGCAAAGACAACGGTCCTGAGCGGGGACCCAAACAATAAATGAATACTAACAATACCAACAAAACAAACAAAGACGACGGTGCGATGAAGGACCCCTTCGGCAGGAGGTCTACTATTCAGAGGACCCCTCCTCCGGTAATAAAAAAGACGGTGGTGCGGAGAAACACACTGGCAGACACCAGTGAGCTTCAGCGAGGGATGGGCATGAAGGCCGATCCGACGGCAATGGCCGTCATCCCTCCCGATGAGTTCATTGCCAAAGGCAAAATGACGGTGCTGGAGTGGCACATTGAAGCTTTCCTTGTGCCAAGGCACAATGTACATGCCGACATCAAGCGGAAGGCATCCAAAATCCGGGATGTCTGCTTGCAGGTCGTCGAGGAGCAGGACGCAGGTACGGCTGCGAGAGTGCCACAGCTGGTGCAAGCCGACAGGGCAGTCCAGACTGAAGGGCGGACGGAGAAGGTGGACAAGGAGGTGGAGGTTGGCGGCCCTCCTGTGGACAACCAGGGCAAAGCCGGTGCGTCTTCGCGGGCAGCCCCTGCCCAGGCGAAGAGCTACGCGGCCGCAGTCGCAACGCCAAAGCGCCCCCGTGAGAAGGGGGATCCGGAGCAAGTAAGTCCGACTGGCAGAGCGGTAGCTAAGAGGAGGAGGGGGATGCCCCGACACTGGCGGCCGAGAAAACGGTAACCCGGCCAAATCCAAAAACCCATAAGTCTATGGCTGGCAAGATGCCCATCCTACAAACGATCCGCGGAGAAGAGGTCCAGGCGCAAGAGAGCGGACGCCCTCGACGACGGCGCACTCGAAGTCATGTTGGAGGACTTTGAGCTGCAAGGCAGTGCTGCGGAAATGGCGAACCAGCTAGCGAGCCAGCTAGAGAGCGCCTGCGATCCGGCGATGCCTAGGCGGGCCTATGGTGGAAACCATAAATCCGTTTATTGATGGACAGACGAGATCGCCGGCTTACGCAAGGATTGCCACGCAGTAAGGCGAAGGCACCAGCGTGCAATAGGCAACCCAGACTGCCTGCAACTGCGCCAGTTGTACAAAGAGGCTAAAAGAAGGCTGAAGACGGCCACAAAGGCGAGCAAGCGTAGGAGTTGCACCGAGCTATGTGCACAGGCTGAAGACAACCCGTGGGGCACGGCATATAGGCTCGTGATCAAAAAGCTCCCCTGCTACAGGCAGCCAGCCCCAAGCTGCCCAAACTTGCTCAAACGCAAGTGCCTGATCAGTTCTCTCCCGAGCTTGGCGAAGAAGTACCCAGTGTAATGACAGAAGAGGTGTTCCGGGCGGTTGGAAAATTTGGGGACCAGAAAGCACCTGGCCCAGATGGAATTCGCAACCGAGTGCTGAAAACCGCAGCTGCACTACACCCAGAAACACTGAGGTCACTTTACGACGCCTGTCTTAGGGAAGGAGTTTTTTCTGTCAAAAAAGTTTGTAATGTTGATACTATTGCTCGTAGTTCAATTTGCTGAATCCGATTATAATCACAACGAAGATTAACTTGTTCTTCTGCGTCTCCTACAAAATATATTTGCAAGAATTTGGGAGCTTCAGTTGGAATTGGAAGCAAGGTGCCAATATTATGATACACGTGGCCTTGTATTTTAAACGTCGAATTGAAATTACGACCTCGTTTATCGACGGATGAAATTATGTTTGCAGCAAAAGATGTCATTTGAAAGCAACTATTAAATTTTCTGATGCTCTTTAGAAATAATTTTGTATCTTCATTATCTCCGGACATTTATGATTTCAATGGCCTAGTGGTGAAAGTAATACTGGTAAAACAACTTTTTCAGAGACACAACACACCTAGCGGTCTTATTTTTAAATTTTACAGCGTGACAATAAGTATATTCTTTATCCATGTTACCAATCATAATTTTTACATGAACACAATATTCAATTTCTGGATCAAATTCAAATGCGATACGATTAAAAGATGACAATGTAATTGCTCTGGCTGCCTGCATACGTTCTCTGTTTGTGAGTTGATATAAATTGCTATTTGCATCTGTTCTGTTGGCGTCTGTCTCTGATTGTGTTTCTCATTAATATCCGGCGTTCATTCTGATGTTCAGTAGATTGTGCTGAACGTAATCGCGATACTCTTAATCTGGTTGCTTCATTCACTTGTAATCTTTGTTCCGTGTTTAAATTTGCTCGATCCGTATTTCTTCTTTGCGATGCCGAAGTTCTGCGACCAAGATCTGAACGACGTCGTGGCATTTTATTGTTACACTAATTAGATGTGGAGAGAAATTGTTTGGTTTTGAGTTACGTGTGTTATATTGTTGAAAATATAAATACCACTTTTTTTATTTTACCTTTAAAAAACAATCGAGTTTAAATATTTTGTGTTGTTATATTTGTCTTGAATGTGTTTTTTATATACGCAAAATCTAATAACTAAAAATGAAATGTCAAATATTAATACATATTGAATTGATATGAACCCCTATCAAAAAAATCTTTCTCTAAACCTAACGAATAGTGTTTGTACGAAATGTATGAAAAAAAATTGTGGCGCCACCTGGCGGATTAAATATATCCTATAACCTCATAGGTTACGACACAAATATATGTTGTAAATTTAGTTATGATATTTGTTATGGTTCCGGATATCCTTCGAGGCGTACCTACGCACGAACGATTTTATATATTAAGATATATATATTTATATATATATATATATATATATATATATATATATATATATATATATATATATATATATATATATATATATATATATATATATATATATATATATATGTATATGTATATGTATTTGTATATGGTTTTTTTTTTTTTTTATTGGTTCGGGAAATCTGCAAACAGACACTGGGCGCTCTCGCACCAGTGGTGTGGGGCTCTTACCCACTAAAACCACCTCCTCAGACGCCTCCCAGAAGGTACATAGCCATTAAGCAATACTGCGTCTGGGAGTGGGTTGGTCAACGGACCCCTCCTATTGATTCCCTGAACGTCGCCGCCACTTCAAGTGGCGGAGGTCTCGCATAATTGCGGCCGAGGTGTCACACACCATGTCCCATTTCTCCGGGCATTCGATCATATAGTGCACGAAGTTGTCCGGTGTCACAGGTTCTCCGCAGACTCTTTGCAGTACCGCTCTGGCACCGCTGTATCGTGAACATGAAAAAAGGACATGTTCCACGTCCTCGGGCTCCGTGCCTCCACAATTATCGCAGCAGGGGGATTCCTCCAGCCGGAATCTGTGTAGGTACGCCCGGAAACCTCCATGCCCGGTCAGCAGCTGTGTGACGTGATAGTTCACCTCGGCAAGCGACCTATCCATCCAGCGTTGGAGATCAGGGATCAACCTCCTTGTCCAACGGCCCTTTTCGGATGCATCCCATCGGGCTTGCCTAATGCCTGCTACGCGATCTTCCGCACTCAGCTCGTGCGTACTTTCGCCGTATTATAGGCGCCACGCCGAGGATTTAATGGTGGGTACCTCTTGGCACCCACCATTAAATCTCTGGCCCTGAATCGCCTTCTTCGCCGTTAGGACGAGTTCGTCAATGGCGTCCACGGTGGATCTGGCCTTTCGGAAGCCATATTGGCGCCTCGCCAGTCCTCCAGCATCCACTATCGCCTCGTCGATCCGGTCGCATATAATCCGCTCCAGGACCTTCCCTGCTGTGTCCAACATGCACAGGGGACGGTAGGCCGATGGGTCCTCTGCTGGCTTATCGGCTTTAGGTATCAATACCAACCGCTGCCTTTTCCACCGTTTCGGGAAGACTCCTTCCCAAAGACAGGCGTCGTAAACTGACCTCAGTGTTTCTGGGTGTAGTGCAGCTGCGGTTTTCAGCACTCGGTTGCGAATTCCATCTGGGCCAGGTGCCTTCTGGTCCCCAAATTTTCCAACCGCCCGCAACACCTCTTCTGTCATTACACTGGGTACTTCTTCGCCAAGCTCGGGAGAGAACTGATCAGGCACATAATTTTGCACTGGGAAGAGCTCTCCCACAATGCGTTTGAGCAAGTTTGGGCAGCTTGGGGCTGGCTGCCTGTAGCAGGGGAGCTTTTTGATCACGAGCCTATATGCCGTGCCCCACGGGTTGTCTTCAGCCTGTGCACATAGCTCGGTGCAACTCCTACGCTTGCTCCCCTTTGTGGCCGTCTTCAGCCTTCTTTTAGCCTCTTTGTACAACTGGCGCAGTTGCAGGCAGTCTGGGTTGCCTATTGCCCGCTGGTGCCTTCGCCTTACTGCGTGGCTATCCTTGCGTAAGCCGGCGATCTCGTCCGTCCATCAATAAACGGATATATGGTTTCCACCATAGGCCCGCCTGGGCATCGCCGGATCGCAGGCGCTCTCTAGCTGGCTCGCTAGCTGGTTCGCCATTTCCGCAGTACTGCCTTGCAGCTCAAAGTCCTCCAACATGACTTCGAGTGCGCCGTCGTCGAGGGCGTCCGCTCTCTTGCGCCTGGACCTCTTCTCCGCGGATCGTTTGTAGGATGGGCATCTTGCCAGCCATAGACTTATGGGTTTTTGGATTTGGCCGGGTTACCGTTTTCTCGGCCGCCAGTGTCGGGGCATCCCCCTCCTCCTCTTAGCTACCGCTCTGCCAGTCGGACTTACTTGCTCCGGATCCCCCTTCTCACGGGGGCGCTTTGGCGTTGCGACTGCGGCCGCGTAGCTCTTCGCCTGGGCAGGGGCTGCCCGCGAAGACGCACCGGCTTTGCCCTGGTTGTCCACAAGAGGGCCGCCAACCTCCACCTCCTTGTCCACCTTCTCCGTCCGCCCTTCAGTCTGGACTGCCCTGTCGGCTTGCACCAGCTGTGGCACTCTCGCAGCCGTACCTGCGTCCTGCTCCTCGACGACCTGCAAGCAGACATCCCGGATTTTGGATGCCTTCCGCTTGATGTCGGCATGTACATTGTGCCTTGGCACAAGGAAAGCTTCAATGTGCCACTCCAGCACCGCCATTTTGCCTTTGGCAATGAACTCATCGGGAGGGATGACGGCCATTGCCGTTGGATCGGCCTTCATGCCCATCCCTCGCTGAAGCTCACTGGTGTCTGCCAGTGTGTTTCTCCGCACCACCGTCTTTTTTATTACCGGAGGAGGGGTCCTCTGAATAGTAGACCTCCTGCCGAAGGGGTCCTTCATCGCACCGTCGTCTTTGTTTGTTTTGTTGGTATTGTTAGTATTCATTTATTGTTTGGGTCCCCGCTCAGGACCGTTGTCTTTGCTCGTAGTGCAGTCGCCTTAATGGTCCCATGATTGCGGCATTAAGCTACCATCCATTTCTGTAAGATTTCACTCTTACTTACTGAGGTGGCAGCATACCGCAGTCGTCAGCCCACAAGCATCAGCTTATTTTCTATGTTTCCGGTATGCCATAATCAAGGCCTTACCGATCTCGGCCTTGATTTGAGGTACAACAGATCCCAAGATGTCCCTTTGTGGTCCCACGATGGTTCCTCGCTCTTACATGGTTGATACCTCGTTGTCCCCCGTTGCCCAGATAGCCACCCCATGAGGGGGTCATCGCTATCTCTGGGTGCGTTGCTCACTTCAGCTGGCCATCAGCGGGAGCTGGTGTGCCATTGCCCGGGGCCGTCACGAGGAGGCAGTGAGTCTTCTTGAGGGTGTCCCACACCAGGATCGCTCTAGCCCCTCCCAGTGAGGAGCAATTAGAGGCTTTGCCTGGCTGGTTCCCCCCTGACCCCGGCTGGTTCCCCCCTGACCATTATATTTTTATGTGTATGTATATGTATATGTATATATGTATATGTACATGTACAAGTATATGAATATGCATATTTATAGGGATATGTATTGGAATATGTACGAGTATATGTATATACTCGTATATACGAGGTTTGATAAAAAAATAACCGTTATTTTCAATTTTTCAAAAAGTATTTATTTATTCATCAAAAACTATCTTGTCCCCTTCAAAGTAATTCCCCTCAGCTATAATACACTTATGCCAGCATTTTTTCCAATCCTCGAAACACTTCTGAAACGCTTGGTATCGCCAAAAGCTCCTGGTTCGATTTTTCTTTTATCTCCTCAATCGTAGCAAAACGCTTTCCTTTCATCGGTGTCTTCAGTTTTGTAAAGAGGAAAAAGTCAGCGGGGGCCAAGTCCGGTGAATACGGTGGTTAAGGCATGGTAACGGTTTTGTTTTTGGCCAAAAAATTACGCACAAGCATCGATGTGTGAGCTGGTGCGTGATCATGGTGCAAAGTCCATGATTGGTTTTTCCACAGTTCTGGGCGTTTCTGACGAATTGCTTCTCGCAAACGGCGCATAACTTCAAGGTAGTATTCCTTGTTGACCGTATGACTTTGTGGCAAGAATTCATGATGCACCATTGCAATCAAAGAAAACTGTCAGCAAAACCTTTACGTTCGAGCGAACTTGACGTGCTTTTTTCGGTCTTGGCTCATCTGGACGTTTCCATTGGGATGATTGGGCTTTGGTGTCAATGTCATAGCCATACACCCACGATTCGCCACCAGTTATGATCTTTTTGAGGAAATCTGGATCGTCGTTGACGATGCTCAACAGCTCCTGAGCGATGTCCATGCGACGTTGTTTTTGCTCAAAATTGAGCAATTTTGGAACAATCTTCGCTGCCGCACGTTTCATGCCTAAAACATCCGTAAAAATTGCTTGGCATGAGCCGAACGATATGCCAAGATAATCAGCAACCTCTCTGATAGTGATTCGACGATTATCCAAAATCATTTTCTTCACTGCGTCAATGTTTCCATCGGTTGTTGACGTGCTCGGGCGACCAGAACGAGCATCGTCATTGACATATTCTCGGCCTTCCTTAAACCGGTTATACCACAATTGAACTTGTGTTCTGCTCATAGTAGACTCGCCAAAGGCCACAGTCAACATTTCAAATGTCCTTGCGCATTTAATTTAATTTTTTACACAAAACTGAATACAGTTTCTTTGATCCATTTTTTCGAATAGTACAAAATCGAAGAGCACACCAAAACACGACTAACCTTTTTATCTGCCAAAAACAAACTGACAATCCAAAATGGTTGGTATTGTCAACATATATAACAGACATGTGCACCAACATAACAGAAAAAAAAATGCGAACTTGACCTGTAGAATCCAAAGTCATCTTCTGCCTTCATTTCATCGTAGGTAGGTAGGTAGGTAAAGCGGCCACCCGAAAAGGGCGCACTTAGGCCAACATTGACCCTTTGTGATACCGCATGGGACAGCAGGTCCCATCCCTTTCAAAGATCCAGCCATTTGGAGCTTTTAATGAAGCTGTTGATGGAGCTAATCTTTTTTTTTTGAGATTTCTCCCAAGGAGTCCAAAAAGGAGTCGCCTAGGAAAGTGCGCCTCCTTCTGGACAAAGCTGGCCACGTGCACAACAGGTGAGCAGTAGACTCTTCCTCCTCCTCGTCCATGCAACTCCTGCAGAAGTCATTAGAGGCGATCCCCAGCCTACACCCGTGTGTGCCTAGAGTCCAGTGTCCCGTTAAGACGCTATTCACGGGACCTATGCTTTGTCTATTTAGAGCCAGTAGGTCCTTAGAGCGCTTGACATTTATCTCTGGCCAGGTTTGTCTAGCTATTTTACATCCTGAAAGTTCAGACCAGCGCCTGCCCGCTGTTCCTAAGGATATTGTATTTACTAAGAGCTTACATGTGCAAATAGGAATACCGAATTGCGACCTATCTGGTTCCATCGGTATGTTAGTACCCTCACGGGCAAGTTCATCCGCCTTGCAGTTCCCTGGAATATCTCTGTGACAGGGAACCCAGCACAGATGCAGACGGGTCTGCTTAGCTATCTCGTCTAAAGATTTGCGGCAGCTCTTGACGGCTTTTGAGGTGATAATAACCGAATCCAGGGAGCGCAAAGCAGCTTGGCTGTCGGACAAAATGCAAATATCAAGTCCAGATATCTTCTTCTTCCTTAGCCAAGACAGTGCTGCCTCTATAGCCGCGACCTCTGCCTCATTTCATCGTTAGTGTCAATTAACTCTTGGACGTCATTATCATTGTTGTTGTTACTGTTACTTTTACCTACACCACGTATTTGATCTAAGTGCCTCTTAATTTCTCTATTATTGTCCGTGAGTGTACATAAATAAAATTGCGTACCAATTTGTCCTTTCACAGTGGCTGGAGACCAGCTGGGTTTATTGGGGTCTCTATAGTCACGTATAATGATATTTTGATCATCTTCAAGCTGTATATTGCGCCTACCTCTATGAAATATTTTCTCTTACTAGTGGTGGTTTTAGGCTACTAAAGCGAGTTTTTAAATTTCTGCCAAAAATAACTTTGCAGGTGACTCATTTGTGGTACAATGCTCAGTATTACGATAGTCTATCAAAAATCGATTTACAATTGTGTCCAAATCCATTTCTCTTTGATGCTTCAAATTTGCCAAAATAGATTTCTTTACTGTTTTGACCAAATTTTCGGCTTGTCCATTTGTCGATGGATGCCCAGGAGCAGTAAGGACGTGCCTTACCATATTTTTAGCCAAAAAATTTTAAAACTCACCGGATGTGAACTGCCGCCCGTTTTCACTTACGACAACATCCACTAAACCATATCTACCGAAAAGTGTTCTCATAGATTTAATTACAAATGATGAAGTAATTTCCTTAGTCAGCAATACTTCAATCCATTTGCTAAATCAATCTATTATAACAAACAGATATTGACCCTTAATTGTTTCGGCAAAGTCAATATGAATGCGGCTCCAAACTGAGTAAGTTAGTGCTCATGGAACTAAAATGCTCTTTTCAGGGCTTGCTTGCAGTTCCTGACAAGATTTACAGCTTCTTACTAAATCTTCAATGCGTTTATTTATTCCCGGCCACCAAACATAACTTCTTGCCAATGCCTTTGTTTTTACTATCCCAAAGTGTGATGAGTGTATATTTTGGATGATGGTCTCACGCAATTTCGTAGGAACTACTGTACGATAGCCCCACAAGATACATCCATATTCAACCGAAAGTTCAGTTGGCTTCTCACGAAATGCTGCATACTCATCACCTTTTAAACTGTTCAATTGACCTCTATCAATAGCAATAACTACTTTAGACTAGATTGGATCACGACGTGTCTCTTTAGCAATATCTCTGAAATCTAAATTCAAATAATTTTCTTTTTCAACAAAGTTTATATAAGTAATTTCAGTACAATCTTCTGAAGTTTTATGTTGTGGCATTCTTGACAAACTGTTTTATTGAGCCTTTAACATGTTCGACACTATAATTAAAGCCAGATAAAATTAATGCCCAGCGCTGCATACGCACAGAAGCCATCATAGCTTTTGTGCTCCCCAAAAATAGTGAGAAGTGGTTTGTGATCGGTTCGCAAAACGAATCGATGTCCTAATAAATATTGTTTTAATTTTATGACACAGAAAATTATTGCCAACGCTTCCTTTTCTAATGTACTGTAATTCATTTCAGTTTTTGATAGTGCTCTTGAAACAAAAGCGATGGGTTTGACTGTATTACTTGGACAAATGTGGGATAAAACACCAGCCACAGCAGTGGCATCAGTTGCATTAGTTGTTAACACAATTGGTAAATTGGGATTGAAATGAACTAAAATTGGTTCAGATGTTACGTCTTTCTTTAATGTTTCATATGCCTCTTGACACGACCTCGACCACTGAAATTTCACACCTTTTTTTAATAAATTGTAAAGTGGAACCATCTTTTTAGAAAAATTCTCGATAAATTTTGAATAGTAATTTAACATTCCAATTAGAGCTCTGAGCTCCGGAACATTTTTAGGAGTGGGTGCATTACTTATTGCAGATATTCGCTCTTCATTTTTAACTAGGCCATTCCCATCAATGGTAAATCCTAAATAGGAAATTTGCTGTTGAAAAAAATTTGCACTTATGTACATTTAGCTTAAGCCCAGCATACTGTAATTTGTTTAGAACCATCTTCAAGTCTTGATATGATCATTTAGATCCTTACCAGTGACAGTTATGTCATCTTGGTATACAACGACTCCTGGAATTTCCCTAAACAAGCTCTCTAATACCAAAAGGTAATCTTTTCATTTTAAAACTCCCTATATGAGTGCTCCATCTACACAAGAATTGTGATTCTTCAGTTAACACTAATTGATTGTATGCATTCGTTAATCTAGTTGAGTGAACAAGCAGCCACCCTGTAAAGAAGCAAAAATCTCATCAATCCGTGGAAGCGGATCAATTAGGTATTTGTTGATTGTGACTTTATAGTCACCACACAAACGCAAATCACCATTAGGTTTTAAAATTGGAACTAATGGTGTGCCCCACTCAGAATGATCCACCTGTTCTAACATACCATCATCAATTAATTGTTTTAGTTGACTTTCGACTTTATCTTTCCACGCAAGTGGCAACGGGCGTGGCTTAAAAAAAATGGGCTTAATATTTTCTGTAACTGATAAAGAAATTTCGGCACATGTGTACTCGTACGTTCCCAACTGATTATTGAACATTTCGAAATACCGATTCTTAGTTTCGTCTTCCAAAACATTTACATTATTTATTTGATTAACTGTTTTGGTTTGAGCCAGATCAAAACTGAACGCACGTAAAAATGTTCTTCCTACCAATGGAGGATTATTCGTATCAGTAACAACAACAACAATATTTTTCTTAACACCTTTATACACAAAATTTGCATCAAACTCACCAATAATCTTAATTTTCTCTCCACTATAGCTTACGTAGTTGTTCTGACATATTTGCAAACGCTTTCGTATATCATACTCGTCCAGAAATGACCTTGGCAACAAATTACAGGGTGCTCCAGTGTCACAAACTGCCCCCAACTGTACACCTTCAACTATTACTGGCAGTGTATAAAGATCCATCAAATTATTATTAAAAATGCTACAAATAGAAAAATCAAAATCAAAATCTTTAAATTTATGTTCAGAATCTGATACGTAATTTACATTTTTCTGAGATTTGAATCTGCAAATGGAAGCCAAATGCCCAACTTTACCACAACAATGACATTTGCTATTTTTAAATTTACATGTGTTGGAGTAATGGTTTCTCCAACCACAATGATAACATGCCGTTTTCATGTTCATGTTAGTGCTGAGGCCTCTGCCGCTGCTATTAGCACTACCTCTGCCGCTGCTACTACCACCGCCTTTGCCGCTGCTACCACTGCCTCCTTTATTGCTGCTGCTGCTGTTATAGTTGGTATACTTTTTCCCGTTGAACCTTTGTTGACCTTCATTATTACTTTTGTTCTTTA
Organism: Clusia tigrina; assembly: GCA_920105625.2. Lineage (NCBI taxonomy): Eukaryota > Metazoa > Arthropoda > Insecta > Diptera > Clusiidae > Clusia > Clusia tigrina. The sequence goes on from OV050030.1 coordinate 333,678,271, forward strand.
CATAATTTACTTCTTTTCCATCCACATCTATTGATAAGTTCATCTTAGTTTCAAATATCAAGGCTTTTTTATATGCACTTAACAGCTCGAACATTCTTTTTGGCAGACCCATTACAAACTGATTTAGCAGGAACTGAAATTTATTGCCAACTTTTTTGCTCGAGCAAACCAGCTTGAAATATTTTCTTTCTCATGACATGCCGACTGATGAAATAATCTCCTTTCCTTGATTATTATGGTTTGCGGTGTATATTGTGTTTTTAAAGTTTCACACAATTCCTTGTACGTTTTTTGTACTGGTGAAGCAGGACTGCACAAACAATGTAGCATGCTCTATGCCTCGGAACCAATTGCTTTCAATAGAGTACCAAAATTAATTTCGAAACGCTCCATCCACATTAGCCAATTATCATTATTCGGCGAAAATTCCGCTACGAATTGAGCCTGGGTATATGTGATTGCCACTGGATTAGAAACTTCTCTTTCTGTGTTAGGCATTTCAGTTTTAATAATTTTAAAAATTGTGGAATATTAAATTTTTACTTTTGTTCCAGCTTCTTTTTATTTTTGGTTCACTGTATGTATGTTCATACGTATGTGTTTTTTTTTTTTTTACAGTACTACTCTGTGTTGTTGTCTCTTTCATTTTTGTAGTACAAAAGACTCTAGTCTGGTTTCGAAATGGCCTGTTCTTGATTGTAGTTTCACGTTGACCCGTTGAGTTGCAGTCTTCACTCTTTGACCAATGCCTTCAATGCTTAACGCAGCCTTGGGTGGAGCAATAGTCAATTTCTTAATGAGTCGCTCAGTTAGTAGGTTGATCTGAGACCCGGAATGCAAGATTGTCCTGAAAACACCAGATTGTCCGTTATTTGCTGTGATTTTGACCTTAGCTGTTGCTTATAAAACATGGCCCTGGCAGGCCGGCAAAGTGTTAGCTGCAGCTAATGTTACCGAAGAATTGGTTGCAGTCAACTCAGTTTCTGTACTGGATTGTTGATTTAATCTTGCTATTTGTTGGCTATTTGTTGGCTCTGGATCCGTCGATTCCAAGTGTAACAATGAATTATGCTTTTTGTTACACTTGGTGCAGCTCCGAGATTTACAGTCTCGTAAAGTGTGATAATTTTAAAGACAATTGAAACAGAGCATTTGTTTTTTAGCCCAGTTCAATCGATTTACCGCAGATAATTGCAGGAATCCCTTGCAATTGTACAGGGGTGGTCGTTGCCCGAGCAATAGCTGCAAGTGAAAGCTGTTGCTACCGATGCTATAGCTCTTGATGCGTTTTGTCTTTCCCTCCCCCCGGGAGCCTCTAAAGATTGAAACCGGTTCTCGAGGAAGTGCAGGAAGTCATCAATAGTTTGTAGCTGCTTAGGACTTTCCAATGATTGCTCATATAATATATGGCTTTGGCGATCTAGTTTTTTGATGAGGAGATGTAGCAGCAATGGATCCCAAGATAACGTAGATACGCCTAGGTTTTCGAGCGCCAGCAGACTTTCGCGTACAGCATCGTGGAGATTTTTTATAGTTGGCGATGGTGCTATGTCAGATGAGAGACTTGGATGTCCTAGTATTCGCTGAATCAAGGTGGAAGTTAGCACTCTCTTGTTGTTGTACCTCTCCTGGAGCAATTTTCATGCTGTTTCATACTTGTATTGAGTCAATGTGAGATGCCTGATTACCCGCTCAGCTTCTCCCGCCAAATTGGCCTTCAGGTACCACATTTTTTTAACTGGTGAAATTGGCGATTTATGAACCATTTCTGTAAATATGTCGTAGAATTGGCTCCATTTTAAGTAATCACCATCAAATTTGGGTATGGTTATTTGTGGTAACCGAAAGGCTTGTTGCTCAACTACTTCTGGAAGTTCCCTTTTTCCTGATTTTGTGGAAAGCTCTATTAGCCGGCAATGCTGGTGCTGGGGACTCTTCCCATGCTTTGAAGTTTGTGGTTTCAATTTCGTTCCACAATCTTTTAAGTCGCGCAATGTTTTCTTCAAAGAATTGGCATGATTGGTGAGATTCCAGAGAGAAGTCGCTGTAGTGACATCATTAATGCGTGCTGTTTACGCAAAGTGCTCGCAATGGTGCCTTCTGTCTTGGATGAACCGCCTGAAGACTTCCTTGATTGGTATTTGACTGGTCCTGCTCCAAGTGCTTCGTGTTGTTTAGTGTTGCTGATACCAGGTTGCTGTGCTGAGTCCGCTGGTGTCTTAGCATGACCTACGTATAGTGTTGTAGTCAGTTCTTCGAGTTTTTGTATTTCGTCATTGAAGAGCTGCACATCGGCAGTGACTATTTTGTTGATTTGTTCGTCATAGGCCCATGCGAAGTATTCATGATTCAAGGGCTGATCAGTTAATGTCCTCAGCTTGCTATCTCTTCCTTCAAAGTTGTCCCATGCAGTGTTCAGGCGCCACAAACGATCCTTGAAATATGTAGCGGTTGTCTCCCTGTCAGCCTTGTCCTTTCTGAAATTCTTAATGATTCCTTGAATTTCCTTCCCAGTTTCTTTCTGGAGTGCCACTAGCTCGCCGAAGGTAGTCATGATGTCAGATGATTGACGTTGTTCAATTTGATTGTCGGGGTCACAAAATGTTGAAGTCAGCTCCTTGGTACATAAACCAAGAACTTGTTGATATGTTATAGGTCACTTGAAACCGTATAACTGTAATAGAGAACACTTAGGCAGTTAAGGTGATTCTGATTCTTTATTGGAATTGTACAATTATTTATATCAATTTTATGCAGATTGGTTAAAATATAATTAACAATAAAGTGATGGACAAAACTGCACCGTTGTCAATAATCAAACACGAGCCAACATCATTATATCATTCCCATACATAATTTAGCGCACATTGCAACCAAGTGAAATATGATCGCCCAAGTCAATGCACTGGTGTTCCAGTGTGTTGGCCTCGGTAATATGAAATTTTGGTTTTGCGTAAATATGATCGCTTAAGTCAATGCACTGGACAGCTACTTTGAAGGGAAATGAGTTCAATAAGCAAGTGTTGGCTGATGTGCTGGTTTTTGTTAATAGTGCATTTTCGTTGTACTGATAAAAAATAAACATAAAGTGCAATTGTTGATCTGTTCACTGTGACTGAACAAATACAATAAATAGCGAAGTTCTTTTATATGTATCATATAATCCATAAGTTCCCTATGATTAACCTTCCTCCACCTCCTTACTAACTATTGCTACTTCACGTACTACAGGCGCCAACGTGAGCTACGCCCAGAACCCCGAGATTAAGAGTCGCGTGCCCGAGATTAAGAGTCGGTTTAGATTCTTAGCGTGGAATAATCCCAACATCTCCCCACGCAAATTTTCCAGTAGGTACTAGAAGTGCCACAAGGCCTTCACCAATTTAACCTAAGGTTTTAACCCGTTCTAACAACTTCCCCCTATCGAATACAAGTTTCTGCAACCCAAAAACGCGATCAACTGCTCCTCGCAATTTCTTAATAATTCGAATATAATTTAATTTTTTGCCAGTACAATTGCTTCTGTCGAAGTATGTCGGCTGATCTGTAAGTAGTACAGTTGGATAAACAGTTGCAATCAATTTAGGTTCATTCACTATATTCACATCATTTCTATATGATGCCTCTACGGAATGTTTTGTCTTTGATCCATTCGATGGTATACTGCTTTTATCTGCTGCAACAGCAGCATTAGTGTCTGAAACTAAAGATAAATATTTACCAGCTGATTTTATGGAGTCACTTTGACTAGTGGTTTCTGTACTCTGTTCACTATGGTCACTAAGGCTCATATTTTGTGAGAGGGGACCTCCTACTAAAACGTTAACAAACATATCTATTGAGTCCAAAGAAGATTGATTTTCGCAACTATGACTTAATTTTGCGTTACACGCTTCAGACATAATACTACCATGTAACGACTCTTTTTTATAGCTGGGGTAAAACTCAGCGGCTCCAGGGGTCGTATACAGAAAAATATAAAATTCCTGTGTGTTAAATTAATTTCAGCGTATTTATTTAGTGTATTGATTATGGACTCTTGTTAGTCCTTGCTCAAAACAATACTACTTCCTTAACTCTATGTTTGTATAAATAACTTATTCAATGTGTACTTGTTTTCACGTCTCTACGTCCCGGTAAGTGTGTGTCTCTGTGACTCAGTGGGAGAACGATTAAAAACCAGAAGCTCTCACTGAGTTCCTATGGTCTCTGTACGGCGTATGACTTAGTGGGAAAACGATTAAAAACCAGAGGTTCCCTCTAAGTCCCTAAGTCTCGGTGGCGTATGTGTCTCAGTGATTCAGTGGGAGAACGATTAAAAACCAGAGGCTCTCACTGAATCCCTGTAGTCTCTGTCTGTGTATGGCTTAGCAAGAAAACGATTAAAAACCAGAGGTTCTTGCTAAGCTTTCTATGTTCGTATTGTACTTTGTAGAGCTGCTGCTAGTCAGGATGCTGGTGATCGACGAAGAGACTTACTGCCTGGGCTACGTGGTTTATATAGTCCCAGGTCGCAGCGGCTGACACATGTTGTTGTTCGCAGGCCACCGTTGTGTGAGTTTACTTCCGTTGGCCAGTAGTCGATTGTTGTTGTTGTGGCAGGCTTGTTGTTGTTGCCGTCAGGCTTGTTGGTGTTGCCGTCTTTTGCCCTTGGGCCACCTTCAACTTCTGGCGGTCAGCCACCTCACTCCAACGGTCCCTGGTTAGCCTGCAGTATTGTTGCCTGCCAGCAGCGCTGTCCGGAATCCTGTAGTGTTGTTGTTGTTAAATATTTAATTTAACTGACAATCAGCATTTCCCTCTTGTGCTTCGCTCTCGTTTCTTCGTGTTGTTGTTAAATATTTAATTTAACTGACAACCAGCATTTCCCTCTTGTGCTTTGTACTTGCCGGCCGTTGGCGTGGTGGTGGTTCTGTCATTGTCCCTCTTGTGCTTCGCTCTCGTTTCTTCGTGTTGTTGGTGTAAGATTTCCGAGCGAGCGCACTCGACAAATTCCACCGCTGAGTTCGTGCACTCACCTTCTCTTGTCCGGCATGTATTTGTTGTATTCCTCGTCGCTGTGTTTTTCCTCGCTCTTTGCAAGCATAGCGCTGATTGGCAAGATCGTTGGCTGTGCGTGAGGTTGCTTTTGTTGTAATCCTAGTTATTATTCCAACTGGTCTAATATGCTGCTACTGATCTGCGCTCCTACCACGGCCGCGCTAATTGGTTACAATGCTTGTAGTTTTTTCGTTAAATTTCTAATGCAGTTGCTTCGGTTCGGGTATTTTATCGTGATGTGTGTGTGTATATGGTTTCGTAGCGACTCTGTCATTTGTAGTGTGGGCCAAAATTTCCCACAGAAGATTTTAGTCCTCACACGCCCTCCCCACTTTACCGACGATGAAAAATGATGACAGCGTCACGTTTGAGGGTCACTCTGTATGCATCTCGCCTAAATCGTATTCGCCCTCGTGTCCGTTTTTGCTGAGCCCCTTTGGCTTTACGCAAAATTTCTGTTACTAAGCCCTGTGGTAGACCAGCTCCTTTCGATTCCTGTAGCTCTTCTAAACTCTGGAATGTGACATGGTTCCATTGTGTGGCTGAGTCGTCTGTATTTGGCATCCGTTTCTCTGTTGACGGGCTCCCTGTAGCACCGTTCCGTTGTCTACTACTATTGCTGCGGTGGCTATGGGCGTCGCTTCTGTTGTGTTTGGTGCACTTGATTGCACGGTGGTTGTCCCTTGATCTGTCGGTTTGTCTACGTGGCATTTCTCGGGTTTCCCGCGCTGGCGAACACCTTGCGGAATAACTGGAAGATGCGCTGCTTGTCATGGTCGTTTGACGCCTTAATGTCGTGATCTCACTACCACTTGGTGCGCCCGTGTCCTTCTCCTGAGGCCCCTGTGGTAATTCGTTTTTGGTTTTCCCTCGGCAGAATCCGTGGCAAGTGAACGCGTTCGTGTGTGTAATACTTGTTCCTGGTGATGTATATTTGCTACTGCGTTGGCTTCCGCTGTATTCTCTGTTGTGTCTCTGTTCTTTAGATTTTCTGACGTTAGTTGGCCTCTTGGAAGGCATTGATGCATTTACTTGTGGGAAGTTCTCAACGCGGATTGTCGTGCACGTTGCAAAGTCTCGTGGTTGCACACAACCGTTATGAGGTCCCAGCGTGATCTCCTGATCGCCGCACTTCAATGTCGTTCCCAGGCTTGTCATGAAATCCACTCCCAGGAGTAGATCATCACTGGAGTCAGGCATGATGAGTAGTTCTATCTGGCATGCCTGCCCTCCAAACCTTACCTTCGTCACAAATGTCTCTTTGACCCTCCTAGCACTTCCGTCTGCCATAAGCGCTCTGGTATTGGATTTTTCCAATTTGCCGGTAGAAGCGCGTAACTTGTGTGCTAGGCGTCTGCTCATAAAACTGTGCGTTGCACCTGTGTCCAGCGTCGCGGTGACAGTTTCTGTGCCAATAGAAACGTTAGCGCAGATTCGTCGCCCGACACAGTGCAATGCGTTTTTCCATGGTAAAGTCTGGTGTCGCTGCTCTGCTCCATGCTGCGTGTCTGACGGTAGTCTTCTGTTGGGTGGTGCTCTCTGGTTGCAGCACTCGATCGTCCTAACTCCCCTACGGCCACACTCCCAACAAAACAGTATTTGCACGTTGCGACATAGTCGTGCTATGTGACCATTTTGGCCACAACGCCGGCAGGCTGTTCTAGGATCTATGGGAGCCACTTTGCTCTCTACCGTCACCTGTCGGTTCCTTACCTCTCGAGGTGGACCTTGCTCTGTTCGCCTTTGTGTGGGTGGCGCTGCTAGCTGTTCGCCTTCTCCCCGTATGCTCTCCAAATCCTCGGCCATCTCTATCAGTTCCTGTAGCGATACTAAATCTCTACGGCGCACGTATAGCTGATATTGTGGCAGACTGTTCTGAAAGATTCTTTCCAGTTTCTGCTCCTCCGAATAATCCACGTGTCGCATAAGATTTTGCAATTCGAGTACATACTGCTTGAATGACTCTCGGTGCCTCTGGTGACGCTGTCGGATCTGGTCGTCGAGTTTCTCCATGAAACGGGCCGGTAAAAAGAATTTCAGGAAGTCCCTCCTATATGTGCTCCATTCCCGCCACGCTCGATTGTTGTTTCTGAACCACATGAGTGCTCGTTCTCTCAAGAGTTCAGGCATAGTACGCGGAAGGAAATCTTTGTTTATTCCGTACACATCTGCAAGTTCTTCCACTCGCTCAATAAACGCCAGTGGATCACGCCCACCGTCAAAGTTAAGAGACCACTTCCGTACTTGATCAATAACAGCGGCGTACTGTGTAGACCCGTTGTATTGTTGATCCATTGGTGCAGGTGAAACGTAAGGATGCTGTGGTATTCCCCGTACCTCTGGATTCCACGCTGGTAGAGTTGCACCTGCGTATATGCTTGGCCTGTCCACTTCCAGCGTTTCGCTGGGAACTATGGATGCAGCCGGCCTTGGTGATGTGTTTTTAACATGCCTGCGTTGTAGATTCATCAACCGGTATTGTTGCTCCTGAGTCAGTACCGTTTCTGTGAAAAATTCAGAAAGCCGCTTTCGGAGGTCATCTACTGTGCCTGTAGTTTCCAAACCGAATTCCTCTGCAAAAATCACCAACTCATCTTTCCGTAGCACGTACACCCAGCTTGTTTTCCCCATCCTGTGACTTTCCTGGTTAATGGCGAAGACTATGGGTGAGCGTCGGATGCGTTGAATTTCCTTGTTTTTATAGTCCCTGCTCGGGCGCCACTGTAACGACTCTTTTTTATAGCTGGGGTAAAACTCAGCGGCTCCAGGGGTCGTATACAGAAAAATATAAAATTCCTGTGTGTTAAATTAATTTCAGCGTATTTATTTAGTGTATTGATTATGGACTCTTGTTAGTCCTTGCTCAAAACAATACTACTTCCTTAACTCTATGTTTGTATAAATAACTTATTCAATGTGTACTTGTTTTCACGTCTCTACGTCCCGGTAAGTGTGTGTCTCTGTGACTCAGTGGGAGAACGATTAAAAACCAGAAGCTCTCACTGAGTTCCTATGGTCTCTGTACGGCGTATGACTTAGTGGGAAAACGATTAAAAACCAGAGGTTCCCTCTAAGTCCCTAAGTCTCGGTGGCGTATGTGTCTCAGTGATTCAGTGGGAGAACGATTAAAAACCAGAGGCTCTCACTGAATCCCTGTAGTCTCTGTCTGTGTATGGCTTAGCAAGAAAACGATTAAAAACCAGAGGTTCTTGCTAAGCTTTCTATGTTCGTATTGTACTTTGTAGAGCTGCTGCTAGTCAGGATGCTGGTGATCGACGAAGAGACTTACTGCCTGGGCTACGTGGTTTATATAGTCCCAGGTCGCAGCGGCTGACACATGTTGTTGTTCGCAGGCCACCGTTGTGTGAGTTTACTTCCGTTGGCCAGTAGTCGATTGTTGTTGTTGTGGCAGGCTTGTTGTTGTTGCCGTCAGGCTTGTTGGTGTTGCCGTCTTTTGCCCTTGGGCCACCTTCAACTTCTGGCGGTCAGCCACCTCACTCCAACGGTCCCTGGTTAGCCTGCAGTATTGTTGCCTGCCAGCAGCGCTGTCCGGAATCCTGTAGTGTTGTTGTTGTTAAATATTTAATTTAACTGACAATCAGCATTTCCCTCTTGTGCTTCGCTCTCGTTTCTTCGTGTTGTTGTTAAATATTTAATTTAACTGACAACCAGCATTTCCCTCTTGTGCTTTGTACTTGCCGGCCGTTGGCGTGGTGGTGGTTCTGTCATTGTCCCTCTTGTGCTTCGCTCTCGTTTCTTCGTGTTGTTGGTGTAAGATTTCCGAGCGAGCGCACTCGACAAATTCCACCGCTGAGTTCGTGCACTCACCTTCTCTTGTCCGGCATGTATTTGTTGTATTCCTCGTCGCTGTGTTTTTCCTCGCTCTTTGCAAGCATAGCGCTGATTGGCAAGATCGTTGGCTGTGCGTGAGGTTGCTTTTGTTGTAATCCTAGTTATTATTCCAACTGGTCTAATATGCTGCTACTGATCTGCGCTCCTACCACGGCCGCGCTAATTGGTTACAATGCTTGTAGTTTTTTCGTTAAATTTCTAATGCAGTTGCTTCGGTTCGGGTATTTTATCGTGATGTGTGTGTGTATATGGTTTCGTAGCGACTCTGTCATTTGTAGTGTGGGCCAAAATTTCCCACAGAAGATTTTAGTCCTCACACGCCCTCCCCACTTTACCGACGATGAAAAATGATGACAGCGTCACGTTTGAGGGTCACTCTGTATGCATCTCGCCTAAATCGTATTCGCCCTCGTATCCGTTTTTGCTGAGCCCCTTTGGCTTTACGCAAAATTTCTGTTACTAAGCCCTGTGGTAGACCAGCTCCTTTCGATTCCTGTAGCTCTTCTAAACTCTGGAATGTGACATGGTTCCATTGTGTGGCTGAGTCGTCTGTATTTGGCATCCGTTTCTCTGTTGACGGGCTCCCTGTAGCACCGTTCCGTTGTCTACTACTATTGCTGCGGTGGCTATGGGCGTCGCTTCTGTTGTGTTTGGTGCACTTGATTGCACGGTGGTTGTCCCTTGATCTGTCGGTTTGTCTACGTGGCATTTCTCGGGTTTCCCGCGCTGGCGAACACCTTGCGGAATAACTGGAAGATGCGCTGCTTGTCATGGTCGTTTGACGCCTTAATGTCGTGATCTCACTACCACTTGGTGCGCCCGTGTCCTTCTCCTGAGGCCCCTGTGGTAATTCGTTTTTGGTTTTCCCTCGGCAGAATCCGTGGCAAGTGAACGCGTTCGTGTGTGTAATACTTGTTCCTGGTGATGTATATTTGCTACTGCGTTGGCTTCCGCTGTATTCTCTGTTGTGTCTCTGTTCTTTAGATTTTCTGACGTTAGTTGGCCTCTTGGAAGGCATTGATGCATTTACTTGTGGGAAGTTCTCAACGCGGATTGTCGTGCACGTTGCAAAGTCTCGTGGTTGCACACAACCGTTATGAGGTCCCAGCGTGATCTCCTGATCGCCGCACTTCAATGTCGTTCCCAGGCTTGTCATGAAATCCACTCCCAGGAGTAGATCATCACTGGAGTCAGGCATGATGAGTAGTTCTATCTGGCATGCCTGCCCTCCAAACCTTACCTTCGTCACAAATGTCTCTTTGACCCTCCTAGCACTTCCGTCTGCCATAAGCGCTCTGGTATTGGATTTTTCCAATTTGCCGGTAGAAGCGCGTAACTTGTGTGCTAGGCGTCTGCTCATAAAACTGTGCGTTGCACCTGTGTCCAGCGTCGCGGTGACAGTTTCTGTGCCAATAGAAACGTTAGCGCAGATTCGTCGCCCGACACAGTGCAATGCGTTTTTCCATGGTAAAGTCTGGTGTCGCTGCTCTGCTCCATGCTGCGTGTCTGACGGTAGTCTTCTGTTGGGTGGTGCTCTCTGGTTGCAGCACTCGATCGTCCTAACTCCCCTACGTCCACACTCCCAACAAAACAGTATTTGCACGTTGCGACATAGTCGTGCTATGTGACCATTTTGGCCACAACGCCGGCAGGCTGTTCTAGGATCTATGGGAGCCACTTTGCTCTCTACCGTCACCTGTCGGTTCCTTACCTCTCGAGGTGGACCTTGCTCTGTTCGCCTTTGTGTGGGTGGCGCTGCTAGCTGTTCGCCTTCTCCCCGTATGCTCTCCAAATCCTCGGCCATCTCTATCAGTTCCTGTAGCGATACTAAATCTCTACGGCGCACGTATAGCTGATATTGTGGCAGACTGTTCTGAAAGATTCTTTCCAGTTTCTGCTCCTCCGAATAATCCACGTGTCGCATAAGATTTTGCAATTCGAGTACATACTGCTTGAATGACTCTCGGTGCCTCTGGTGACGCTGTCGGATCTGGTCGTCGAGTTTCTCCATGAAACGGGCCGGTAAAAAGAATTTCAGGAAGTCCCTCCTATATGTGCTCCATTCCCGCCACGCTCGATTGTTGTTTCTGAACCACATGAGTGCTCGTTCTCTCAAGAGTTCAGGCATAGTACGCGGAAGGAAATCTTTGTTTATTCCGTACACATCTGCAAGTTCTTCCACTCGCTCAATAAACGCCAGTGGATCACGCCCACCGTCAAAGTTAAGAGACCACTTCCGTACTTGATCAATAACAGCGGCGTACTGTGTAGACCCGTTGTATTGTTGATCCATTGGTGCAGGTGAAACGTAAGGATGCTGTGGTATTCCCCGTACCTCTGGATTCCACGCTGGTAGAGTTGCACCTGCGTATATGCTTGGCCTGTCCACTTCCAGCGTTTCGCTGGGAACTATGGATGCAGCCGGCCTTGGTGATGTGTTTTTAACATGCCTGCGTTGTAGATTCATCAACCGGTATTGTTGCTCCTGAGTCAGTACCGTTTCTGTGAAAAATTCAGAAAGCCGCTTTCGGAGGTCATCTACTGTGCCTGTAGTTTCCAAACCGAATTCCTCTGCAAAAATCACCAACTCATCTTTCCGTAGCACGTACACCCAGCTTGTTTTCCCCATCCTGTGACTTTCCTGGTTAATGGCGAAGACTATGGGTGAGCGTCGGATGCGTTGAATTTCCTTGTTTTTATAGTCCCTGCTCGGGCGCCACTGTAACGACTCTTTTTTATAGCTGGGGTAAAACTCAGCGGCTCCAGGGGTCGTATACAGAAAAATATAAAATTCCTGTGTGTTAAATTAATTTCAGCGTATTTATTTAGTGTATTGATTATGGACTCTTGTTAGTCCTTGCTCAAAACAATACTACTTCCTTAACTCTATGTTTGTATAAATAACTTATTCAATGTGTACTTGTTTTCACGTCTCTACGTCCCGGTAAGTGTTTGTCTCTGTGACTCAGTGGGAGAACGATTAAAAACCAGAAGCTCTCACTGAGTTCCTATGGTCTCTGTACGGCGTATGACTTAGTGGGAAAACGATTAAAAACCAGAGGTTCCCTCTAAGTCCCTAAGTCTCGGTGGCGTATGTGTCTCAGTGATTCAGTGGGAGAACGATTAAAAACCAGAGGCTCTCACTGAATCCCTGTAGTCTCTGTCTGTGTATGGCTTAGCAAGAAAACGATTAAAAACCAGAGGTTCTTGCTAAGCTTTCTATGTTCGTATTGTACTTTGTAGAGCTGTTGCTAGTCAGGATGCTGGTGATCGACGAAGAGACTTACTGCCTGGGCTACGTGGTTTATATAGTCCCAGGTCGCAGCGGCTGACACATGTTGTTGTTCGCAGGCCACCGTTGTGTGAGTTTACTTCCGTTGGCCAGTAGTCGATTGTTGTTGTTGTGGCAGGCTTGTGGTTGTTGCCGTCAGGCTTGTTGGTGTTGCCGTCTTTTGCCCTTGGGCCACCTTCAACTTCTGGCGGTCAGCCACCTCACTCCAACGGTCCCTGGTTAGCCTGCAGTATTGTTGCCTGACAGCAGCGCTGTCCGGAATCCTGTAGTGTTGTTGTTGTTAAATATTTAATTTAACTGACAATCAGCATTTCCCTCTTGTGCTTCGCTCTCGTTTCTTCGTGTTGTTGTTAAATATTTAATTTAACTGACAACCAGCATTTCCCTCTTGTGCTTTGTACTTGCCGGCCGTTGGCGTGGTGGTGGTTCTGTCGTTGTCCCTCTTGTGCTTCGCTCTCGTTTCTTCGAGTTGTTGGTGTAAGATTTCCGAGCGAGCGCACTCGGCAAATTCCACCGCTGAGTTCGTGCACTCACCTTCTCTTGTCCGGCATGTATTTGTTGTATTCCTCGTCGCTGTGTTTTTCCTCGCTCTTTGCAAGCATAGCGCTGATTGGCAAGATCGTTGGCTGTGCGTGAGGTTGCTTTTGTTGTAATCCTAGTTACTATTCCAACTGGTCTAATATGCTGCTACTGATCTGCGCTCCTACCACGGCCGCGCTAATTGGTTACAATGCTTGTAGTTTTTTCGTTAAATTTCTAATGCAGTTGCTTCGGTTCGGGTATTTTATCGTGATGTGTGTGTGTATATAGTTTCGTAGCGACTCTGTCATTTGTAGTGTGGGCCAAAATTTCCCACAGAAGATTTTAGTCCTCACAACCATCAACAGAATTATCGTCTAACAATATCTCAAAAATATCTTGATGTATTGAGGCCAAGTCCTCATCGTCCTGACTTGTTGGTATATTGTCCAAAAGTTCCTCTTCACAACTTAAATTATAAATGATAGTACTTTCCTCTTCAAAACTAACCTGTGAGTTGCCACTTCCCCTAACTTCTTCCCAGTTTTCAACAACTATATTTTGGGGCTTCTTCTCCAACTCTGCAGCTGCTAGGCTACTTTCCTGCGCCGGTGATTGCTGCATGGGTCTCATTGCATCACTAATGAGCTTTATCAGCTCTAAATGGTTCGCCCGGACCGTTTCCCTTATCTTTCCAAATTCCACCTTCATCGCCGCCCGATAACTATTTTCACTTTCTAATATCAATAAGTTCACGGCTGACCGGTATTGACTTGGCAGTGCTGATGGCCTAGCGCCGTATTCCCCGTATTCCGCTGACATGTTTGTTAAAAAAAAACCAACTAACTTCTAACAAAAAAATAACATAATACCAATTACTATGTATGGAGATCTATCAATGCCACCCTATACCCCAAAAGAATAATACATATATACCTATATACATACACATATATACTCGTACATACATATAACATAAATATATTTCTCTAAATAATCCTGATATTCACTATTAAAGTAATTTACTAATTATAAATATATATTTTTAATACAAAAAAATGTTCGAATATATGGGGTGAGGCTCCCTTGTCTTCAATCTGTCGGAGGACTGTTTCTTCTAACAGTCGACTTGTCATTCTTCATTAAAATTTTCCTTACATTTACTGAGACTCCGCCTCTCAGTTATCTCATCAGTGCTACGATGATCTGTTCAACAGACCACGGCCACGATGAGATAGCTGGCTTCATCTCACATTTAGCCTCCCCCTCTTGTCGTTGCAGTTGGCGTTACGCATTGGCACGTCAAGTCAGCGGCAAGAGTGGAGCACATTAACTAAACACCAAAACTAAACCACAAAATGCTTCACTATAAAATCACAATACATCACAAGGAAAATTTTAATTTACATTTCTTTTATTTTTAATTGGGCGAAATTTATGTTACCGCACCACTAGAATTCTAGACGCACCACTAGAATGATGCAGTGCGGTGGCCACGACCATTGCTGTGAGCTAGCCGTAGCCACCACACTGCATCATTCTAGTGGTGCGGTAACAATATATATATATATATATATATATATATATATATATATATATATATATATATATATATATATATATATACATATATATATATATATATATATATATATATATATATATATATATATATATATATATATATATATAATATATATATATATATATATATATATATATAAAGGGTCCGCCAAATAACTCTTTTTTTTTTTTAAACAGGGCGCAAAACATCGAGTGTAGCTTCGGCTGTGTGGCACGTAGCGCCGTCCTGTTGAAACCAAATGTTGCCAATATCCTCCTCTTCAATTTTTGTGAACAAAAATTCGTTCAACATGGCCCGATAACGATCGCCATTGACTGTAACGGTCACTCCTTGCTCATTTTCGAAGAAAAATGGCCCAATTATGCCTCTGGACCAAAATCTGCACCAAACAGTGACTCGTTTTGGGTGCATCGGCTTTTCAATGTATGCGTGCGGGTTTTCTGTGCCCCAAATGCGACAATTTTGCTTGTTTACATACCCGCCAAGATCAAAATGAGCTTCATCTGAAAAGATGATTTTTTTGGCAAAATCGGCATCTTCTGTAAGTCGATCGCAGGCCCACTTAGAGAAGCGAAAACGCAATGGATGGTCAGTTGGCTTCAACTCCTGAACCAATTGGACTTTGTATGGCGTCATACCAAGGTCTTTATGGAAAATTCGTCTCAATGATGTCTCCGAAATGTTCAATTGTTGAGAACGACGGTGAATTGATGTTGATGGCGCTTCACGCACACTTTCTGTCACAGCAGCAATATTCTCGGGTGTACGCACTGTTTTTGGCTTTCACGCTTTGGTTTATCGATGAGGATGCCAGTTTCTTTCACTTTTTCCACAAGATAACGAACATACGGAGCTGACGGTGCTTCTCTTCTTCCAAAATCCGTACGCAATTTTCGCACACATTCTGCAACATTACCATGATTTTCAAAGTAATGTCGCAATATTTCCCAGCGTTGTTCAAGCGTATACACAACCATATTCGTTTAGCGGAAGGATATAACTTATTATCTGTCCAATCAGACATGAGCTAAGTGTTACCGTTCACGAAATAAGCGTTAGTTGACAAAAAAAAACGTTAGATGGCGGACCCGCTATATATATATATATATATATATATATATATATATATATATATATATATATATATATATATATATACACATATCCATATACATATACATATCCTAACACATATACATATACATATTCCGATACATATACATATATACATATTCTTGTACATATACATGTACATATATGAATATATATACTTAGTCTTGAACTTCTCTCTATGCCCGAAGTTTTTTTCGTCGTTCCAATATTTGTACAAAAATAGTCAACATATCGTGTTTATCGTTTCCTGTTGAATCATAAGATCCAGTGGTGACAAGTGCATCCTCGAGTAACTTCTGCCACTGTTGTTCGTCTCTCCAACGGTTAAAAACCTTTTTGATAACATGAAACGAACCCACGTTACAGCAGTGTCGTCCACCGCATGTTTTCTAGCAGCCCAGTACATAGAGTTAATGGCCCCTCATCTGGGTCCCCTCAATATCCACAAATATCCCCATTGTGTATTCACCAGTTTCTAGCCCGGTTTCAATGTGACATACTAGAGATCGTTCTACCACCAGCATTTTAGGAGGAGGCTTTAATGCAGGGGCCTGGGTCGAGCTTACGGCCACCAATACCGCGCGTCTTTTTACCGATGTCAAACTTGGGTTTGACCGTTGTCTAAGACTTACGTGGTACCAGTTTCCTCCATGAGCTAGGGGAACCCTATAGCATCTTCACCGGTTCAGCCAGATCGCCTCCTTTTTCCTCAAGATGTAGGCTATCCATAGACATGGTTAATGAGCTCATTACCCTCCAAAATTTGCTTCTTCCGTGATCCTGAGTGTGAATCTTGATCACTAGGGATAGTCTGCTTTGGGCCTACATATCCGATACCCAAGCCGCAGACGCGACTTCGGTGGATTACCAGTTAGTTGGATCCCCGTGCAGATAAATCTGGAGTAGGCGTTACCTTGATATTGTTCATTTTAAACTTATCTGCCAAGTGTGAATAACTGCAGCCCTACTGGGTTCAGATGCAGGCCAGCCGGCGCCCACTATCGAACAGATGCCATTATCGTGGTTTGAATTGGCTGAGACTGAAAAAGTAAATTTAGTTTAGGAGAGAGGGAGAGGATGAATTAAAAGCTCTTTATGTTATGTTATTAAGTAGGAAAAACGAATTAAAATCGAGACAAAATTTAAATAAGGCATGGACACGAATGATAGACTTTTTATTGAGTTGCGTAAATTGTTCTTATATAATGTTAACCAGGTCAAAATGCTTTAACGAATGTTTCATTTGTCTGCAGATGTTTGATTTATTGAATTATTTTGTTATTAGAGCTATGGAACTGTATGTCCTATAGCATACATTTTGTATTTCCCAAAGTTTTAACGAAGTTTTGTTTTAACCAAAATGTGCCTGTCGGATACATTAAATTCAATTCCATATTCACTTATTATAATTCCTAGCTTCAATAATATATTTCTATGCTTAAAACTCAAATGTACACTTGTTTTAATGCAAAACATTAAACATACATATTTAACATATATACACATTCTTATTTCAACTTTCACAAATTTGCATTAACTACAAAGTCGTTTGTTATTTTTTAATTTTTAAGAATAATATTGTAGTGTTGTTTTCATATACGATTATATAATACTATATATGACATAAGGATACACAATCTCAAAAATTTCAAAAAAGTAAAAATGATACTCTAGTCCTTCTAGTGTCTCCTTTGGCTCTTCGAGCCATCCCATAATGTCACATATTTCCTTCAGAACTATTAGTAGTCCCCTTAGTATCACTTATGCCTCCAATGCTGTTATCATCATATGGAAGAGAACTAGAAGCAATATCTCCAGTAAGACTAGTAAAGTCCAGTTTGTACTAAAAGAATATAATTAAGAATATTTAAACTTTTAGTATATCATATCAATAATTGTTTTTAAATTATAAATTCTAAATATGAGAGTCAGTCAATAATTCTCCTGCTGACAATTATTACGGTTATTATTACCGTGTGCATTTTGCCTGTCAATAAATTTATTGAGAAAAATCTTAATAAATTATAAATATAATGAGAAAAGTTAAGACCTTCTGGTTATTAAAGAAATTGAACTAAACATTATGTAACAATCATGGTGCTATTTGTATGAGCTGAATAGTACTGCCGTAAACTTTATTCATTGAGATCTTCATTCTTTATTTAGAATTTAGAATTTCAGATAATAGTTAAAAGTGAAACAAATAGAAATATAAACAAACAATGGTCAACGGATGAGCGTGCTGCGCTCTCCTACTCAACCCACGAGCGCTCTCTCCCAGCGCATGCGCTCTCATTGTGTGTCTGAAGTGCCATCTCAGCTTCACTTTCCGCTAACTTTGCCCGTAGTGCTCTTAGAGCAGTACTCTGAAAATATGCACGCGAGCGGTTCAAGCTCCAATCTCTCACTGATGTGAAGACGTGCAGCGACAACAAACGCTTAAATAGCCTAGATCCACTCGGTGCCCCTTTATCTGGGCCCCCTCACCTGGTCGGCTGCGCTGAGTCGCTCGGTTCAATCCAGGCAACTAAACTCGTCATGGAGTGCACAATGCCATACTCCTCAGCCAAAAACACCTATATAAACTCACAAACAACAATAACTTATAATAAACACTAGCACAAGCAACAATGATAAGCGGTCTCAAAATGTTTTGAAAGCTCTTCCTCTCAGAGTAAATACAAGTAAAAAACTTCTTACTCAAAACTTAACTTAACATACACTGATGAAGGTGCAGTAAAAACATTATCGCCGGCAATACAGACAGGACTTGGCCCCTCATTCTCGTGCAATCAAAGAGAAAATTAAGTCCCCAAAATATAATATTTTTGCCAATCCGCAAAAATTTTTAAAACAGTACAAGAAAATCCTCTGGGCGAAAATAGATTTCTTCTGTTTCCGACAAAGAGCGGTTCTGACACTACCACAGCCAAGCCATCTGAACCACCACCTATATATATTTGGGAGAACAGAGCACAAACAAGATTGTCGCTGAATTAGCGCGTTTCTACATCGTCTCAATAATTA
Organism: Clusia tigrina; assembly: GCA_920105625.2. NCBI lineage: Eukaryota > Metazoa > Arthropoda > Insecta > Diptera > Clusiidae > Clusia > Clusia tigrina. Next base: position 333,696,699 of record OV050030.1, read on the forward strand.
AAGGTGCCATAAAAGAGACGAAGTTCCAACCAGCCACTAAAAACAGATTCCGCAAAATTATTGCTCACTTTGAAAGTAGCAATAAAAAATTCTATACTTATCAACTGAAAATTAATAGAGGCTTATGCGTGGTGAGCAAGGGAATAGATAGCAATGTTGACTGCAACGAAGTAAAAGAGGCAATGAAATGTTCGAGCTTTCCAACCAAATCTGTTTTCAATATGAAAAACAGAAACAATATCCCCAAAACGCTGTTCAAAACTGCACTTGAACCAGAAGCGAAAAAGCTACCAAGTGCCCCGTAAGCGGTAAGACAAATGAAGAGTAAATTATCTCAAATGCAAAGACCAGAACGACGTGCGGAAGAAAACCTTGCGCTTCAGCTAATATTGCTCCAAACAGCAGATTAGCTGGCAAGCCATCATATTTCGAAATTGCTAGAGGTATGCCAAACGAACAATCCAAAGAAGCATCTTTCTCTTCGTCGTTAGAACCTCTCATTACCAATTTAACGTGCAGAATAACTCATGATCACCATGCAAAATATGTGTCAAGAATTTGCCAAATCGCAAATTCAGTCGATGCAATTACCTTTATCCAAAAATGAACTTCTTAACAATATGTCATTAAAATGCCAACGGCGTTTGCAAACGCAAAAATTAAGTTCTAAATTCCCTGCAAACAAATGAAATTGACATACTACTGCTATCTCAAACCCATTTAACCTCAAACAACTATTTTAAACTACCAGGCTATAAAGTTTACAACACAATTCAACTAAACGGTAAAGCACGTGGTTGAACAAGAATTCTAGTTAAAAACCATCTTAAACACCATGCAATCGAAGAATACTCAAAAGAGTGCATAGAAACAACATCGGTCTCACTGCAGTGCTGGGGCAATGAAATTATAATAATCGCAGTGTATTGCCCTCCAAGGTACAACGTTACTGAAGGTAGATTTATGACTTTTAAAGTTTTTGGGAGCAGGAGACTTTAATGCAAAGCATACGCTTTGGAGCTCTCAGCTTATAAACTCAAAATAAATACAGCTGTAATTAATATGCCAATTAAACTGGATATTTTATCTACTGGCAAACCCACCTACTGGGCATCAGGTTCTAGCAAAATTCCGGACCTAATTGATTTTGGCGGAAGAGTGCTACGACTTATCGTCAGATCAATCCCCTGTTATAATTAACTTCCAGAAACATCCCATGCGTAATGCACAGTCAATGAAAATAAAAAACAGCAAATCCAGTTGGCTAAAATATCGTCAATACATTAGCAGCACTCTCAAGACTGATCCACTGTTAAAAACAGCAGAGGATATAGACATCCTTGTTGTCGAACTTAGCGTACTACTGGTCTCTGTAGCCGTGCATGTAACTGGTGCAACTAATTCATCTTCGTACTCTAAAAGAACTGTCACTTCCGAAGATATTGACGCGCTGGCAACAGAGAAGAGACGTACGAGAAAAGAGTGGCACAGGGCTCGATCAACCATGTTGAAGCAAAAACTAGCTGCAGCTACTCAACGTCTAAGAGACACCCTTAGAAATCAGAGTGATATACTCGTAAGCTTAGAAAATATTTTCTAAAATAGAGAAGGAGTTTATAGCTATTGTTTAGGCTACCAAAAGTTCACGCTTATCTACAAAAGCGCCCTATTAAAATTAATACAGAGATAAGACCTCTGGGTTGACCAAGTTCAGGTTCAAGTTGTCCGAGTATGATTTTCAAGTCATATATAATTCTGGGAAGAAAAATCGGAATATAGATGCGCTTAGCAGGGTTCCGTAAGAGTAAAAAGTGGCGCTAGTCCAGACTAGAGCAAGGGCGAGGGCCAATAAGGAAGTGGTTGAGGATAAACGGTAAAAGAAAGATACGGTAGCAGCAGAGACAATGGAAGGAAGTAGCAAAACAAATAAGCATTTGTCAATGAATTTGAAATTTTAAGAGGTTAGTAAATAATTAAGTTTAGATATACTCGTAGATAGGTTTAAAAGGGGGGAAAATGATAAATTAAAATTAAGATGTGTGTTTTGAAGTGACACCATTTGTGGGGGTGCCTGTAAGGTATGTATTGTTATGTCCACAAGTTATCATACGCAGCGCGGTCACCACAGCTATATCATGTGCCTGATAGTCGGATTACCCGACCACGCTGCGTCGGTAGCGGGAACAATAAAATAAACTACTCTACATAAAACAATAACCTCAATCACCTCTTTTTATTCAGGGCCGGGACGGCTGGGACTATCACCACTAGAGAACCTCCCCCATTGCACTGCTACCAAGCACCTTATCTTTATCATATTTATTTCTTTAAAAATTAATTTTTTATTTGTTGTCTCTTATATATGTTGGCAATACCAACCATTTTGGATTGTCAGTTTGTTTTTGATAGATAAAAAGGTTAGTCGTGTTTTGGTGTGCTCTTCGATTTTGTACTATTCGAAAAAAATTGATCAAAGAAACTGTATTCAGTTTTGTGTAAAAAATGAAATTAAATGCGCAAGGACATTTGAAATGTTGACTGTGGCCTTTGGCGAGTCGACTATGAGCAGAACACAAGTTCAATTGTGGTATAACCGGTTTAAGGAAGGCCGAGAAGATGTCAATGACGATGCTCGTCCTGGTCGCCCGAGCACGTCAACAACCGATGAAAACATTGACGCAGTGAAGAAAATGATTTTGGATAATCGTCGAATCACTATCAGAGAGGTTACTGATGATGTTGGCATATCGTTCGGCTCATGCCAAGCAATTTTTACGGATGTTTTAGGCATGAAACGTGCGGCAGCGAAGATTGTTCCAAATTGCTAAATTTTGAGTAAAACCAACGTTGCATGGACATCGCTCAGGAGCTGTTTTTGGCCAAAAACAAAACTGTTATCTTGCCTCAACCACCGTATTCACCGGACTTGGCACCCGCTGACTTTTTCCTCTTTCCAAAACTGAAGACACCGATGAAAGGAAAGCGTTTTGCTACGATTGAGGAGATAAAAGAAAAATCGAAACAGGAGCTGTAGGCGATACCAAAAAAAGCATTTCAGAAGTGTTTCGAGGATTGGAAAAAATGCTGGCATAAGTGTATTATATCTGAGGGGAATTACTTTGAAGGGGACAAGATGTTGATGAATAAATAAATACTTTATTTTTTGATCACACAATAACGGTTATTTTTTTATTACACCTCGTATATACTATATATATACATATATATATATTATATATATATATATATATATATATATATATATATATATATATATATATATATATATATATATATATATATATATATATATAGACATATATATATATATATATATATATATATATATATATATATATATATATATATACTCGTATATATTTAGCTTATTCCATTTTTTTTTTGTTATTAAAATTTTATTACTTTTATTTGCTAGCCGTTTCTTGTTAATTTGTATATTATTGCCGTTTTCTCTGGACATGAACAGCATGTTCTGTTTGGAACTATTATATCATTACCGTCACCACTTTATTGTAGACTCTTTAAGTAAGTTGCTTATATTCTTTAAAAAAAAAATTAAAACTGCAAAAACTGTGCGCCCGTTTATTTTTTAAATTCAATTCCGTTTCACTCTACATTCACCTTTAGTAAACATACATTTAATTAGTAAAAAGTACAGAAATTTGTTAGATATAATTTTGGTCAGTTATCTATATATATAAAAATGAATGTTTGTTTGTTAGTGACGCTAAGGCTCGAGAACGGCTGGACCAATCTTGATGGTATTTCCAGAGGTTGTTCGTTGTGGATCTGGGAAGGTTTAGAAATAAAAAAACCTTATACTTTTCCTGAACAAAAGTCGGAAAATTTAAAAATTCCAAAAAGGACTTTTCTCCACACAAAAATTTTTTTCTTTCAAATTTTTTTTTTCCAATTGTTTCTTGCACATCTAATGATCTCAAAACATTCGGAAAAGTCGGAAAATTCGGAAAATTCGCAAATTAGAAAAACCTAATCTCACTTTTTGTTCTCATTTTTTTTGTATGTGCGTGGTGTTGCACGCGCACATTTAGTTTCATATTGGTGTTGTAAGCACTGACTGATACTCCAATAACTCAACAGATGGAGCTGTAGTCGCTTATTTATTTTGACAGCTGCGTATATTGTTTGTTCTTTCTGATTTGTTTATTCGAACAGTGCGGACAAGGTCAATTGACTTTCTGACATTATTCCAAATTTTAATTGATTTCTTGAGTTAAATTCATTACATTAAATTGTTAAATTGTTTACATTCACGAAATATTTGATTTTAAATCTGTGGATCATCAGTTTTTGCGTGAAATTATTGACATTTCAAACAAAAAAAGTGAGTTCATTATTTTCGTTTGTTGGTGAATACCCAACCTCATTTACATTGGAATTTATTTGTGTTATTTCTTCAGCTGATTTGTAAATTATTTGAATCGTTCAATTGCGGTCGTTTGCTTTCTTTATTTTGGCTATTCAAAAGGTAAATTATTGAAAATTATTCCGTGAAAACTTTATGTGTGTTTCATACAAAGTGATCAATTACAGATTGAAATTTGTTACGATGCCGCAAAGAGGTCGCGCTAATATCGGTCGGCGTTCCCGACGTAAAACGGACCAACGTAATTATACAGCACGTCGTACTGAAGAGAAAAATGCTATTGCAAGGGAATCTGCTCGAATCGGAATGATTGAACATCGTGCGCGACAATCACAAGAGGCTCACGAAGCTTACAATGAGCAACAGCGATTGAGAAGAAAATTCATGAAGCAAGAGAACAGGAAATTCATGAAGCAAGAGAACAACGTTTGGCTGCTCACCGACAACGCCAGCAACAACAACGATTGCCTAATTTGAATATCGAACGTGCAGCCTTTCGATATGAGCCGGACATTGAATACGGTGCGCACTAATCAGTTCGATTTGGTTCGATGTCTGTCGTTTGCCCGCATTGCGATGCACTGAAATTTCCAAAAGAACCGGCCGGATTGTGTTGCGCAAGCAGCAAAGTGAAATTACCAGAGTTACTTCCTCCACCAGAGCCATTGCGGTCGTTGCTTTACGGTGAATCACCAAATTCGAATCATTTTTTACAAAATTCCAAGATGTGTAACGATTGTTTTCAAATGACGTCGTTTGGTGGGGAAATTGAGAATGAGCATAATTACAATCCCACATTCAAGGATAGTTCACCAACAATCTAACACTTATTATCTCACCAATAAAATACAGAAATTAACATATTTGTCTGCAACTATACAGATTCACGGGCAAATTTATCATCTTGATTGATCGCTGTTGCCGCATCCTGATCAAGATCACAAATATCTCCAAATATATTCCCTTGGAGATTCAAATGAAGAAGTGAATCGACGTTGTGCAATTTTCAATACGACGAAAAGAAAAATTGTGCAGCAATTGCAAGAAATGTTGCATGAATACAACGAACTAATTCGATTATTCAAAACTTCGTTAGAAAGGATGCCATCTAATGATCACAGAATCGTCATTAAAGCGGACAAACGACCAGCAGGAACTAATGAACGGCAATATAATGCCCCGACGGCCGATGAAATATCAATTGTTGCTCTTGGCGATAATTTAGAATCCCTTGATATTGTTATTAAACGTCGAGCTGGAGATGCATTAGAGCGAATCAGTGAAACTCATCGATCGTATGACTCACTACAATATCCGCTTATGTTCTGCCGTGGTGAAGATGAATATCAGTTGAGATACAACATGATCAATCCTGCCAATCGTTAGTAAAAGAAAGACAAACACTCTTGATTGTTACTTCATTTTTTGTTAACTTTTAGGTGTCGATACAAATAAGAAGGTCAGTGCAATGAACTTTTACGAGTATCGATTGATGATTTGCGAAGGAATTGACAACCATCTCTTGAGATATCGCCGATTATTCACGATGTCACTGCACGAGTTTTCAAACAACTGCTACGATATTTGATGGACTTTTTTCGTGAAGCAACGTATATATGGTGCTGTTAGATGCTGGATGTACTCTGTTGGGTGGCAAAAAAGAGGTTTGGCGCACGCACACATTCTTCTTTGGATGGTGGACAAGATTACACCAGATCAAATTGATGACATCATTTCTGCTGAAATTCCTGATCCAGAGATAGATCCAGAATTATACGAAGTGGTGAAAACCAATATGGTTCATGGACCTTGCGGACACTACAATCCCACTTCGGTTTGTATGTCTGACATTAAATGCACGAAACACTATCCACGTGCTTTTCTTTCGGAAACGCAAACTGGAAATGATGGATATCCACTCTATCAGCGTCGCTCATCAGACAACAATTGCAGAACATTCAGGATTCAATTAAGAGGAGTGAATATCGAAGTTGACAACACATGGATCGTACCATATTCGCCAATATTGTCTAAGACATTCCAAACTCATATCAATGTTGAGTATTGCAGTTCTGTGAAATCGATCAAATACGTTTGCAAGTACATCACCAAAGGAAGCGATATGGCGGTTACTGGCCTTGAACGAGATGAGATCAGCAAGTATCAAATGGGTCAATACGTGAACTGCAATGAAGCGCTTTGGAGAATATTTTCTTTTGTAATTCATGAGCGTATTCCGACTGTTGTGCATTTCGCAGTTCATTTGGAGAATGGCCAAAGAGTGTATTTCAACCCAGAGAATGCAGTACAGCGAGCGGAAACACCACCAGCAACAATATTGACGAGTTTTTCTCAACTTGCGCCAGTGATCCGTTTGCGAGAACATTGCTTTATTCGGAAATGCCTCGATATTATACATGGAATGCATCGTCGAAGAAATGGTTACGCAGAAAGCAAGGCCAACCAGTAGATGGACATCCAGGTGTGCTCTCAACTAATGCATTAGGACGAATTTACACAATTCACCCGAAAAACGACGATTGCTTCTACCTTCGGTTGCTATTGATTAATATACGCGGTTCAACTTCATTTGAGTCATTGCGTACTGTGAATGGTACAGTGTGTGCAACTTTTTGAGAAGCATGCCAGCAATTACAATTTCTGGAACATGATAATCACTGGAATTAAACGATGGACGATGCGATAGCTACTTCGTATGCCATTGAAGTTCGCACACTTTTCGCGATGATCATTTCGACATATCAGCCTTCAAATCCGCGTCAATTATGGGATACGTACAAAAATTACATTGCCGAAGACATTTTACATCGTATTCGAGTGGCAACATGGAATTCAGAATTGCGAGTGAACGATGACATCTACAATGAAGCACTGGTGTTGATTGAAGATTTGTGTTTGTTTATGAGTGGCAAACTATTGACTGAAATTCAGATGCAAGCGCCAAATCGTCAAATCACAGATGTACTGAATCGTGAATTGGAACGTGAGCGTGCATACGACAGAATAACTTTGGAACAACAAGTACAAAGAAATGTTCCATTATTGAATGAGCAGCAAAAGAGTGCGTATGATGAATTGATGAAGGCTGTCAATGATGGAAACGGTGGACTATTTTTTCCTGATATCATTGATTTTGGCAACAATACGATCTCAAAATGGCATTGCGTCTCGCATCTACTGGGATTGCTGCAACTCTACTAGAAGGTGAAAGAACGGCACATTCGGCACTGAAGCTTCCGTTAAACATGCAAATCAATGAAACACCTGTTTGCAACATTTCAAAGCAATCAGCTATGGCAAAATTGTTGAAGAATTGTAAACTGATAGTATGGGATGAGTGCACAATGGCTCACAAACGGTCTCTAGAAGCACTTGACAGAACAATGAAAGATCTGCAGAATAATAATCGTCGCTTTAGTGGCGCAATGATACTGTTAGCAGGCGATTTTCGACAAACACTTCCTGTTATTCCGAAATCAACAGCGGCGGATGAATTGAACGCATGTCTCAAGTCATCGTATTTGTGGCGGTACGTGAAAACCATACGATTGACTATGAATACGCGAGTGTTCCTGCAACAGGATAGCACAGCAGAAGTTTTCTCTAAAGAACTGCTAAGAATTGGAAATTGGCTAATTCCGGTTGATACTTCCAGTGGTTTGATATTAATTTCACCTGCCATTTGTCAATTCACTTCAACGAAAGCTAAACTCATCACGAATGTTTATCAGAACATTGGCCAAAATTATCGTAACTACGACTGGTTGAGTGCACGCGCAATTTTAGCTTCCCAAAGTACCGATGTTAATGACTCAAACTGGACGATTCAAAGCCAAATTCCGGCAGATTTGCGCTGACACAAGTCGATCGAACGTGTTGAAAATGAAGACGAAGCCGTGAATTATCCAGTGAAATTTCTAAATTCTTTGGATTTGCCTGGCATGCCGCCGCATCATTCGCGTCTCAAAGTTGGATCTGTCATTATAATGCTTCGCAATCTTCATGCTCCGAAACTGTGTAATGGAACCCGACTGATTGTGACGCAACTATCAAATAATGTGATAGTTGCAAGAATTTTGAAAGGGACTTACAAGGGGGCAGAATGCTTGATTCCACGAATTCCTTGAGTTCCAACGATTTGCCATTTCATTTCAAACGTATTCAGTTTCGTGAAACTTGCATTTGCGATGACAATCAACAGGTCACAAGGACAGTCGCTGGAAGTGTGTGGCATACATCTGGAAATGCCATGTTTTTCACACGGCCAGCTATACGTGGCGTATTCACGAGTTGGAAAACCATTTTCTCTGTACATTTACGCACCGGAACAGAAAACAAAAAATGTTGTTTATCAAGCTACGTTACATTGAAAAAAATGTAGAAAAATCGCAAATAAATTATTTTCAACACAATATAAATTCAACTTTCTTTTCTTTTCAAAACATATAATTTCACGCAGGGCAACGCCTGCGGGGTCAGCTAGTAAGATAATAAAAAATTATTTGAAACGTCAATATATATACGAGTATATAAGGATTCAGCTCTGATGATGTGACTCGTAGGAGAAAGTTTCCGGAACAGCTTATATCTGAAGATGGTGCAGTCTAAGGGACGAATATATTAATCAATGGCTTGGTGATGAATTGCTGCCGAAACGAAAACGCAAAGAAGTTTCTCTCCGCTGTGATATTTTCATTAGGCGAAAGCTTAGATTACAGGTATATCACAATCTTAGCTGATGATATTGTCTAAAAGCCTTAGTACCATTACCATATATAATAAGCACAATCAATTTTGGCCCACGGAATTAATTGCTTCATTACATATTTCATAAATCAGATTCACTACAAAAAAAAATTAGACTGGTACCGGATCTGAGAACGCAAATTACATAATTTAACGTTCATCTCAGAGAAAGAGGATGAGCATTTGATATACTATTCATATGTAGTGTTCGCCGAAATAATTTCTCTCGATAACCGAAGAGAATTTTAGTTGAGTTTCATGTAACTATAGTTTAGGGTCTAATACAAGCCCTTAGAAATCAAAGGGATATAGGTTTAAGAGACTTCACTACAAAGCTTACTCCAGGCAAGAACACAACCTACTCTTTGTGGAAAACATATACATTCGTTAAAAGTCCGAAAGAAGATAATCCACCAGTTAGAATTGAAAATGAAATGGACCAGAAGCGATGCTAAACGAGTAAAGAAGTCTGAAGTCGGGTTAGACCGACTACGAAATACCCTTTACCTTTTCTTGTGCGTGCGAGTTCAACAATGGGGATGTTTTCTTCATAAATCATCCTTAGGAGCATATCTACGTAAATTTTCGGTAGGGTACCTTTAATTGATTATATTGACCCCATTTCCTGTGTATTGCTTTGTAGTGTCAATATAACCACTAACATAAAATTTCGTCCAAAAATATTGTATAGATCGTAAGTTATAATAATATGTGAAAAGTGGGAGTCGCTGTAGAAATAACACGCCCATTTTTTGTGTGGGGTTTAATGTTAGTACCCGCAACATTCCTGTGAATTTTCGTTGATAAATCTTTAATAGGAACAGAGTAATGATTTTTGGCTAATTGTGGGCGTGGCAGTAGTAATAATCTGCCCATATTTGGAATGCATGCTAGTACAGACCAAGTGTATACATCTACCTATTTGTATTCATATATCATCACTAGAAGCATAGATAGGGTAACTGTCTTTAAGTGGGGTCCCCAAAGTTCATTATATGGGAGGGAGGCGTATCCCTCAATTGGACCGAATTTATAGTCATTCTAAAAAAGGTGAAAAAAGTTCCTTATATGGGAGGTAGGCGTGGTCTTTGTCCAAATCGGCCCGTATAGCATTCTGGTTCTGTATCTTTGTCCAGACTATACTTCTGCAAAATTTCATTAACGGTGTAGAAAAAAAGTGGCCACAGACGGACAGACGGATGGACAAAATAAAAATTGCTTAGAAAGTGATTCTGATCATATCTGTATATATAAGTCCATACATACCACGCTTCCTTCCTGAAATTGCAACCCCTCTCAAAAGCACAAAGTTAGTATACCCTATATACCTTTTTTAAAGGTAAAGGGTATAAAAAGCAAATCCACCTTGAAGCAACTTCACAATTCAAAATATGGAAGTTCCTAAAACTCACCTTCAGGTAAAGTTCGGTCTTAAAGAATTGTCTTTTGCTATAAAAACGATCTGTAAAGCGGGCAAGGCTCCTGGCTACGACATGATAACGGCAGAGATGGTAGTTAAATTACCAAAATGCGCAATCAGGCTAATTCTAAACTTGTTCAATGCAGTTCTTCGAGTAGGATACTTCCCAAAAATTTGGAAATTGTCAGTAATAAAATTGATCTGCAAACTGGGTTCTTTACCACATATTCCTCTTCATACAGACCTATCGGCCTATTGTCTATATTTTCCAAGCTGTTTGAAGTAGATGCAACCGCTTGTTGACAACTTGATCCCAAGTCACCAATTTGGCATTCGGAGAAAAAATTGAGCAATTGCAGCGAATCACCAAAGAAATACTCAATGCCTTTGAGTCTAAGATGTTTTGATGTGCCATATTCTTAGACGTATCTCAGGCATTCGATAAGTTTTGGCATTACGGACTCATGTACATGTAGAAATAAATGCTTCTTGCGGAACTTCAAAATACCATAGAATCGTACTTTAGAAAAAGAAAATTTTTAGTGAAGTGCAACGAATCCACATCGAACATCTAAAGCATCAGATCCAATGTACCCCAATGTAGTGTCCTCGGGCCTGTCGTGTATGTTTGATTTACGGCAGATATACACTGCGATACTGTGCTCTCACTCAGTAGCAGACGCTACATCAGCTAGTCTAAATTGACATCTGCGAAATATTGAAACTTGACTCTGTAACTGGCAAATAAGAGTAAACGAAATGAAAGGCAAACATGTCACTTTTACACTACGCCAAGGTAACCCCGCGGCCCTGAAACTCTACAACGTCACCATTCCGGTATCCAGTGAAGCTACCTATCTTAACCTCGCAGAAGGCTGACTTGGCGCAAGTATATGGTGCGCAGTTATGATCTACTGCTAGTTCTTCTAATATAGACACAATTCAATGAGCCCAGTCTGGAATATTAAGAATCATTGTTAACGCACCATGGTACGTGAGAGATGTGAATATTCATCGCGATCTAGACACTGCACTCGTTAAAGAAGAACTATTCTTTCTGACTGAAAAACACCATGCAAGGCTCTTGCATCATCCAAACTCGCTAGCCCAGGTCCTGCAGCACACTCGAAGCTTATCACGGCTAAAAAGACGAGATCTTCCATCATTATAATACATCTTATGAAGTCAATTAATTCGCACACTGGTGCAGCTTTACAATATATATATTAAATTATTAATGTTAAGATTTGAATACAATTGTGAATCTCTTGTAGAATATACAAAAAAAACTGAATTGGAAAAAACAGAAATTTAGAACTTGCAATACGAAAATAAAATAATTTATGTAAGATTTTTTTTTTTAAATAGTTCAATTGTATATTGAATTTACTCATTTCCAGCCTAACAATAAGTAATTAAATCTTAAGATCTATATTTATCCCGAACCAGTGTTTGAGCTTAGTATTAATTTCACTACATTTTTGCCTTTTACAATAGTTTTAATTCAATTTAAATTCATTTTATTTTAGTAATTATTTAACATTTAGTACATGTAATATATAGGTGAGTCCAATCTTTTGAGGCGTGTTGCTGTTTTAATTCTAAGTAGATTTTTTACCAATGGATTTGAGTACTCTCGTAAATTTACCCTTTACCTTTAAAAAAGGTAAATTGGGTATACTCATTTTGTGCTTTTGAGAGGGGTTGCAATTTCAAGAAGGAGGCGTGGTAGGTATTGTAGCAGTTTACTGATTACTGTTGTATCTATAACTATTCTATAAGACTACTTTTGTATTTAGTATTACTTTATTATATTACTTACTATTAATTACATGATTGTAACAGAATGCAACTCTGTCGCTGCTTAACGTAAGTAGCGTCAGTTTGAAATATACGATCAAAGCGTACAGAAGTGTTTCATTTACTAAGCTTACATTTCTAAGCTTACAGCCTCAGAAGTGGGATAGTGCTCAAGTTTAAAAAAAACAAACGCCTACAAACAAACGCTTACTCTTTTAACACAAAATTGCGAGCAAATCAACCTAATTATAACCAAATTGAAAATAAAGAAAGACAAAAAGTGATATATAAAGAGTGATATATATATATACAAAAATAGATAAGACATACTGACAATATACGGTTGAAACACCGAACAATAAACAATTAAAACACAAAAAAGTACAGAACTAACATTAAAGTTTCAGTTGACAATACTGTTATAATACGAAGGTCACTTTCGCGATGGCAGATGCTATTGACGCAAACCAATATACAGCAGCGTTGCTTCGAGAGTGGTCGGCGCAACTTGATTTACCAATAAAGGTTACAAAGAGCGCTTTAATTCTGCGAATCAGTGGAATTCCGTTAAATCAGCGTGGAGTAGACGTCGCTGCCGACAACGATGACGCCGACGACGCTGACGGCAGAGACGAAAATTATGAATGCAGACAACGAAAGTGTACACGCTGAGACAGTGGAGAAAGCTGACGCTAGCGACAAGGAGAGCGAGCTTGTCAGTCAGCAGAGCGAGATCGACGAAGTTCGGCTGTTTAAGAAGGAGATCGAATTATTAAAGCGCGAACGTGAACTGCTCAGAGAGAATGCGCTTTTAAAGAGAGCTTCGTATACCGAGAGAAGCTCTATGTTGAACGATGCTGTGTCACCGTCTCTTTTTTTCGGCGACGCAACTATGTTAAACAACTTTACATTCAATTCCTCGTACAACCTAGTAAAAGATATTTTGCCCGAATATGACGGTGGAGTGAATCTCGATGTTTGGACTTCGCAGTTCAACAACGTGTGCGATGTGTTTGCTTTCAACGGTAACAACATGCGTGCTCTCTTGATGAGTAAGTTGAAAGGCAAGGCACTGTCGTGGCTGCAATCGAAAATTAATTTCGCTGCTGAAAATGTAAAAGATGTGTTCGAGCAAATGAGAGAAATGTTCAGGTGCAAAGAAAGTAAACTCGTGCTGCGACGTATGTTCGAGTGACGAATCTGGAAATACAACGAAACGTTTGCAGAATATTACAGTGAAAAAATTAGAATGGCAAACATTGTGAATGACAGCGAGCTGGTTGATTACTTAATTGAGGGGATCCATGATGATCAACTTCGAGTGCAGGCAAATATCGAATCTTTCACAAATAAAACACAGTTGCTTCATGCATTTGGTAAAGTCCAGCTAAAGCGATGCGCAATCACCAAAGGACAACCGCAAAGTTTTGCAAGCCACGCTGCACCAAAGGATCCCCAAGCCAAGATTAGGTGCTTTAATTGGAATTCATGGGGTTATGTCGCGGCCGTGTCCGAAAAAGAAAAATGAGAATTTGGAGTCTTTTACGCTTGTGGTAGTCTAGACCACAGTGTTGCTGTTTGTCCCGATCGAAAGAAGCCCATTCACCTCTTGGAGGAAAACGACTTTGTGAGATGTTTAAGGTTTATTTTAAAACATAACACTAATTCTTTCTTATTCCTAGAATGCCGCATAGACACAGGTAGCCCCATAAGTTTTATCAGAAGATCTTGTGTTCCGGAAAAATTAAATTTAATAAAATTATCAAAAATGAATATGTCTTATTTTGGAATAAATGAAGCGAATCAAAATTTTTTGGATTAATCAAATGTTGCGAAATTTTTGAAAATAGAAAAATTTCACTTGATTTGATGATTGTCGCTAATGAGTCTATGGGTCACGAAGTTGTATTAGGCAGAGATTTTATTATGAAAAGTGAATTAAAATTAATGTTTAAAGATAAGAAAAATGACAGAATGATCGAAAAGGATACATTAAATGAAAATATGATTACTGGTAAGAAAAATGATAGGATTTATGAAAAGGATCACATAATGATAAACTGATTGCTAAATACGAAAATAATATAGTTAATGGAAAAGAAAACCATATAGTGAACACGTTTACTAAAAATGTTGTATGTAAAAATGAAAACGAAAATACACCATATATTGAAAACGATTTTGAAAATAATCTTATGCCAATCGATGTAAACGACAAACTTAATTTTAATATCGATGCAAATATTAGTCATTCAGAAAAAGAAAGAGCGGTTTTATAATATATTTAATGATTGTGATTGCGAACCAAAACGGCCAAATGAACCAGAAGTTAAATGCGTAATGAAGTTAAGTGTCGAAAGTAAGAAACCGTTTCACTGTGCTCCTCGTAGACTGTCGTATGCGGCAAAGACTTTTGATGAATATTCATGCAAAGGCTGTATTAGGCCTAGCGATTCGGAGTTTGTCTCCCCTATCGTTCTAGTAAAAAAAAACTAGTGAATTAAGAATGTACGTTGATTACCGCACACTAAATGAAGTTACGTTGAAAAATAATTACCCGATACCCCTTATAGATGATTTATTGGACAGGCTAGCTAAAAAGAAAATTTTTACCAAATTGGATCTAAAAAATGGTTTTTTCCAAGTGTTTATGCAGACTCAATTAAATTTACTTCGTTCACAACTCCTCTAGGGCAATTCGAGTTCACAAGCATGCCATTTGGGCTAAGAAATGCCCCATCTGTCTTTCAGAAGTTCGTTAATAAAATTTTTGCCGATATGATTAGGGACGATAAATTAATTATATATTTAGATGATATACTGATAGCTACAAAAGACATCGAGGAGTATTGTGAGTTAGAATCAAGCTGCCTGCGCGTAGTGTCTCACATCATTGACTCCTAACAGATGCCACACATTCTTTGTGATTAGCATGTGTTAAAGTTACTTAAGAAAGCACATATTTTTAGGGTGCGACTATTTATAATTAATATTACCTATGTAATATTTATTATGTAAACTTTTAGGGTGCTACAGTTTTGCAGTCGAGCCACCGAAGGGCATTGAAACTTAGAATGCACCATCAACATTTCAGAATGGCGTAGGTCACTTGGCTTGACCAACTGACACCAATTAGCAGGTGCGAAACTGGAACACCAGAAAGGTAAGTTTTTGTATTGTAATTGTGAATTGTTAATAGTATATAAGAGTTAGTATTCTAAGAAAGGCTTGTGAAGTGTAAAAGTGTAATGTAGCGATTTTTCCAAAGAGTGATTTAGGGTTTTCAGATACACGCGCACAGCAGAAGGACGTCCCCCGTCAAACAAGGACAATACCCCAACATTTTGGCGCAGCCGGTATAAAGGACCTATTGGAGGAATCCCAGGGCAAGGAACCCTGAAGCAGTGAGGCATCCTGCAACGAATTCGAAGACCTCAACTAAGGACACTAAGGAAAAAGATGTCATCGAAAAAAATTTTGGTGAGTAGAGTGTATATAAGCGTAATCTAAGTAGACACTTCTGCGACCCTTAAGGCGCCGTAGCGCTGGTCAAAGAAGTTGCAACATACAGGCGCGTTTGCGCTGTTGCACGCAGCTTTGAATGGCAACCATAAACCGTCAGTATGATCGGACGGTCTATGTATGCTCATCCTAGCTGTGAGGATTTTTTTTGTA
Source organism: Clusia tigrina (assembly GCA_920105625.2). Taxonomy (NCBI): domain Eukaryota; kingdom Metazoa; phylum Arthropoda; class Insecta; order Diptera; family Clusiidae; genus Clusia; species Clusia tigrina. The sequence goes on from OV050030.1 coordinate 333,712,769, forward strand.
GGGGATTTGAATTTGTTTGTCGTGAGGGACATTTATATTGTTTATAAGGCCATGTAGTCTATATTGAGACATTTAAATTGTTTTTGTATTGTTTAAATTCTGATGTTCTAAATTTATGTTGTTTGAAAACAAACATAGAACGTTGGATTTAAATATTTGGCATTTTGAGCTTAGGGCATTAGGCAAAAATATTTCAAGAAGTGTTTACAACACGTGTTGTTGCATCAAAGTTTGTATAGTTCCAAAACTTCAATTTGCGTAGCAATGTTGAAGAAAACATTTAAATGCTATTATTACGTGTCGCATACGTTACGGGTTTTTTTTAAAATATGGATTCAAATTTCCGGGAATGAATCAAGACATTTTTTGCCTGTAAATCCAATTTCGGTTCTTGCGAATTGGGAGGATTTTTGGGAGTATTAAAGTTGGTGATTGGATATGGGGATACATGTGAGGAAAACAAGGAGTATCTGTGAGGAAGTCAAGGACCAATTTGCATTGATGGAAGGTCTTAATGGACGCCGGTAGACAGCGGAACTTTGTGATGGAAAACAAGTATAGCAGAATATGTATATAAAGATAGAATTTACGGTGGAATGTTTTTTTTTAATAACTCTGTTTTGAATCATTAAGTAAGATCGAATAAAATATTGTAACAAGTTTTAACAAATATTGGATTTTTATTTGTAATTGGGATACGCCATCTGTTCTGGCATTTCGGATATGACGAAGGAAGCGCAAGGATTACTGCTGATGCAGGAGCAAATTGGAGAGGCGATTGAAAAATTGGTCCGTAATTTTAAGAAAGACGGCAGGTTACGTAAGGACAACGTGTATTACCGCAAGCGAATAACACAGTTGCAAAATCTGGGGAAAGAGTTCAACAATAATCACGGACTGTTGTTGCCTCACGCAGTTGAGTACGGCAAAGGAAAATATTTTACGGAGAATTACGCAGACTACATAAATAGTCTGGTCAACGAATGGGCAGATACATTTAGTTCTGAATTAGAAGGACTAGGGCAACAAACAGTGAGTTTGGTTTCGCCAGACGAGGAAGTAAGGAACAGATTGAAATCAATGCAGCCGGAGGTGGAGCTGTTTACTGGGAAAATAATTGACCAGTTCGGAGCGAGTACGAGCAGGGAAGAAGCTCAGGAATTGTGGAAGCAGGCGAATGCCGGAGGAGCTGTGTCACCATTAGAAGTAGCGGATCAAGCCTTAACGGCAATTCAAAAAAAAAACAGAAGAAAAGTTGTTCAGTTTTCAGGAGCACTATCAGATTCTTACTGAAGTTTTTTGAAGGTTAGTGAATAAAAAGCTCCAGTTGAGGTTAGACAATTGTGAGTTTTTGCAGTCAAGTATGAAATATTTAGGGTATTTAATATCAGAAGAAGGTATTAAGGCAGAAGAAAAAGGTCTTCAAGCTTTTTGAAATTATCCAATACCAGATATGCCCCATTTAGTCCAAAGTTTTCTAGGGTTGTGTTCATATTTTAGAAGGTTTGTGAAAGATTTTTCGTTAATAGAAAAACCACTGTTTGATTTCATCAGAAAAGATCGCAAGTTTAAGTTTGGTTCACTGGAATTACACTCACTTGAATTGCTAAAAGAAAAACTCTTATAAGCACTAATTCTGGTAGTGTATGACACAAAAGATGTTACGGAATTACATTGTGATTCGAGTTCAATTGGTTTTGGTGCAATACTCTTACAAAAGAAAGACGATGGAAAAATGCAACCTATTTTTTTTATTATTCAAAACGAACTACAGAGGCGGAGGCTAAGTACCACAGTTTTGAGCTGGAAACACTCGCTATTATAAATGCATTACAACGTTTCAGAGTATACCTACACGGTATGAAATTTAAAATCGATATAGATTGTAATTCACTGACAATGACGTTGAATAGAAAAAAAATTCAACCCGAGAATAGCGAGGTGGGCGTTAGAGTTACAGAATTACGACTATGTATTAGAATATAGGTCAGGCACTCGAATGCAGCATGTAGATGCGCTAAGTCGTTCCACAAACATACTAATATTAGAAGCTAACATGTTTGAAGAAAATTTAGTAATTATTCAAGAGAAAGAATGCGTGAAATGTTAGAAAGATCGGAACATCCTTCATATGAAATGCGAAATAGTGTCTTATATAAGAAAAAGGAAAACGGTACAGTTTTATTCTGTGTTCCTGAGGGTATGGAAGATCATGTTTTTTATAAATACCATGACGAAATGGGTCATATAGGTAAAGATAAGATGTTAGAATTAATTGCAAAAACATATTAGTTTTCGAAAATGACAGATAAAGCAATAAATCACATAAAAAACTGTTTGGAATGTATCGCTTACTCGTCAAAAAATGGTAGGCGGGAAGGCTTCCTTAACAATATTCCTAAGGGAAATATTCAGTTTGACGTAGTACATATAGACCATTATGGACCAATAGATCATAATAGGGCAAAGAAACACATTATAGTAGTTGTTGATGCTTGTACCAAATTTGTAAGACTATATTCCATAAAAACAACCAGCACAAATGAAGTTATTAAATCTCTAACAGACTATTTTAGGTCATATAGTCGCCCAAAATATATTGTGTCAGACAGATGAACTTATTTTACTTCTAAGGAATTTGGTGATTTCTTGGGAAAAAATACGGTGCAACACATAAAGATAGCGACAGGTTCTCCACAAGCTAACGGACAGGTAGAAAGGATCAACAGATCGTTAGGGCCAATGTTAGCTAAATTAGCGGATCCAGAAAAAAACGTTCACTGGGATTCAGTAGTAGATACCGTTGAACATACAAGCATAGTGCTGTTTGGGGTTCGCCAAAGAGGAAAGACAGTAGATGAGTTACAAGTATGTTTGGTAGGAGAAGCAGAAACAAGAAAACGCGACCTTGGTGAAGCAAGAAAACAAGCTGCCATAAGCCAAGAAAGACTACAAGCATACAACAAAAATTATGTTGATAAAAAGACACAAAAACCAAATGAATACAAAGAGGGAGATTATGTGATGTTAAAAAATTTCGATTCCCATGGTAGTACATCTAAAAAATTATTTCCAAAATTTAAAGGTCCGTACCAAGTCAGTAAAGTTTTGCGACACGATCTGTATTTGTTGGAGGATGTGGAAGGGTTTCAACAATCACGTACACCTTATAAAGGCGTTTGGGCGGTTGGAAACATCCGCCCCTGGTTAAAAAAGAAAAAGGGCTAAGTTATAAGAAACAATCACTAGAAATCAGGTGATCTCAAGGTCAGGATGACCGAGTTGTAGCAGTTTACTGATTACTGTTGTATCTATAACTATTCTATAAGACTAATTTTGTATTTAGTACTACTTGACTATATTACTTACTATTAATTACATGATTGTAACAGAATGCAACTCTGTCGTTGCCAAACGTGAGTAGCGTCAGTTTGAAATAGACGATCAAAGCTGTTTCATTTACTAAGCTTACATTTCTAAGCTTACAGTATGGACATACATATACAGATATGATCAGAATCACTTTCTAAGCAATTTTTATTTTGTCCGTCCGTCTGTCCGTCTGTGGCCACTTTTTTTCTACACCGTTAGAGCTATCTTAATGAAACTTTGCAAAAGTATAGTCTGGACAAAGACACAGAAAAAGATTGCTATATGGGCCGATTTGGATAGAGACCACGCCTACCTCCCATATAAAGAACTTTTTCACCTTTTTTAAAATGAATATAACTTGACCTTAACTACCGTAGATATGCTCCTAAAGATGATTTATGAAGAAAACATCCCCATTGTGGAACTCGCACGCACAAGAAAAGGTAAAGGGTATTTCGAAGTCGGTCTAACCGACTTCAGACTTCTGTACTCGGTTTTTTTTTTTAGTTTGAGCATAATCTCTGTGATCTCACTTTGAACAAGAGGAATGTTGAGGTCCTTATGGATGTCAGCATTTCTAACGAACGAAGGCGCACCCGTGGTTGCACGCAAGATTTTCGATTGCACTCGTTGTATCAGGTCGACATTTGATGAACTAGCATTTCCCCAAAGCTCAGCTCCGTATGCCCAAATTGGTTTGATAACTGCCTTGTACAATAGAAATTTATGTTCTAAACGAAGCCTTGACTTGGAGTTGAGTAGGCAATTTAATTTATGGGCCTTTAACTTTATCTGCGTTCTTTTTGCCTCAATATGGTTCCGCCAAGTTAGTCTTCTGTCTAGATGGACTCCTAGGTATGTTACAGTATTCGATTGAGGAATAGCAATATTGTGTAGTGTAATCACAGGGCATGTTTCTTTCCTAAGTGTAAACGTAACATGAATGCTCTTGGTTTCATTTACCTTAATGCGCCAATTTGCCAGCCACACTTCCAATTTCCTCAAATACTCCTCACGGCGATTCGAAACCACTATTGGATTGCTATGTATACTAAGAATAGCAGTGTCGTCTGCGAATGTTGAAGTGACTAGATGATCATCAGTAGGGAGGTCTGCAGTGAATAATACATATAGTACAGGACCTAGAACACTAACTTGTGGAACCCCAGCATTATTATCAAAGTCGTTTGTGGAGTATTCTCCATATGTTACTCTGAACTTTCGGATATCCAAATGCGATTCGAGTAGCATGTGCACATTAACTGGTAAGAGGTTTTGAATTTTATATTAATCCTGCATGCCAAACTCTGTCAAACGCCTGTGCAATATCTAAGAATATAGCAGAACAGTATTTTATGTATTCAAAAGTATTTCGAATTGCACTAGGAATGCGGTTAATTTGCTCTATGGTTCTGTGATTCTTACGATATCCAAATTGATGGTGGGGAATAATGTTGGATTTGTATATGTGCGGCTGCAGCTTTAGAAGAAGCAGTTTCTCAAATAATTTGGAAATGACTGGGAGCAAGCTTATAGGCCGATAATATGACGGTTGAGTTGCGTCTTTTCCGGGTTTTGGTATCATTGTAATTTGTGATATTTTCCATGGTTCTGGAAAATACCCAATCCTAAATATTGCATTAAATAAGTGCGTTACTATTTTGATGGCTATTTCAGGCAATTCCACAATAATTTTTGCGGTAATTAATTCAAATCCTGGTGTTTTTTTGGGTTCAGCTGAGTTTTAATTGCAAGTTGCACTTCCTTCATTTTAACCTTCATCGGGATTAGTGGTATTTTAGGGGCCAAAAATGGAATTTCAAAACGGTTGGTTAGTTAGGTTGTAATACGGATTTGAGATGATTTGCAAACGCTGAGGCTTTCTTTTCGACACTTCTTGCCCAAGTTCCATTATTTTGCCTGAGTGGTGGATGACAGTCTTTAGGAGTCTTTACATTTTTATAGGCTTTCCATAAAGAGTAGTCAGTATTTTGTGTTGGAGCTAGCGTCTCAGTATGCTTTTTCAAACAGTTCTCTAGCTCGCAGTTCAGTGCTTCTCGGAGGCGTTTTTTTGATAATGCTAATTTCTGCTTGTACGAGTTGTTGCGGAGCGGGATAATCAGGCTGCTGGAGATGAGTGTGTTGCTGTAGAACTGAGTTGATGGCAAAAAGTGCCGAGTCAACATCGCTTATACTCTCTAGTCGAGGACCAATGTTTATATGACTACTTCCATATTGACGGTACCTGAGCCAGTTTGTTCTTTTGATGGTTAGGTGACCTGTTTTCTTACCCAGTTGAGCTTGTTTAAGTAGACATATAATAACTGATGAATGATCAGAAGCGAGCTCTCAATACGATTCTGCAGATAACAAGTCACGATCAATACCACTGGGTATTCCAAAATCGATGAGGTCGGGCACTTTTTGACGGCCAGTATGTCGGTTGCCCTGAAGACACGAAGTCTAGGTTAGAACACCGATTTAGTAGTGCAGAGAACAGTTGTTTGCCTTTGGGATTTATTAACCTGGAGCCCCAAAAGGTATGTTTCGCATTATAATCACCTGCTGCCCAAAATTTGTGCTCAATGATGTGCAGAATTGTGTGATTTGTAATTCAGTCACTGAGTATCTTGGAGGATAATGGACTACGTCTAGTACAATTTTTTCCTCCCAGCATTGAGAACATATTGATGTTGCCGGCAGATAGTCCTTTGCATACTCTTCTAGCGCATGATGCTTAAATCTATCTCTTATTAATATACCCGTACCGCTATGTGCTTTATTATTATATTATAAAATAATTTTTGTTTGTCAAGTGCGTTTCTGATAAAAGCATAATTTCATTTTGCCTACTATGCAGGAAGTGTTGAATTTCAAGTTTCTTTGGCTAATGCCGTTGCATTCCAATGATATATTATATACTCGTAGTTAATTTTTTAGATATCAACAATTGCATAAGTTGATTTCGAGTTTTCAATAACTCGTGCAACATGCTTTGCATTGATGTCATAAATTCTGTCAAACAATTTCTTAACATTGACATCTTCAACGGTTATTCGTCTATGTAATAAGTAATGCAGTTGTTATATTGGGTGTGTTTCTTTGATTTCATTAGTACTTACACTATTCTCAATACCTTTTATAACAACTACTAGGCCTTTACTGCTCTTCAGTTGATATGTATAGTAGTAGCAATAGTAATTGCTTTCATTTTATGTCTGAAGTTTGGTTTCTTTTATATTCCCGTTTGTTATGGACGTTACGTGGAAATTGTTATTTCCGAGAAGACTAGCTACAGTTGCAACTAAAGCGTTTGAGCATCTCTCTCGCAAGTATAATAATGGTGGCTTCGGAGTTTTGGCAATGGAATTGTTTGCAGGAGTTGAGTCAACGTTTTCATTCTCTAAGAGTTCAATTCTGTTCTGATACTTATTTGTTTCAGAAAGGCAGATATATTCGCCGGCTGAGGAGTTAGTCTCGCATTTTTTGCCTGTCTTATTTCCGTTTTTTTGTGGACTCAACTTTCGCTTAACCTGTATATACCTGTCTACACCAGTCTGTATATTTGCAACATTTCTTGTCACATTACTTTTTCCACCACCTGTTGTTGGCGGTTTAATTTGTCCATCACCATGATCTGTTTCATTTTCTAAAGAGAGAGAGAGAGGCATTTCCTGATAAATTTTCCGTTGAATATTTTATCAGAGCTGGAGCTGCAGTGAGTGTGCTCGTACATATTGATTGGCTGTATAAAAAAGTTGTTGTAGTGACTGCATTCGATGAGGCAAGAGTTATATGCATTTTTACGCGTTGTGTTTTTAGCTTCTCTTTTAAGTTGGTTAGCTCACTCAGAACGTTAAGCACAGACGACTGAAATTTTTGTGGTTCGTGAACGACCGCTATATTATGTGACAGTTCTGCACAGCCGCTGCGATTCTATTGATTTTGCGGAGAGAGTGCATATGGAGGTAGAGCGGGCTCATTGATTTGTTATGCCTTTGGTGCTGGTTCTTCAAATGTTTCACTATTCGCTCTATAGCGAGCGCAAAATACTAATTTTGGCGAACTTACCGGTCTATTAGTATTGGCTTTTCTCTTTAGTGGCAATTTTATTTTATATGTTTAAAACTTTATGCGCTAATTAACACACCAAAATCACTGCTGCACTTTATCAATGCTGAACAAGTAAGCCAAAATAAAATGACAAAATATTTCTTTTAGGAATATTCAAATCAATATACTCGTACGTTGTAATTATAATTAAAAAACTTTATTTACTTTTGTAACTTTATACACTTTTAACTGATGCAGTACAAATTTATATTATTCTAATATTTTAATGCGTGAAAATAAGTGAAATTGTCAAGTATTTTGGGTATGAAAGTATGTTCGAGTTTATATTATCCAACTGTATACTGTAAGTGCTTTGTGGTTATACCACTGTAATAATCATATATAGTATTTTAAAACATTTGGCATATCTAATAGCTATTTCGACCAAGCCACTGTCATCTTCAAAAAGTAATTTTCCAAGTAGATATTTTCTCTGGGAAACTAAAACAACAACTATGAACCTGGAACACCAGGATTGCGTTTGTCCATCCAGACATGAGTCCTAACTAGTGGTGAGGTAATTTTTAACCAAAGTCTGATCATATACAGTCCAACTCCACTGCCCTGCAGCAATCAGAATTCAATTCCCTCAATGCACAAGGAAGCTTTAGTTGGAGATATGGATAATCTCTTCATGAGACGTTCTGAAACGATGTTAACTTGAAAACCGGAATCAAAAATTGCTCTAAATTTCCCTGAGCTGCCATTGGCCGCAGTAATTCTTATCCTTGCTGTTGCCAGTAGTACGTATCCTTGAATTGATACGTTGCTTGCTGGCTCTGATGAAACTGTTGCATTTGGAATGGGATTTATTGATTCATTGGCTGATTGCCTTGCTTCTGATCAGAACAGATAGAAATTTCTGCAGTAGTAAAATGGATGACTACCACTGTCACATAATTTACAGCTATTGCTCTTGGTCGATTTTGCAATGGAGGATACAACTCTGTTGGGTGGTTGTGCCATTGCAGCTTTATCCTTAGGACCGATGGTTTCCATTGAATGGAATTGTCCTTCCAAGAACAGCAGGAAGTTATCCACCCCTTGTAATTCCTTTGGATTTGTTAAGTATTAAACAAATCTCATGTGTGCGGATCGATCTAGTTTCTTTATTAGTAGATGAAGAAGAATCGGATCCCATGCTCCCGTATCAACCCCTAAATTGTTCAGAGCCAAGTTGCATTCACTTGTTGTGTCGTGCAAATTTTTAGTTGTCGAGGCAGTTGATGTCCCTGATAGCTGATTTAGTAGTTTTTCGATTAGCGTAGGTACAATTACCCTTCTGTTGTTGTACCGCTCTTGCAACTACGTCCAAGCTGCAACACAGTTGTCTTCCATCAGGGAGAAGTGGTTGATTAATTTAAAGCTTCTCCTGTAACATTAGCTTTTCGGTACCACATTTTTTGCACCACAGCTCATGGCTGCTTGTCGATCATTTGGGAAAACAGATCGAAGAATTGTTGCAATTTCAAGCAATCGCCGTTGAACTGTGGAATGGTTACCTTTGGGAGGTAAACTGAACTTCGCAATGTTTGCTCTCCTCTCGCGGCTGAAACACTGACTCTGGTACCTTGGCATTGATCTGCTCTTATAGAGAGATCAAGTATCTGGTATTATACTATTTCATCTAATCTAAGTAACTGGTATTATACTATTTCATCTAATTGATGGTACTCTGCTTGGTCAAAGCCTTCTGCTGCCGGATGTTCCAACTTTTTTAAAAGCTCGTCGTACACCAATTCTATTTGGGTCCAAAGATGACTGATGCTGTTTATTTTTAATTTATAAAATTGCAGTGGCTGGTTTTCTTGGAATGCTTCCAGATTTTCGAGTAAATAAACATAAACAAACACAATAGACAGTCTACTTACAACACATACTTTTAGATGCCCACATTTAGCAGTGGAACTGCTATGAACTTTTACAACTATGCTATGGTGATGTGAGTCAAACTGACACTGTCAACCAAACCCTAAGTCGCACGTATAATTTAATAAAATTTTTAAATAAGTAAAAGTCGATTGCATACTCTTCGGTGCACACATTTGCCAATTGAGATGCTTTACACCATTACTGTCATGGACGGTGAGCACTTTCGTAAACTGGGCCAGTCAATAACCGCATTGGTAAACAATTGTAGAAGAATAGAACAATTTACAATTAGGAAATAATAATGATTGTAAATAGTAGCAGGTGAATTATTAAGCCAGAAATATTGTCTAGGTCTGCTGAAGACGGCGTCGTGCTTTTAGCACTAGAACGTCTGGAAATTGAGCAGAAGTCTGCTGCTCCATTAGTGGAGTCAGAGTTTACTAGGGAAACTTCAATAGAAGAGGGGCAACAGAGTGCCTATTCAGCAATCACCAATTGTCCCACAAGAGGGGACTGACTTCTTTGACTGTGTGAAGCAGAGGTATTTGGCAGAGCGGACAAGCTTTACGGGCTCCTGAAGAGAGCTTACCTGAAGGATAGATCTCTGGAAGATGAAATTCAAGAAATCAGAATGTGTAAACAGCTAGCTAGTGACGACATACGAGCCTTGGAAGAGATAAAAAGGATAAAGTAAATAGTAGACCGGAGGTAGCAGAGACAGTGAATTGCGTGTCAAGCGATGCAGAGGCGATGACCAAAGAGAGGGGAGCATGAGGCACTCCATAATATTTGTCTTGATTGGTGTTGTTTTGTGGTTAGTAGAACAGCTGATACGTTCATCGAGATACCCTGCAAAGAGGCAGCTAGTGGAAAACTAATGCTCCTGGTAGACTTAGAACAAGTAGGACATCAGCCTTCTAAAATCTAGTGTTCTACGAAAAGGACAGGTAATTGAAACGAGTTTGAAAACTCCTAACGGGGCCTTTGGGGAATGTATTAGGACACTAGACTCAACTAACGTGAACCACAGCGAGGTTAGAGACGCCAGTTTCAGAACAAACGTAGTGGAACTACAAAAGGATGGGCGGGATAACCTTTCGGGCCGCAGCATTGTTAATACAGTAACTAAAGAGTTATAACTTTTCGCCTAGAATAAGGAAAGGATTCTAAATCTTCCAATAAAGTCGAGGCGAGAAGGAACCGTCAATAGGGTTAACAATAGTAGTCCGAAAATGGTAAGGGCGAGGTCAACGAGAGTAATTACTCTCCGTGTGAACACGAAATTTCGGATGGTTGCGCAGCAGCTAGCGGAGAGTGTATATTTGGGAGAATCCATAAGGAATGTTGACAAAGGTTAAGGTGTAGGCTTGCGTAATAAATGCGTCAGAAAGAGACACCCTTGTAGATAGGGATTTTACGCCAAAGTTCACTAGTTATGATAATTTTATGGAAACGAATTGAGGATGACACACAATATTAAGCAGGTATATTTAAGAAAAAGGATGGGAAGAGTATTAGCATCACTGAAGTTAGACCCATGCGTAAATTCGGAGGAGAAGTCATTAATAGAAGCCATTTGTAAGTCATTCCATGCCATATATCTGCTGGACGAAGACCAGCTAACATACACACCAGAAGGAGAACATGGAATACAGACTAGGGCAGATCAATCGCCGAATAATCCAAGACACTACCGATTACCGCAGGTACACAAGGACGAAGCGAATAGACAAGTTCAGGAGATGTTAAACGATAATATAGTTGCACCAAGTTAATTGCCTTGAAATGCGCCAATTATTTTGGAGCCTAAGAAAGGGGGTGCTCAGGAAGAACTGGAGAATGGTTGATTTCAGAAAATTTAATGACCCCAGTGTCAAGCAGGTGTTCCCGAATCCAAGGATAGAAGAAATCCTGGACCAATAGAGATACAGTAGATATTTTTCTACGCTTGATTTAGCTAGTGGCTACCATTAGGCTCGGTGAATACCCAAGATAAGCAGAAAACCACGTTTTGTACCGTTTTGGGGCTCTATGCGTTCAACAGGATGCCGTTTTGATTAACAGGAGCACCGGCTTCTTTCCAGCGACAAAAAAACCATGTGCTAACAGGCTTGTAAGGGTTAGATTGTTTTGTGTATCTCTATGCTATTGTAATATATGGGAATAACTTGCAGCTGCATTCGGAACGCTTGTGCAAATTGCTCCAGAAAATGCGAGAACACAATTCTAAATTGAACATGAAGAAGTGAAAATTTGTTCGAAGGGATTTGGTTTATTTAGGCCATCGTTGTTCAGAGACAGGAGCACTACCGTATCCTCAGAAGGTGGAATACGTTAAGAATTTAGCCATTCCTAGAAGTAGAAAACAAGTGCGACCATTCCTAGGACTACTGAACTATTATAGAAAGTTCGTAAAAGGACTATCTCGAATTGCGTTACCAATTCATAAGTTGCTATGTAAAGAAGCAAAGTTCCAATGGAGACAGATCCATCAAAAGGCATTCGAAGTGCTAAAAGAGATAATTAGCTCGCAACCGATTTTGGCGTACCCCGATTTGGAGCAAACTTTTTTGTTGACCACCGATGCTGGCTATGAAGCATTTGGAGCAGTGTTATCATAAGGAGAAGTCTGTAATGACCGACCAATAGCATTCACAAGAAGGGCGCTTAGCGATATGGAGAAGAGATACTCCACGATAGAGAGAGAATATCTTGCCATAGTGTGGGCTACGAAGAATTTTAGGACATATCTGCTAGGACGCCTATTCAAAATTTAACGACCATCAATCGCTGAGAGGTATAGCGAATCTTAAAGATCAAACCTCTTGGTTGGTACGTTTTCGGCACAAATTGTCTGAGTATTATTTGGAAATCATATATAAGCATGGGGAAATCTAAATCCAGATGCACTTAGCAGAGCGCACGAACACAGAAGATATCTGTATTTGAGACCAGAGCATGCACAAGGACTAACAACGGGAAGGAAAATCGGCAGGATAAAACATCAGAAATACTGGCGGATGAAAGTCATGATAAAGATCCGCAGATAGCTAGAAGAGTAGAACGGCTGAACAGTAAAGATGCCATAACAAAGGTAACGAAGGGTTTCCGTGATGCACCTCTAGGTACAAATCAGTGGTATACGCCTGGAAAGGTATGCTCAGAGACATAAAAAAATATGAAAAGGGTTGCCCAAAATGTCAGGGCAACAAGAGTTCGAAGCTAACAAATATGCCAATGGTGCTGACTGCTATACCAAAACAACCATTTGATAAAGTTCACATAACTATTTTACGTATTTTACCTGAGACAGTTTAGGGAAATAAGTACATCTTGACGTTCCAAGATGATTTTTTGAAATTATCGCATACGTAGCCACACCTGATGGAGAGGCGAGTACTGTTGCCAGAGCATTGCGAATTTCGTGTCAAAATTATTCTCTGGGGAGTGTAAAATGCTATGAATTAAGAATTTACACACTACTTCTTATCATCAGCAAGCGAACGGTTCATTAGAACGAAGTCATAGATCTCTGGCAGAAAACCTACGTAGTCCCGCTAAAGAGGATGGCTCTAACCGGGATCAGTGGTTAACTACGGCCATGATTGTATATAATAATACTGTTCCTGTACCAACAAAGCAAACTATGTTTTGAACACTCAACGGGTTTTATTTCCACATGCCGGGAAATCTGAGGCGCAAATGTGTGCCAGTATACAATGCTGACGACCTAAATAAAGTTCGGAAATGTCATGTACAGCGATCGCACACCAAACTAGGAAAAATAACCTACTAAAGTTATTCCATTTGCGAACTCCCAACTAAATAACATGTGTTTATTGTGTACTACCCTCGTAGACACTCGTGTTCCCCATTTGATGAGCAAATGAAATCAACATTTTATTAACAAGCAAAAAATAGTATCAGTTCTATATTCAAAATAATACGAGTTTGCAAGCAAACACTGCAGCCGAAATGCAGTAAGAACAACAACGAAAAGAGAGAGAATTGTTCAAAAATATTAAGTATAGTAATAATTAGTAATGAAAAAACGTAAAATAGAAAAAAAACACAGATACAACAACAATCAGAATTTAGCGGAAGGAAAAAGAATATGAACAGAAGATAGATAGTAGATAGATAGATAGATAGATTTAAGGGTGTTATACACTGCGACCTGAAAGATCTATTGTGATGCCTCTATTTATTTGAAAGATGAGGATAGTCTCATCTATAAATCTTCTGTCAGGTTAATTTTCGACAGGAATTTTGGAGGAATCAAGATCAGGGATCTTGCTCATATCTAAGATAAAATCTCCAAAACACCCGAGTCTATTGTGTGCCAATGGTACGCAGTCTGTGATCAGGTGCAGTGAGGTTTCGTCACTTTCTCCACAGAATCTACAGATGGCAACTGCAGATATACCCAACTTGTACAAATGGTAATTGAGTCTACAATGTCCGCTTAAAATGCCTGTGATGATTCGAGGTATATTTATTAACTCCTTAGATCTTTTAGGATTAAAATCTCCCAGAAGAGCTTTGGACTGTCTTAATCTGCCTGGTACACACATTAGAGATAACTTGTTCATACTGCCTTAGGATTTTAGATTCCTATTATAGTCCCATGCAAGTTTAGACCTCACCAAGGGTGAGCTCAGACTCTTGAGTACTGCTAGACTATCAGATAGTATCACGATGTTTTCCCCCCGATATTTCCTGTCAATGTTGGTCTGGGCACATCTTTCCATAGCGTAAATTTCCGCTTGAAAAATGCTTGGGATAGAACCCATTGGTTCCCAGTAGTTGGTTCTAGGCCCAAATATTCCTGCCCCGTCAATCGTCAGTATACCATAAGATGGAATTTTCTCCAGTTTCATACGTCTTAGTTAGACCTTTCCATTCTTTTATGCACAGTATTTGTGTGCAAAATTGAATTTTATTGGCGTAAAATTGAGTTGAATAATTACCCCATATATTTTGGGTGTAATTTGATTCTCTCGAAATAATTTCTTGTGTTCTGGTAAGAGATTTCCTAGCAGAGTCTGGAATTACTAGATGTAAGGGTGTTAGATCTAGTATAACTTCCATTGCTGCTGTTGGACAGGTGCGCATAGCTCCAGTGATAACAAGGCGGCTAGGCGTTGTACTTTACTTAATGCAGATTTCGCTGTCTTAAGTCTGACTCTATTTGACCAGGTTACAGAACCATAGGTGATAATTTGTCTCACCATCATGGTATACATCCAGCGAACGATTTTTGGGTTACATCCCAAGATTTACCAGCAAGCCGTCTACATATCATTAAGGAAGCTGTAGCCCTCTTGGTGGTTGCTGTCAGATGAGCCTCCCACAATAACTTTTTGTCGAAAATGATTCCGAGGTATTATTCAGTCCACTGTTGGATCCAATTGGAAGTGGTATTATCTATTACTCTATTGTTAAGGGCCCTGATCACATATTCGTGGGGAGCGTTATCAAAAACCCACTCAATATCGAGAAAGGCACAAAGTGCTATTTCTTTTTTATCCAGTGCTTCCTGAATAAAATCAGTCAGATGGTATAGTGCGGTTTTAGTCGATTTTTCCGCAATATATGCAGACTGACAAGTATGTAAGGCTCCCTTTTCAATACGGTCTCAAGGAGATGTATATTAACTATTTTCTCCATTGCTTTTAATACAAAGGATGTCAAACGGATAGGCCTGAATGATTTGGGATGGGCCATATCCTTCTTGCCTACCTTGGGAATAAATACCACTCTAGCGATGCGCCATGCTTCCGGTATATACCCAAAGTCAAGACTTGCCCTATTGATATTCACCAGGCGCAGAATCACTACCTCACAACTCCTTTGGAGAAGGATTGGGCAAATACCATCCGCACCCGGTGATTTATATGGCTGTAAAGAGCTGATGGCCCATCTCAACTTCTCAGAAGTTATGATTTCTTTGGCCACCTTCCAGCCAATCGTGCTTGTTCTTCTAGGAAGAGCATCCATCTGCAAAGATGGCGGTAACTGGATCCAGCTCCCAGGAAAGTGCACACTCAGCAAAAGGAGAGTGCGATCTTCTTAGTTCGCCACGAACGGCCCTTCCTCAGATCTCAATGCCAGCTCTATGGAGTCGTGCTACTTCAGGAGTCGATTCTACACTTTCACACAAGGATCTAAAGCTAGTCCTTTTGGCATGTGCAATCTCTTTGTTATAGATCGTGAACTCTTTTTTATATTCTTCCCAGTCCCCCGTACGCTTAGCTAGATGGAGTAGCTTACTCACCTTAGTACATCTAGTAGACAGACCAACATTCCACCAAGGAATATTCCTGCTGTTTTTCTTTGTTCTTAGAGGACAAGATAAAACATAGGATTCGGAAATAACTTCATTCAGCTCATTGACACCCTCCTCTAGCTCCACCGGACTTTTATATATTTTTTGGATGTTTGAGGATGAGAGTAGTGAATGCACTGAACTATCGAAGAATTCCTAGTTAATATATCTAGGGTTTCTAAAAACTAACGGTTTTGCGGCGATACCTCCTATATCGAACTCAATTATACTGTGGTACGACATAGAGGGTTCGTCCGAAACTTTCCAATTGTTGACAATATCAGTTACCTCTGGACTACAGAAAGTCAGATCAAGACCTTCCACCCTAATTACATTTCTAAAAGTAGGTGTGTTCCCCTAATTCAGTATATATAAATTAAGTGATAATAAAAAATCAAGAAATGATTCATCCCGTTTATTGGTGTCATTGCTACCCCAGATGGTATTGTGTGCGTCTGAGTCACAGCCTACCAATAGTGGAATCCTTTTGAGTATACAATAACTAACCAGCTTATAGACTTCTTCCGGGATGTAATTCATATCTCCCGCAAAGTAGGCCGATGCAACGACTATGTCGCGAGAGACCCCATCAACTATGTACTTTACCATGATGGGTGTGAGATCTCGCGACATTCATTCTAAAAGACAGTAATTAATATCATTTCTAATCAGGATACAGGTGCGGGGAAGTCTTCGGTTCAGCGGGGGGAAACGTAGTTACCTCTGAGAGAGGTGGAATGTTTGTCTCCTTTACTTCCTCTGCCTTGGGCTTTTCCTGAGTACGTTTGGAACAACCGACTTTGTTTTTGGTAAATCGGTAGTTCAACGCATATCCCGAGCTCTTTATTAGATGCATGGACCCATCATCTATTTCCATGGACAACAACTGTCCGTTGCCCTCGTCCTTGCAACTCCATACTCTCCAGTAATTGGTGTTTAGCCCAATATTTTGGTTGGAGAGAAACTTTAGTGACACAGCTACCTCTTGTCCACTACTACGAGGGAGGAAGAGGAAGACTGTGTGTGATTGTGGGATGTTGTCTCCCACTGTGGCGACCAAACTGACGCCCTCTCTCACTGAAAGCTGCGACACGACCCCTTTCAGTCATTCCACCGAGTCCGTCGAACAGTAGTCGATGCTCAGGAAGCCAGGCTTGAAGTGGATACCATCGATGGAGAATTCTTTGGACCACTCTTCAACCAGCCTCTCAAGTAACATCTGCTCAACACTTGTCAGCTTCTCGCTAGTCAGGATGGTGTTCGGATAGTCCGCAGCAACAACAGCCACCTTGGTGACGGACGCCACCTTAGCGTAGCTACCTGCTGCCTTGGACCCTCCACGACTAGGTTGCCGTCTTCCTCTTTTGGGCTGGTTCAGGATTAGGAGAAAAGGTGTTTCGAACCCTTTTCTTTAGGTTCCTGCTTACGTTCGGTTGTGACATTGTGCCAGCCGAATCCTTTATAACCCTGTGCTCCTTTGCCTTGGCAAGAGCATCATCTGGTTGCAGACCCTGAACCAGGTAGGTGTGATGCCTTCTGACTCCAGCTCCACTTAGCTCCTTTCTTCTCGGGTCATCCAAACCCCCAGGTTGACCACGATCAGGAAGAGGGATTTCTCTCTTGGCCATCCTGGAGGTTTTCTCCGAGGTGGTAGGTCGGGATGGATTACTCCCTTTGTCTCCCAGTTTTACTCCCAGTGTCAACAATCTCTCTTTAGTGGAGATGGGAGATTGTTGAGTTGGTCCCGTCTACTGTCATTGGAGGTCCCATAGGTCCAACCACTGTTTTGGTCACGGATAGATAGTAAGTATATTTTTTTAAAACTTGATCATGTCGAATATATTTTAGCGAAAATATACTTTAGGAGACAAAAAAAGGGTGACAGGATTTAGAAGTAGAAATAGACAACTGTAAATTATAATTGGAAAAGCAGGTATCAAGTAAAATAAAAATAAAGTATAATATTAATATTCCCGTGGGGGTATAAGCGGGTTTGATTAGTTCTGTGCGAGTCAACATTATGTATTACGCCACACACAAGTACGTTAATACGTAGACAAAATAATGTATGCATACTCTTACACACATAAGCATGCAGCGGAAAGCAGAGTATCTGTTTTGCTATAAAAAGTGGAGAGAAGGAAAGAAGGTGTAAATAATAGTAAATAAAAATAAAGTACATATTGTGGGAATTTTTTTGATTAATAGCTAAGTAGAATTTAGATAATGTAAAATGAGAGATATGCTAAAACACAAAGAACCTCAAGGCAATCATTTAAATACAAATAAGAAAATGAGTTTCGATAGAATGGATAAATAGCTTAAGAGATATACAAAAAAATTGATTAAATTAAAAATAAGAATAACGTTTGAAAAAAAAACAACACGAGGGTGAGCCTGGAGGTACCTTTGTAGTCATATACTCGTATGTGCGGACTAAATTGTGTGGTAGAATACTCTCGTTTATGTTTATATATATACCAGGCGATAACACATTTTTTTTAAAATTTTAGCTGCAATGAAAAAGTGAGTCATACTATTGGCAAAGATTCACTTCAACAGGTTTATCTCAAATATTCTTGCTGATGTCGGAGGGACAAATAGATTTGCTCAAATTAAAAATTTAAAAAATTTGTTTTATCAGTCAGACCCCTATACGTAGGAAAAGTCAATCAATGGTTCATTCCTCCTCCCTTCTGGTATATAGTAACGAAGTAATGAATCTCATAATGTCGGAGGATACGACGAGTGAACCGAAATGGAATGGTATAGCAATCAACTTTGAAGTACAGTTTTAATATAATTAGAAACAAGTGATACCACTTTGTAATAGGCAAAATATATACGAGCTTTACAGCTAATGCTGTCAGGGAGTTAGAAGATGTTTGCAGAAGTCGCAGTTGGAGCAGTTTAACAAACCCGGGTGTATTACTGGAGAATAGTATTGGGAAGTATGGTTCGCGAAGGAGTAGTGGGTAATTGTGACGGAGTTGCCAAGAACAGAATTGGGAATTATTTCGAAGCAAAATATGGCGAATAAACTTTGTGGAAAACAATCTGAGGCACTGAGCTAAAGCGTAAGTGCGAGGCACCAAAACAGAAATAACAATGGTTGGCAGCGTAATCATTTTTTGTTTATTTCCATGTGATTATTTATTGTATCTTCTAACAATAAGTAGGAAAATTTTACAAACTATTTAATTTACAATAATACACCTTGCTAGTGCTTATTGTATTTTAAAAGTCAATGTTGTATGTATATTAGTTACTACAAAAAATTAAATCCATTGAATTTGTACTAGTACATAAGTATATATTGAAACAGTATGTGATTGTAGTGCTGGTGTTTCAGTCCGTTTTAGGCGACTAGGAACCCTATTATATACCAGGGTTCTAGCTAGATGGTGTGGATGACTTTTGAGCATATTTCCGGTAGAAAATATTTGATTTCTTTTTGACAAATGTTATATTCCGGGCGTTGTAAATATTAATGCTTTTGATGAAGTAAGGTGCGCCAGTAATGCTTCTGAGAATTTTTAATGCTATATTAGAGTTGCTTACACCACCCCACAACTGGCTCCCGTAAGTTCAAATTAGTTTTATAATAGCTTTGTGTAAAAGAATTTTGTATTCAAAATTCAATCTGGATTTATTGTGCATAAGTCAATGTGGGTTATTTGCTTTTAATGTCCTATGCTTTTGCTTGGCTTCGATGTTGCGATTGGAGGTCAAACTACTGTCAAGGTGAATTCCTAGATATTTCACTTCTATTGCTTGCGGAACAGAATCATTATCTAGTTTCATATCTGGCCATCCACCTTTTTTTAGAGTAAAGTTTGATTCTGAGTACATTTTGATTCATTGATATTAATTCGCCAGACTGCCAACCATATTTCTACTAATTCCAGATGGTCTTCTGGATCACGAGATTTGGAATTTGGGTGAGTGCTAAGGATAGCAGTGTCATCGGCGAAAGTTGGTGTGGTTAAATGTTTGTAGGTAGGCAGATCCGAAGTATATATTAAGTACGGCATGGGACCTAGCACACTTCCTTGTGCTAGGCCGGCTTTGATGTCATAATATTTAAAGTAAGCATTATTTTTTCTCACTTTGAATTTTTTGCCCCTAAGATACGATTCCAGTATTTGGTGTGCTTTGCGGGCAAAAGTTTTTTAGGTTTGAAATTAAGCCCCTCGTGCCATACTTTGTGAAACGACAGTGCCACGTCTAAAAAGATAACAAAACAGTATTGCTTTTTGTTAAATGTATTTTTTATTTCGTTAACTATTCGATGAACTTGCTCTACTGTGCTATTATATTCGCGAAAGAAAAATTGCTGATGAGGAATAATGCGTGTTTCATTTAGATGCGGCATAATTTTACCAAGAAAACTATTTTTGAATATTTTTGACAAGATAGGCTGTAAGATAATCGCTCTATAGGATGCCCATTGCTACAGATCCTTTCCTGGTTTCGGAATCATCGATATTACTGACATTTTATAGGAATTGGAAAAGTATCATAGGCGAAGCAATCGGTTAGAAAAAATGAGGTAAGCACGATGATCCCTATTTATGGAAACTCCTTGATAATTTTCCCACTAATTAGGTCGTGAGGATTTGTTTGGAGCAAGGTTTCTAATTGCGTTAATATTTTTTTTTATTGTTTTAATATAATAGGGGAGCATCTGTAGTCTGGCGATGACACTAATAAGTTGTTCTTACTGCGAGGTGTATTTGGGCCTACAACCAATTACTGGGAACCAATGGGTTCTATCCAAAGCATTTTTCAAACAGAAATTCACACTATTCAAAGATGTGCCCAGATCAACATTGACAGGAAATATCGTGGAAAAACATCGTGTTACTATCTGATAGTCAAGCAGCACTCAAGAATCTGACCTCACCCTTGGTGAGGTCTAAACTTGCATGGAACTGTATTGGGAAGCTAAATTCCCAAGGCAGTATGAACAAGTTATCTTTAATGTGGGTACCAGGTGGGCTAAGACAGTCCAAAGCTCTTCTGCGTGATTTTAATGCTAAAATAGCTAAGGAGTTAATAAATATGATTCGGAGTAAATTAAGAATCATCACAGTCATTTTAAGCGGACATTGTAGACTCAACTACTATTTGGAGAAGTTGGGTATATCTTCAGATGCCATCTGTCGATTCTGTGGAGAAAGTGACGAAACCTCACTGCACATGATCACAGACTTCGTACCATTAGCACACAATAGACTCGTTTGTCTTGGAGATTTTATCTTAGATATGAGCAAGATCCCTCATCTTGATTCCTCCAAAATATATGAATTCCTGTCGAATATTAACCTGACAGAAGATTTATAGATGAGACTATCCTCATCCTTCAAATTTCATATTTCAGGTCGCAGTGTTTAACACCCTTAAATATATCTAACCTAATCTAATCTTCTACGATGTGGATTTGGGGTAAAGACATCCCTTAAATGTTCTGCGAAAACAGCGGACTTTTCTTCATCTCTTCTTGCCCATTTTCCGTTTGTTGTTCGAATGGTGATTTCACTTTCCATAGGGAGTAGTTTGTAACGTCAGTTGGAGAAAGATTTTAAATATACCGATCCAACTGCACTCTGATTCTTGAAGCAAGGCATTTCTTAAGTTTTCGGTGGCAACAGATAACTTCCGTTTTAGGAAAGGAGGTCTGAATTTTTGCCATTCTCTCTCGTTTTAGGTTCCAAGTAACTCCAAACTCTATAATATAAAATCTTGCGTGTGTCTGTTAGCCAGTACGGTGGTTGCCCTGAAGAGATAATGTCTATCTTGGTGTCAGAATAATGAAATTATAAAGTTGTTTTTATTTTGGGGTTGATTGCCGTGAGGCCCAGTTCCAAAATCTGAAGACTGATTTGTTGTTATTCTGAATTTGGGAGAGGACAGTACACAGCGGAAATAGTTATGTTATCATCCCATCCGACCAAACAAATTGATGTTGCTTGAAAGTACTCTTTGTAGGATTCTTCTATAGAAAAATGCTTTATTCTATTTTGGATTAAAATTCCAGTACGACCATGTGCTTTACCAGCGGGATTCTGTGTGTTTTGATTTTTGTGTCATAGTTTTTTATAACGACCCTATAAATTCCCTCGCTATATATCTGAATTTTGGTTTCTTGGATATTACATTTAACGAGCGGGGTCGCGTGTTAGATTGTTGACTAACTCATTAGAGCTACGTTCACTCAAATATATTGGTGCTGCTTTAAATTCAGGTTTCGTGCACTTGTAGCTTCAACACTTTGAAGTAAAGTGAACCGGCTGTTGTTAGATAGTTGGGTCTCACCAGTTTTAATAATTTTTGAAAAGGCACTTGATTGTGGACGCTTAGTTATAAGAATATATCTATCAGGACCGGTCTGTGTGGTTCCACTTTTTCCTGCTAGGTTATTAGCTAAATTTTCTTCTGAGTGATTTAAACCATATTTTGGTGTAAGAACATTTAGAGTATTAAACGTGCATTCAGCTACTGTTGGTGGTTTCGCGTTAGCATGTTCAGAGTAGTGAGAGAGAGTCGTGGATTAAACTTAGGTGCACACCATTGATGTGTATGTCGTTGGGCTGGGTGTTGAACACTGAGCGCTCCAAGAGTGCCAATGGTGGATAGCGGGTAACAATCATCGTGAAACAGCTACCGACCCACTACACTCGTGTTCCCACTCTTGTGTTTGAAGTTTCAAACAATTAAATACGATAATATCTATGTACCTTAATACGCCGTAGCTAGTAATGAACTATGTGATATCAGAAGTACTTCATACAGTCAATAATTTTCGTTTCAGACACCAAAAATGAATTTCCAATACTGCACAGACTAAAACACTTCCGATCTCTATGAACTTAAAAAACGAATAGTAAAATAATGCAAATAAAAAAAGAAACGACAAAGAAAGAACCCAAAAACATGGCAAACATTAAGATAAGAAATAAAATGTATGTATTTTATGATGTATGAAATGCAGGAAATTGTTTACGGTGCAAGTATAACACTGGATAGCTTTCCAATAAAAAGTAGTTACACTATCCATCTAGAAATAGGGGAGGGACAACAAACCTTAGTAGCGCAAAGGTTTCATTGTTAATAATAAGAAAAGAGTGCCTGTCTTTAAGGCACAATTAGAATCTAAGAATATTAATGAATAACATCTTTACTCATAATCATAATAAAGATGGCATAATCTTAGGTGCGCACATTTAACAATTAAACTGCTATGACCTTTTACCACAAAGCACGGTCAGCACTTTTCAACAGTGGGGCAGTCAATATCCGCATTGGCAATTGCAAAATTTGGCACATGAAAGATCAGAGCAACTGACAAAAAGGAGAAGCCCAATTCGATAAGAGTATATAAGCATGTGTTTTTTAAATAAAGGGGGATTGGAAACCGAAGGCGTTTTAATTTGTGATGAGAAAACTCAGTGAAGTGGATTTAGGCAGTTGAAAAATGCCCAGCTAACGTCCAAGTGGATAAGTAGCGAATCGGACTTACGCAGCTATAAAGCGCCCAGCCAAAGCCCAGTGATGAAGCAGCATCCGGGCAAATATAGACACCAACGCAGCAAACAGACTGCAACAATCCGCCATCGTTTCCACTTTATTTCAATACCTCAGAAGTTGTCTTAAGCCTGTTATTACTGGCTCCATATTACACCCCTCTTCCATATTACACCCCTCTTCCGTCAATCATCGGTCATATATGCTCCAGTATTCTCATTATAGTTATGCAATAACATAAACCAACAAACCTACAGGCAAATAAATATACAGTCCAGCCAGGTTAAAAAAAACTAATCTATAAAACGACATACATACAATAATGCCAATAAAACACTTTCTAACTTCTTGGAGTGTGCGTGACGAAAGCATAGTTTCCGATAATATTGCATATTTAACACTGATATTGATTTTATAAAAATTAGTATATCCAATATTAAAGAGGGAGATTTTTATCGGACTAATAATTGTACTAAATTCAACGCTCCAGATTCAGAGAAGTAATACAAAATCAATAAAGAAGAAAATTCCCTACCCAGATATAATCGAAAACGTCTCTATCGGAAAAGGAAACATGAGTACCCTGATGAATATGTTTGTTTGAGGCTAAGCAATTCATCACTAAAACTCGAGAACCAGTCGGCCGATTGAGCTGAAACTTTCACTAGTTATGTATCTCCTCTATCCTATGATGTGATCCGCATAGTACGCAATCAGATATGTGACGCGAAATATAGAAGAAGCAAACTTTGCTTCAGTTGTCGTTTTAATAAACTGACAATGACGTGGCAATATTATTTCTTGGTTATCAAGCGGCTCAACAAGACATAGTCATTTATCGATCAAATGAAAATGAAGGACAGCAAAGAATGTCGGAAACACATCGATGATATGATAGAAATAAAAATAGGATTGTGGTGGGCTTGGATTTACCAGGGCACTCAGTCACAGGGACCATTGAATTATACCCTAAATAGATGCGGCAGAAAGAATAGAAATATAGGAAAGGTGTGGGGAAAAAATTTGTTTTGAATAAAGTCTCTTTTCTAAGTATTTTTTTCCTATTTTCATACATGAACCTAAGAATATCGGGAAGAGAAAGAGTAAAAATATTATTTATACTCAAGTCATCAACACCCAACAGCATTAATCTTATTCTTGCGAAAGCTGGACAACTACAGAGGAAGCGCTCAGTAATATCGTCCCTCTCAAGACAGAATTGGCCAGTTGGAACGTCGAATATACATATTATGGCCATATGTTGACAATATGTGCTGTACCCATTGATTAGGCCTAACAGTAGTCTCAGGTCTTTTCTGCAAAGTCTTGGAAGGTCGCTAATTTCCTCTCTGATTGTTTCACGAAGCACTCAACAGTTCTGCAGGAGCTCAGCTCCTCCGAAGTCGTTGAACCAACGCATAATCATTGCGGAACTGATACCGAATAAAGGTTTCGGACCCGATGGAGGATTTGCCGAGCCTCCATTGGCCAAATTGTCGGCAATCTCATTCCCCGCAGTACTACAATGTCAAGGAACCTAGATAAGACATAACCTGTTGTGTGTTGCAAAAGTCAATGTCGTTTTCTTGCCATCTCCTTTCAATTACCCTGCACGCCAGGTACAGGATAGCGAAAACCTTCGTTAAGAAGACTGTCGTCATCTTTCCTGTGTAAAATGCTTAGTTTCATCTTCTAAGTACCAACCGGAACCCCTACCGTGTGGAGTTTTGGATCCGCCAGTTTAGAAGACATGACATGCAAAGCAAAATTTGTGGACTCAACAATTGATCTTCCGGGAAGCTTACTTCATATATTATGCCGAAACTGACTGAGGGCACCCGAGTGTCTACTGGCATCGAGAAAAGTATAAACTGTTCCGACATCCAGACCCGCTTAATCTGACTCTGTTCGCCGCTTTCATTGATTATGTATCAGTGATATCCAATCACACACTTCTCTGCAGCCTGGTCAGAAAGGATCTTATGGACTTAACAATAGTGGCTCACCACCATACTACCGAGGCATATTTGATTATAGGTCTAACAAGAGTAGTGCCCACGCAGTACAGCACCGCTGGACTTAGAGCACAAGTCTTGCCGAAAGTCCGGCTACACTGCCAGAACACCTTTAATGTACGAGAGTTGTTCTGCTCGACATGACTCTTCGAGTTCAATTTACTATATAAGGGAAACCCCTAGATACTTAAACTCAGAAGACAGCTTTAATGTTACTCCTTTCATCTTCGGTAGTAGGAGACCTTCCATCTTACGTCTCCTTTTAAAAAGCATTAAGGTGCTCTTAGTGGGATTCACGGAAAGAGTCTGTAGATCGCACCGATGCTCGATCTTGTCCAATACTTCTTGCATTTTACTGCAAACTGTCGGTAAAGACCGTCCCGAGTTCAATACGCAAACATACGCTTGCACGTGATCTCCAATGTTTTGCAAATCATTGCGAAAATGAAGCGAAGAAACTACTTTCATTCTTCACCTCTACCTCACCTTTATTTCCTCCCTCCATGATAAGCACTCGCTGGGACATCCGTGGTACGCACTCGTTTGGCACCCACCCCGAGGTCCCACAAGGCGTACAGTAGTGGTCTCTCGTGCTGCAGCTCCTTCACCTCCAAGGTCACCTCCTAGGGATGCTTGCTTGTTACCCCTTCTTCTTTTCGATCTCCTTTTTCTAGCCGGAGCATACACCGACACTTCCCCTGTCAAGTTGACCAGATTGACAATTCTACCATCTGTTCCTGTTGCCAGCTTCACCAATGGGAGTCGAAGCAAACAGCGAAGATGCAGCGGCATGTACAGTCGCAACTGCCTCGATACTAGCCGGTAATGCGGCAGTGGCTTCCATAGAAATATCCACCAAATCCTTCCGTAGCAATCGCATCTTTAGCATCCGCACGAGTCTGCTTTATTCTTTAAATCTGCTTTTGGGCAAGCACTAGCATTAACCACAGAACTTATGGAATGCCGAAACGGTGTGAGAAGAGAGGCCACATTCGTTTCCTGAGGCGCGGTACCAGGGTTTGTAGGGGTTACTTGCCACCGGACCGCACATGACTCCATTATTCTGACCCCACATGATGTTCTTCAATAAACAATCTTTTCTCCGCACGGAAAGGAAGGCTATCAATTCAATATTCGGAAAATAAATACAACATATATGTATTAAAATTCATAAACAACCAAGAGTCAAAAAGTAGCGACAAACTTAATATTTACAACTATACAAATCAATCAACCAGTTAAAGATTCACCAGCATTTCGTTTTTATGCGTATCCCCTGATAGTACAAGAAAACAAAGAAAACAACTAATTCACCAATTCGCTGATGATATGTATGCAAAGATTGAAACTGAACGATTGCGTTACATCAGACTGCCATCAATCCAAATGACATCGGGCCACCAGTTATTCTACCAGCAACATTCACTGGCAGGTATACGTAAGAATATGCATAGGATCACGTGGAGTATGTACGTGCATATGGGTGACCAGCCTTATTTATAGCATTCACATATAATCCAACATGGCCAAAATTATTACTGGTCATGAGATATAATTGCGAAAGTATTCAGGCAGAAATTAAAATCTCTTGGACTTCATGGTAAAATCGGATGAATTCGGGGAGACACTTTGTTGGATGTATTCGGTGGAGTGGCAAAAGCGAGGATTGCCCCATGTGCATATTCTCATTTAGTTGAAAGAGAAAATAACGGTTGATCTTATCGATGATCATAATTACATGATATTGTCACAAAAGAAACATGATTTATGTACCATGCGGCAATATCAATCCACAAATCACCGTGTGTGACAGAAGGAAAGTGTGGGAAGAAATATCGACGCCAATTTAACTTGAAACTATCGCAGTCATTAATATATATATAGGAGATATCCTCTATACCGCAGACGATTATGGACATTATGGACGACAAATGATTGATTTCAACAGGCGCAATGCAATGTCGATGCTGACAACCAGTGGTTTGTGCCAGACTGTACATTGATGTCGAAAACATTTAAAGCACAAATGAGGCATACTGCAATTCAGTCAAATAAAAATAAAATACAATTGAAAATATGCGACGAATAGATCAGATATGGCAATGTTTATGGTACGAAATGAAAACGATGAAATCACACACTACGAAATGGCACGATACATCAGCAGCAATGAAGCAATATGGATCATATTTGGCTTTCCAATACACGAACATCATCCAGACATTTTTCACTTAGCGTTCATTTTGCAGCGCATTTAATTAATATCAGCAAATCTACACAAACGAGTAACATCCCTACCAGCAACATCATTGACTGTATTTTTCCATTCATGCAATTCCGATAAGTTTTCTGAAACGTTGTTGTATGCAGCCTATTATACTTGGAAGGCATCTTCCAAAAAGTTTCAGCTGCGAAAACAAGGAACAGCAGTTGATGGATGGCAAAATTTGTATCGCTCTTTGGCAAATTGTAATGTTGTTAATGATGACTGTTGATTGCAATTTCATAGCGATAAGTAAAACCAATGTGACTAGTTTTGAATTCAATTACATTCTTCAGTCATACTGCTTGTTAGGGTGGCAATTAAAATTTCGATGGATGATTGCAGAGAGGGCTGCTGTAGACGCTGACTGGACTTGATTCTGATACTTTATAGTCTGGGCAGCCCCTATAGTTCACAGTGTGGTTACCTGCATAGTTGCTACACTTTATACCTTTCCAATTGCCTTTTTCCAGTTGGCACTTCTATGTTTGGTGGAAATTTCCAGTTATGACACATACTGCAGCATATTTGAAGTACGATCTTGCTGGCAGTTTGAGCATTGGAATGGCCCATTTTTTTTATGGGATTCCTCGACTGACATTTTCCGATAGAGCAGGTAGCGTAGGTTATAGATAATGTGAATTTCATTCATTTCATGGTTTTTGCGAATATATACAGAAATCTCTGTCATATAGACATGGGTTATGGAACATCCAAGATGGACTTTATAACAACCCACAACATAAACTTTCCAACAAAATGAGTATGGGAAGCAGGCAGAAACCTTGCGGGAAATGACCTGACCATTTTCACTGACGGGTCAAAGTTGGACATGGGTACAGGTACGGGAGTCTTATCGGACAAACTATAAATTTAAGAGCTTACTCCCTCGACAATAATCATATGTGTAGACAATCAAGCAGCGTTCAAAGCGCTAAATTCTAATGTTGGAAAAACCAAGTGTATAGATCACTGCAGGAGAGCACTATTTGCCATCAAACATCACAAGATGATAGTTCCTTGGACATCGGGGTGTCCCTGGCAACGAAAAAGGTGTCGAATGTGCTAGACTCGGAACGGAACTGCTGGAAGAGAGGCAGGTGGGGGACATCCTTCAATATCTCATGGAGTTCAGAAAATCCAAACCAAACTAAAAAGATGGAATGAACGTTGGTACTTATCTTCCGACTGTTGAATATCTCGATACATGGGGCCGAAAATGAGCCAAAATAGGACTGAGATACCTAATCTACTATTTTTGTCGACTCTGGTTCCAGCTCGACATTAAAAAACGACAGAGGCAGCCTGTATTTATTTTTGTTATTTGTTATATATTTAACGGAGAATCCTTTATCGTGTAGCGACTGGTGTAGATAAACTGTAGGTTCAGTTCCCCTGATCATAACTACTAGACCCTCACTGCTCTTCAGCTGGTAAGTGTAGTAATTTGTTTTATTACTATGAAAGAAGTTTATTATTTTGCGGAAACTTTCTACATTTGTTCCCTGTATCTTTGTTTTACCCTGTTTCATTGATTTTACACTTATGTAGGGTGCAAACGGAGTAGCTGTTGCCTACAATTTTTCCAAATTTTGCAACAAGATCATTTGAGCTCTGCTCCCTTTAGTAGATTGGAGGAGGTTTGAATTGTCTACTGACTGCGGTGCAGTCATTAACATCTATCACTGCGAGCGACGCACAAAAAAAATATATATACATAATCTATATCTTATAGGATATAATGATCGGTGAGTAGTTTCTTATGTATAATATAAGGTCCTTTAAATTTGGGTACATGCTTTTAATAACACAAACTATGTTATCTACAGTCTTTATTACAATATTACCTATGGAGAATTTTTAGCGGGTCAGTGATTACGCTCAAAGTGACCCCCGTTGGACCTCTGGGACGAAGAAATTTTCTCGCCAGCCACTTGTCTAAATGCGGTGAGATCACGCTGATTAATCACCTGTTGTCGTCAACAAATTCAGTGAATTCAACGATCCTTTGTTCTGCACTGAAAGGTAGATTCGCTGGGATCTTGACCTGTGAATGGTGACATTAAGGGCAGATTCAATTTGGACACCTAATCAGAATGCTGCAGTAGTTCACTCAATTTACTAAGCAATGGTGTTAAAACTCTGTTGGCCATTTTAACCTGCCCATTCAGGGTTCCCCACAGCAAATAATATCCCATGGTTGATAATATTTTTTAGCAAGGATTCGTTGAAATCTAAAGAGGTGAAACAAGTGCCTCTATCTGAAAAGATTCTGACTGGTCGGCTATAGTATTGAAAATGTTTTTTAGGGAATCAATAAGCTCTGTAGTGATTGTGTAGTTGATTGGATAGAGTTTAACATATTTAGTAAACGCTTCAAAAGAAGGAGTTCGAAAGCTGATCCTGTGGACAGTATTTTCATCCTTTTTTGGGATTAAGAAATACTTCCGTTTATATCATTTTTCTAAAGTGTTATTGTTTGTTTATCACTTTATATTCTTGATATGCGCGTATAGTCGATCCTGTGAAACGTCCTTTTAGCTCCTTTCGTAATGATTAAATAAAATATTTTTCCTGATAGGCTTCTTTCCGGTTTCCCAAAGTTCTGACTAATTTTTTATTTTTGTGTTTTTTTAAATTTGATTTTTTCGCAGCACACAGCATACTTAGAATTCAGTTGTTGTGCCGATTTCAAAAGAAGGTAAAGGTTTCAAGTGGTCTATATGAATTGTCTCAATTGGAAATGGTTTCTTTGGAATGCAATAAATATTTCTTTCATATAGTTGCGCAGGTGCTAGATTTACGATACATTTAATACAATTTTTTATGAATTTCTTAATTTAGGACCTCATGACGGGAAACCCATAATGCATCCTAATTTGATTGTAGGTATTATCTTTTCCTAAATGGGCAATTTTTTCATGTATGCACCTTATAATCCACTTTACGGGGAACATAAAAGTAAAGTTGTCCTCTCATAACAATTTCAACGTAAGCGAGTTACAATTTCTAACAATTTCAAACGATATTTATTAAATTCACACTCTAATACGACATATACCATAAACGTTAGCCACATTTTCCAATTCGAAGCTCCGTTTGGTTGTTTAAACTGGTGCCCCAGTTGAAGCATCTGATATCGGGAGTATTTAATTTAACAGGAGCACCCTGGAGTTGATCTGCGTTCTCGAAGTTCAGGTCACTCACCCATTTTCTCTCATATTTTAGGATGAGTTCCTGAAGTTCATCAATCGATTCTTTGCCGTGTGAAGGATTGAAGTGTATGCTGGTTTGTCTTCTAATTCATCAATCATGGCGCTGATCACCTCGTCTTCATTTAGTTTTGCCTGTGCTGCAATCTCTTTCACAGACAACATGTAACCGATTATACAAGCGGGACGTTTGTACAATTCCTTGTACACATCGTTGGTCGACACGTTGCGTTTAACCTGCTTGAGGAGAATTTCTCTCTTTATAATTTGCAGCACTAGATGTGTGTAAATATATGGCAGCGGTTCCAAAAAATAAGCGGTGCAGGTCCACATACTAAAAGTGGCCAGTTTGCCTGCTGATCTTAGCCGCATTCTCGAAGTCAGACAACCACTTTTCGATTGGGTCATCAGGTTCACGTTTTCACCAGAAAATATTGGTACAATGCCATCAAGATCCACAATTGAAAGGAGTTGCAGCCCACCGGTTGTTTGTTCCTCCAATGCCCTTCCTGCTTTAGCAATAGCATCTTCTTTTTTTCGATTAGAAGGATTGTAGCATATACGAGTAAGTCTTCGTCGTTCACGCCAATGGCGGCCATGTCTGCCACCTTGGTGTCAGTATCACTTATTGCTTTAGGAATGGTTTGGCCACTTTTTGTAGTATTCGGTATATTGAGCAGCTGACAGTAGGAGGATAAGCGATGCCCGCTTCTTCCAATGCATGGATCCGTTCACTTGTATTTAAACTGGGCGAAATCTGATGTCCTAATTTTCTTTAATTTTTCTTATGAAAACTCAAAAAATTACAATATTAATTAATTTCAAATCACTTCTGTGCGCGAAGAGTCTCTATTTTCTTCTTGATGCTCAAATGTTTCTGACAGAGCTGTCTGGCTCACTTACAAAATCTCTTACAAATTGTAAGAAATTTGTAAGGACCATATACCCACTAATAATATTTTTTAAAGAAAACTTAATTTTTTTTCTGAATAAAATTTTTTGTGTGAAATAAATTAACATATAAAAGGAAAAGTGAATGAATTTGGAATGTTTTGCGAAATTTTAGAACGCAGGAGAGAAGACAATATAGAGATGAGCAGAATGTTGAAATATTTGCGCGATGATAGCGACCCGTTTGCAGTGGCAAAAAATGTCTGTAAAAATTCGATTAGCGAATTGAGGAATCACGACACACAGCAGACAACAATACCTTTCGAAATTCGTTTTTTAAGTGTATTGTACTTTTTAGCGAACGGCTCGTATTAGTAGTGTCATGGAAAGATGTTCATGGCCCCGATGAGTCAATTCTCCATTTCTAGTATTCCAAAAATTTTCGAGGCAGTAGTTAAAGAAAAGAGGCTACGTGTTCATTTCCCTGGATCAAAGGAAGAGTTTATAGCTATGAAGTTAGGGTAGGAAATATGCATATATTGATATTGCAATAATTTAAATACTTCAATTTCCTACTATTTGTTTGGAAGTTAAGAATTTACAGAAATTTCGGAATAAAAGGCACAATCGATGCCGTTGACTGCACGCATTCTCATCATCCCAAGACAGCACCAATCCGGTGTCTTTATACATGAATCTAAAATCATACCACAGTATTAATGTAGAAGCTGTAAGTTTACATCATTCTAAGAAAGATATGTGTAGTATATACATAAATTATAATTTTTAATAGACTTGTGTCTACCGATTAATATTTTTGTCGGTAAATACAAAATTTTCGGGATCATGCCCCGATTCGGGGTCAGGATTAAATTCTCATTTATTTAATTATACTAGGAAGTAGTAATGAATGCGCGGCTGATGAAAGTTAGGCATCATGAAATAATTCACCGAAAAATTCAGCATCTTCAATTGTGGGTGCTGCGGGCATATCTGGCCTAGACGTTATTGTTGCTGTTGTTGGCGTTATTGATTTTGTTTGTGTTTCCATAAATGGCGAAGACTACAAATATATATAATAGTTGAGTAACAAAACGTTTGCAAAAACTAAGTATAACATCATATCCAAGTTAGCCATAACTTGACATTCCATCTACAGCAACGAAGCCAAAAACAAGCGAGGTCCCCCACCAGTAGCCTTCATACTGCTCCTCACCTCCCTGGTCCTGCTGCTTAACTGATTCTTCCAGTTGCTCATACTCATCATAAGCTTTGGCTGCCGGGCATTATTTTTACCGCCAGCAATTTCCGGGTGGTTTTTGAGGAATTGTAGGTAATGCCGTTTTTGCTCAATAGTAAGTCACTGGTATTTAGATTTGTTGCAGAATTAAAAAATTATTAACAAAATTCTTTTCAAGTTTAAAATCGTGCAATTACTTACTTTTCTTTAGTTACGTCCATTTATGCAATCATATGTGTTAAAGCAGCTGGCAATGAAACACATTTGAAGGGTTCCCATATTAAAAAATAAGATTTTTAAAGAATTCAATTTATTATCATTTATTTTTTATATATATTTGGCAGTTTTTTATTTTTGTGCTTTTTTTTTGGACACTTTAATTCAATCGTATATAAAGTTGCAAGGTTATTTTCGATTTAACCAAATTTAATAGAATCTTTGGTTGACACGTATGGCAACATTATTACAAAGCAACTACAGGTGTTGCAAAAAAACAGCTTTAGAGATATTGTAAAATGCATTCTGATGTCAGGGCAGAACGAGACATCAGCTTACAAAAACGCACTGACATCGCACAGAAAAAATTGCTCTTACAAAATTTTGTAAGACATTTGCCAGAATTGAGCTGTAAGTTTGAAAATCAATAACAATTACATATTTATATTACAATATACAGAAACTCACTCATATACGCACATAAATATATATATATATATATATATATATATATATAAATATATGTGTATATATATATATATATATATATATATATATATATATATATATATATATATATATATATATATATATATATATATATATATATATATATATATATATATATATATATATATATATATATATATATATATATATATATATAATATATTATATATATATATATTCCGCCCAAAAGGAGATTTCCGAAAAAAATCTCAGCAAGTGGTAAACTAACTGATCAAAGTCTGTGTCTCTTTATTATAGTTGCCTGTGAATAAATTCGAGTGAAATAATTTTACTCTTTCAATAAAACTAACAGTTTTATCTCTTGGTCTATCTATCAAGAAAATTTTTAACAAATTTTAAAATTTTCTGGAGAAGATTTCGGAAGTAATAACAAAAAATAATTAAATATTCATATATCTAAATTTATACGAGTACACAATATGATTTTAGTGAATCACTTCATTAAGAATTTTAAAGTGAACAAAAAAATTTCCATTGCGAACTAGACTATAGGGTGCGTGGGGCACAGTGACTGACCAGTTGTCGCAGACGCAGGAATACTGACACATATTTGAAAAACTTTGTACGCTGTACGCTTTTGTTGCACTTGGGGACCAACTTTATGTGGGCTGAAGGATCTGTCTGCATGCATTTGGTTCTTGTAGAGGCTTCTCGTATCTATATAACTCATATATGACAATTGATTTACAAATATAGTTAAATTATTGTTGATAATAATGTATGTACCATCGAATGAACATGATTTTGTACAGGTCTCTCAACATACGTTTTGCTAATGTTGTACTTTAAGTAGAATGATTGTAGTCATCCTCCTACTCTTATTACTCCATTTGTATTTACAGAAACGGCCGCCCCGCAATGTAGGTATTGGAACTCTTCAAAATTCTGCATTTATTTAAAATCAATATACGATATCTCGTATGTCCATGTGATTGATATATTCAGTTGTGTTGGTTATTTACGTTTACCTTAATAACTCAAGTTATCTGTAAGTAAAATTGAAATGTTTTACCACTCGGACTAGATAAGCACGGAGACCTTTCCAATAGTACCATATTTATCAAAATCCATTTATTTCCATTCTGTCCCTGAATTTCAGGGAGAATGTTCGTAGCAAGAGGCCGGAATTGTGGAGAAACAATTTGTGGTTCATTAACCACGACAACGCACCGGCTCCCACATCGCATTGTGTATGCGACCATTTGACCAAAACCAAAAAAAAACATAATTTCCGTTCCGCAAGCTCCATATTAACTTGGCATGGCCCCGTGTATCGTTTTCCTGCTCCTAAGGCCCAAGTTAACACTTCGCGGAAAGCGTTTTGAGACAATTGAGGTGATGAAGGAGGATTTGGAGCATACACCAAACAATGAGTTTTTGCAAATCTATTAAGCACAGACCCTCTGATATTGCGCTCAAAATTTACATATTAACTACTGAAAGATGTATCAAACAAAAAAAAAGGGATTGTACCAGACCTTCCGGATGAAAAATAACAAAAGAACTTTTCAGTAGTTCAGATCAATATGGTTTAATCGGCTTACGACGATCATAGACTATAAACAATTTTCCAACCACCTAATCAACATATTTAAATGGTATTGGCGTTTTCCTTCCAATACAATACAATAGAAGCATTTTTGGAAATCTCTAATTTAGAATTGGCTAATTCAAGCAAACAACTTTGTGAGGAAATGGAAGCCTCTTTCTTATAACCAACCTGTGATTTTTGTGGGCGTTCTCTTTAGGCCTCCTGCTATTGTGTATCGTAAAATATTCACAGATTTTACCAGCTAAACATCGTTTCCCTAATTTTATTATTTCCAACAGTCATGCAGAAGAGCCTCGTTCATATTAAATAACATAAAGAAAATGTTTTCGATACGTGAAGGGCCCAATTTATTGTTATGCTACGTGCTCTAAACAGCTCCTATATTCCCAGCCAACTATGGGTAACCTCCCAGGCACTCGAATCATTCCTTATCGACCCTTTTCATCGGTAGATGCGGACTATGCACACCCAATAGGTATTACTTCTTCAAATGATCGCCGAATAGTTTTCAATAAAGTATACATATCACACTTTGTCTTTCTTCTTGCTAAAGAAGTGTACATCAAAGAATTTGGAGATTTATCTTCAGAATCATTTATTGGAGCATTACTACGCTTTGATGATCGTTGATGTGTTTGCTAATTTTGTGTATTTTCAGCGATCGGGGCACAAAATTCATTGGAGCTAATCGTAAGATACTTTTAGCTACCTACTCATACGTACGTACTCAAATGCTACATTGAGAAACAAGACGCTATATTTCATGTTTGACACAATATGGAATTGTTCTTATACCATGATCGCTGCTGTTCGGTGCATTGAGGAAGACAGAGATAGAAGCGATTAAATACTTTCTAAGAACAATTATTGGAGATCGAATCTTGACGTTCGAATAAACTCTTCCTTTTAAATAAATCCACTCATTGATCTTAATGCCGAGACATTTTTCTAATCGGCTACTCTTTATATCCCCACCTGTTCCAGATATGAACAAAATTTAGTCCCATCAACCGTCTCCAAAACTGCCACTGTGTTGTGAATTAATTTTGGAGTCGCACGTGCAGCGAGTATTACAATAGGCTTCAACGAAATCTCACCTAAGCTGGAAGTTAATGACGATGATGAGATTTTACCAAGTCATAATTGGCCTATTGGGCGGATTCACGCTCTCATCCGGAAATGGATAATATTGTTCGAGAATCACATTAAAAGCCCAGAACGGAATATTGCAAAGACACGTTTGTAAATTTTGCACATTCTCAGTTTCCTGATTAATTTCACATTCCCTTCAGCTTCCTTGGATCGAAGAAGGATCTTAAATAAATGATCTTGAAAGAAGATTAACGTAATGGGAGGATGCTGCTGCAAGTTTCTGCAGCGATCGACTTTTATTTTGACAGCTAAATTTGTTATGGGTACATATGGAAATTTTACTGCAATACCTTTAAATGGTTCAAAGATATATTCTTTGCTCAGCAATTATTGTTTTGCTTTATTCAGTGGATGAAGTAGTATAATTAAACTAAATATTTATATATTGGCACATTGATTAGCATCGAACAAATATTCACTAACATAAATGAGCAGGGAACATACAACAACAAAATTGAATAGTTGTAAAAGTTGTAACCAGCAATATCTATTAAAAACTGGCTGTCACGTAATATAATCGTGATTTTGAAATTTGCGTGAGATCAATCTCTATGCTGTATTTTCGATGAAATCTTTAGTTTATTATTTTTATTAAGCTGCACTTTAAAGTACAATCTTGAAAAATACAGGAAAATGTGTACTAAGCACATATAAAAAACACGCGGAGATTTAGTCTAAGCTTCACGAGGGTTTATTCAAGAATTGTAATATGTAGGTATATAACAAATAGTTAAAGAAGTGAAGGTGAGAGAATATGCGGGTTGGCACTACAACTACACACATACTACTTTTTCAACAAAATGCTATCAAATTGGTATTTATTTGTTAAATTTGAGATCATTAGAAATCATGATCATAATCTGTTTCTTACCTACTTTAAAAAAACAGTACAAATTTTATAAGCTGGGAAACATGGAAAAATAAAATTTATATAAATACAAAATTTTGGCACTTATGTGATAATGTTTACCATTTATGTTATAATGATATTTAATTTATAGAGAAAACATGACAAGAAATCCTCTTTTTTCGCCTCTTCTTAATACTTTTCTCTTTTCTTTTTATAAGAATAACTGCTGAATATCTAATGCTTATTCTTTGCTTGCATATTTTTGTGTTCGGATTATTCTCATTTTTATACCCTTTACCTTTAAAATCGGTAAATAGGGTATACTAATTTTGTGCTTTGGAGAGGGGTTGCAATTGCGAGAAGGAGGCGTGGTAGGTATGGACATATATACACAGATATGATCAGAATCACTTTCTAAGCAATTTTTATTTTGTCCGTCCGTCTGTCCCTCTGTCCGTCTGTCCGTCTGTCCGTCTGTGGCCACTTTTTTTCTACACCGTTAGAGCTATCTTAATAAAATTTTGCAAAAGTGTAGGCTGCACAAAGATACAGAACCAGATTGCTATATGGTCCGATTTGGACAAAGACCACGTCTACCTCCCATATAAGGAACTTTTTTCACCTTTTTTAAAATGACTATTACTTCGGTGCAATTGACGGAATCGTGACCAGGCAGTTATAGAGATGTGAGTCCTACTAAACACTGTGCAAAAAGTGGGCGGTATATATACATGCCACGCCCACTATTAACAAATATATGCCCTGGTAGAGATTTACGGACGAAATATTGCGGGAAGGAACATGTGGACATTATAAAGCTATCTGCAACAAATGGGGCTGATCAGAGAAAAGACACGCCCACTTTTGATATAGGGAACTTTCGGGTCTAAAATTAAAATTAGCCTACCTATGCTCGTATTGATGCCAGCGGAATAAAAATTGGCAGAAACATACATGGGGTCCATAATAGTGTGTGTGCAGAATATAGAAATTATAATACAACTGCCACGCCCACAATTAGCCAAAAATCATTACTGTGTTCCTATTAAAGATTTATCAATGAGATTTCACAGGAAGGTACAAGCCTTAAACACTCCACAAAAAGTGGGCGTATTTTTTCTACAGCCACGCCCACTATTGACATATTATTATAACTTTCGACCTACACAATATTTTTTGACGAAATTTTATATTAGTGGTTAAATTGACACTAGAAAGCCATACACAAGAAATGGGGTCGATATAATCATTTAAAGGTACCCTACCAAAAATTACCGTGAATATGCTCCTAATGATGATTTATGAAGAAAACATCCTCATTGTTGAACTCGCACGCACAAGAAAAGGTAAAGGGTATTTCGAAGTGGGTCTAACCCGACTTCAGACTTCTGTACTCGATTTTTATAAGAATGGAAAATAAGAGTTAACTATAATTTCGGTGAACATATTCGAATTAAGTACAGAAGTGTATTTAAACTGATAATTATGTCTTCAAAAATTATTAATGTGATTCCATCAATCTGTGGATTACTACATAAATAATGGAAACAATATGGCAATATATTATTTTATTATATCGGCATATGGATACCGACAAATTTCATTATAATCTGGCATTGGTATAACGAATGACGGCAACACTGTGCGGAGATTATTTTCCGAAAATAAACTTTGGGCGGATGTTGAAAAAAAAAAACCTACAATTAGCATAGTTGCCTGGAAGGTCAAATGTAATAGCTGAAATCCCAGATTCGAATACTGGAAGGAATCTTCAAATTTACTAACATTTTTCGATAATGTGAGAGTTTGTCAGTAGTCGTCAATTCAGTGAAATTAAGATTATTTATTTCTTATGGCATCGCAATAATTGTCAAAAGGAGAGTTATTGAAACATTTTGGCAGATCTTATAGCTATTTCGGACACGACACTTGTTTGATTTTTCAATGAAGGACAATTTTTCTCCAAGTAGTTATTATGTCTCACAAATCAACAGCACACCAACTATGAATCCTTCCAGGAAACGAATCTGGGCCGTCCGGTATTGAACTCTGTCCATCCAACTACACTAACTGCAAGTGGTGAATTCACTGACCAAAGTCTGTGCATGTACTGCCTAAGCTCACAACATTCTAAACTACTCTGTCTTATTATTACACTTGCCTGTCAATAAATTAG
Organism: Clusia tigrina; assembly: GCA_920105625.2. NCBI lineage: Eukaryota > Metazoa > Arthropoda > Insecta > Diptera > Clusiidae > Clusia > Clusia tigrina. The sequence goes on from OV050030.1 coordinate 333,752,079, forward strand.
TGAGAAATAATCTTAATTTTTTAATAACAGTTTTATCACTTGGTCTAACTATCAAGAAATTTATTAATCAATTTTAAAATTTTCTGGAGAAGATTTTGGAAATGATAACAATAAATAATTAAATATTCATATATATAAATTTATAAAAATGTGATTATAAGTGAATCACTTCATTAAGAATTTTAAAGTAAACAAAAAAATGTCCATTGCGAACTCGCTGGATATAACCTTGTAGTATTTTTCTGTTGTTGCCGCTTAGGCAGTTGAAGCTCGAAAGGAATCCATGAAAGACTTGTCCTTCGGTGAGATGCGGCAACAGTCCCACTCAGTTTTTGCTTTGAAATCGCCTGCTACTAACACCGGCGCCCTCTAGAAGTTTATCAACAACAAACCTGAACTGACTTATGGTTAAGCTCAGTTGGATGTACGAACTATACACGGTTTCAGTGTAATGGTTTCTCTTTCGTAATCGCAACAACTACCCCTACAGCAGAGCTACTATACAACACACTCCCACATCGCTGCTCTATCTCTATTACACTGAGCTCATACACCACTTTGTTAGGCTTTGTATTACTCACTATGCACAGCCACGTGAATTTCACTATTTCTCAATATTTCTTAAGATCAAGTAATCTCATATCCAACATTCGACATGTGTGGAGAAGCGCAGCAACCTGTCAGGTGCTCCACTTCGACTATAGGGTGCGTGAGGCACTCTCTGACTAGTTGTCGCAGCCGCAGGAATATTGACACATATTTGAAAAACTTTGTACGCTGTACGCTTTTGTTGCACTTGGGGACCAACTTTCTGTAGGCTGAAGGATCTGTCTGCACGCATTTGGTTCTTGTAGAGGCTTCTCATACTATATTACTCATATCTCATAATTGATTTAGAAATATAGTTCAATTATTGTTGATATTATTGTATGGACCCTCGAATGAACATGATTTTGTACAGGTCTATCAACACACGTTTTGCTAAAGTCGTACTTTAAGTAGAATGATTGTAGTCATCCTCCTACTCTTATTACTCCATTTGTATTTACAGAAGCGGACAACAAGCTGATTGAGTTGTTGTTTACTGTAGAACACTAACTTTTAATACTTCGATAAGGACAAGATTCATAAATTCAATTATACAATAGAGTTAACCTTTCATTTACATTATATAATTGTTTTGTTGCCGATGGTCGCCACGTAATGTAGGTATAGGAACTCTTCCAAATTCTGCAATTATTTAAAATCATTATATATAATGAATTCTAAAGAGATGTTAAAGTCAACACTTAAATCATAAGATGGATCCATATAATACAAACATTTCGTCTTTTAGTTAACCCACTTAACGAACTTTCCGAATGTTTAACATTGTTATTAAATACAAAGACCGCCGATTCCACAAATTTTTTCACTTCACCTTTATCCATTTAGTCGGATATTTTAATTTTTCGTAGTTTGGTTAGCGCGTTCTCTTTTCTATTATACAAACGCATTTTATGAGAGCCGCACTCAGAGAATGGCAAGTTATGCTTCTTTCAAAAAAATATTGCTTCTTCGAGTCGAAGGTCTCAATAGGAAATTCCTAAGACCTTGCAGTCATAATTAATTATGGTGTAATAAATAATATTAATAATATTCTTTTTCAAGCAGGTAATATAAATGTGTATTATTCGGTAAAATTATAAATTATTATAAAATTATAAATTATTATATAAAATTATAAATTATTTTAAAATTATAAATTTTATAATTACCTTACTAGCACATTGGAGGCAATAACTGACGACTTTATTTATTACACTCATTAAGTTTTTTGTTTCTCTTACAACGTGATCTACTTTAACAAAAGTTGCATCTTTCCCAACAGTATGATCCTTCACTGTGAATTGTAGGGTCTGAACACATGTTGGGACTCTATCTAAAACGCTTAGAAGATCCTTTTTAGCTTGGCTGGCTGGAACCTAAAAGGAAACAATACACAGATTTAAGTGCTTTGTTTTATCTATAAGAATGTTATTAGCAAAGAGAAATTTTAAGTATATTTACAGCAAAATCTAAAAATTTTGTTTTCCTTTAAACTTTAAAGTAATATACATAATTATAAGAAGTTTAACAATTAACGTGGAATTAAAGTTTGGTTAAAAATAATAGTGATCGGTTGTGTCTGATTCGGAGAGCTCCGATGCTTTTTCGTTTATGTGGTGCCGAAATCGCGTGAAGTTGTAACTTTGGTTTGGTTTGGAAGTCTGCCGTTATTACATACCAGGGTGCATTAACTATGTTGCGTAGAACTTAGTTTCGAAATCTTTGGATTATTTGGATGTTGCTTTGCTCCCCAAAGTTGAATACAGGTTTCACGATTTGATTATAAATATAACTATAGTTTGTAGAGAGTGGAGATATCCTGCCAATTAACCAGTACAATTTCTTGTATTTTTTTTCTAGTTCTCTTTTCTTTCTTATTTGTTCAGATCAAAACCTGGACTTTTTAGATAGTTACTTCACTCTCTACTTCCAAGTGTGTACATTGCAGAGTAGTAGCTAATGTGGATGTTTTCAGCTACCCTTAGTCATATTAAATAGAGGAATCGTTAATGTGGGTCTATTTATGTATTTGGTTGCATTCCACAAAGAGTAACCACTGTTTTTAACGTTTGACAGGTTTTGCAAAAATCTGCTAGTTCATTAATTTTGAATACCTTTATTTCCTGGCTTAGTTTCTTTGTAGCCTTGCTTAACGCATTTTTATCAATAAGCGAACTACTTTGTTGCTAGCGACGCCGCAATTTCCTTCTGTTTTTATTCGAATTTTTATTTCTTTAGAATATAACCGTCGGATTTTCTTTTTAAAATTAGTCTACTAACCCAGTGCGGCATTTTGTATATTTTGCGCTAGTTTTAAAGCTTCATAATCTAGTTCCTCTCCTGTTTTTGGCGGCTCTATTTGTCGAGTGTTTCTTTCCAACATTTCAAATAGTGTCAGTCACAAAATTTATTGTAACAACAGGTATTTTTCGATTTTTTTTATTATATTTTCGCTTAATAATAGGAATAACGGAGAGTGGTCGGAATTGAGATAAACAGCTTCATGTATTTGGATTCAGTTCTTTGAAACTTTTTTAATTAGATAGAGTTGAGTTGAGTTGCTAATATTTTTTGTTATCAAATTATTCATTCCATTGTAGTCACCGAGTGCCGTGATCATAATGGGAGAAGGACGTTTTTTTATTAGAAATCGGATCCTTATTTGTTTTATGTTTCTCGGAACAAACAGGGGTTTCTAAGTTTTTTTTAAATATTTAATAATTCGGGAGATGAGTTTGCCTTGTTTTAATATGTTTATTCCTCTTATGTATCCAGTTAGATTCGCTGACCAAGTCTTCTTCATCTGTTTCGTATTTCTGAGAATTTTCAGGAGGAACTTTGGAAGTTTCTTGGATTTCTTTACTTTGAAATTTGAGTTTAAGACTTTCGGTTTTAAACTCATTAATTTATTTTTTAAGTTGAGCGCATAATGTGTCAAGTTCATGCATTTGAGCGATATTTGATTTTTGAGTATTATCTTCAGGTTTTAAAATTTAATATACTTGCAATCCCCCACTTCTTAATGAATGTACCCACTCTTGCTCTTCCTGACTACCGCCTCCTGATGGTGGTGAGCGTAAGACAGGCATTTACAAGTATTTTCGCAGGTGACAGCGCAAGAGCTTGGCAGCACTGCTCCATACCAGTTGGTGCTATATTTGTATATATATATATCGTATATATATACGTATATATATATATATATATATATATATATATATATATATATATATATATATATATATATATATATATATATATATATATATATATATATATATATATATATATATATATATATATATATATATATATATATATATATATATATATATATATATATATATATATATATATATATATATATATATATATATATATATATATATATATATATATATATATATATATATATATATATATATATATATATATATATATATATATATATATATATATGGTACATCAACAATGAGATCATTAATCACAGTCTCAATCGTTCAAAAAGTATAAAGTATAGCATTAAATCAATAATTGTAGCTGCACATATCGCAGTCGGCTTAGAGCCCTTTCCAATTACCTGGCTCTAGAAAAAATAAACAACGAGACAAGCATGACAAGCAGACTAAACAGACATGTACCATCGGACTTGCCGAACAGATTTACCCAGTAAGATTAAATTAAATGATAACAGTTATAGTGAACAAATTAAATCAATATTTATGAAATCCAACTTTGCGAAAAATTTATATAATTTAATGTCTGCTAATGAGAATTCTTACACATGTTTCTTATTAAATAGAAAATATGTAATTCTGAATGTCAGTTGGATATATTCAATAATTAAATTTTTGATGCAAAATGATGAAGGAATTAATCAACATCCACTATGACCATGCACAGCAATATGAACTTAGCATCTATTTGTAAAAACTTTATATATATATATATACGAGTATATATATATATATATATATATATATATATATATATATATATATATATATATATATATATATATATATATATATATATATATATATATATATGTATATATATATATATATATATATATATATATATATATATATATATATATATATATATATATATATATATACTCGTATATATATATATAAAGTTTTTACAAATAGATGCTAAGTTCATATATATATATATACGAGTATATATATATATATATATATATATATATATATATATATATATATATATATATATATATATATATATATGTATATATATATATATATATATATATATATATATATATATATATATACTCGTATATATATATATATAAAGTTTTTACAAATAGATGCTAAGTTCATATTGCTGTGCATGGTCATAGTGGATGTTGATTAATTCCTTCATCATTTTGCATCAAAAATTTAATTATTGAATATATCCAACTGACATTCAGAATTACATATTTTCTATTTAATAAGAAACATGTGTAAGAATTCTCATTAGCAGACATTAAATTATATAAATTTTTCGCAAAGTTGGATTTCATAAATATTGATTTAATTTGTTCACTATAACTGTTATCATTTAATTTAATCTTACTGGGTAAATCTGTTCGGCAAGTCCGATGGTACATGTCTGTTTAGTCTGCTTGTCATGCTTGTCTCGTTGTTTATTTTTTCTAGAGCCAGGTAATTGGAAAGGGCTCTAAGCCGACTGCGATATGTGCAGCTACAATTATTGATTTAATGCTATACTTTATACTTTTTGAACGATTGAGACTGTGATTAATGATCTCATTGTTGATGTACCATATTGTATTAGCAAACACTCGCATTTGATTGGATTCTTAACATGCTTGATCCCCAAATTTATATACAATATCATTTCAGTATTTCCTTATATAATAGGATTTTATTTTCCAATGATAGTTTCACCCCTTTGACCAAGTAGCCAGAACAATAATTCAAACCTTAGTCCAAGTGATATCCTTTTGGTGAAATGATGACTGCTCCACATATAATATTGTTTCGTACTATATTTGCTTACTATGCTGCTGCTCGTGGGGCTGATTTTTGTGGCGATTCCAAATTAAAATTCGCTTCTTTGTTTCTGAGTACTGGGAACGTCTTTTGTCGCAGTGCCTTTATAATTGGCGGGGTGATTGGCTTTACAGAGTACATCATTGTGGGCTACGATAGCAGTATCGCTTGGTGTGCTTTGGCATATGATATATTTGGGATTTTCATGTTTCTTTCTACGTGGCTCGAAATAGATTCGTGAAATAAAAGTTTATTGAACTTTGTTCACGTGCTGAACCGTGTGGCCAGAGTCACTATAGCTGGTCGCGTCCCGGCGTCAGGATTACCATCACGTCTCTAACATTCATTCCACTGTGGCCTAGTATGGAGAGAATTCCCCTAACCAGGTCCCGTAAAATATTGACTGAGAAATGCTTACACCGAGCCACGGTCCTATTTTATTTCTTTTCGCGCCCACCGCTGCTCGGCTGATCACACATTTTTTTGTAAGTGATGTTTGCCGAGAAACTTGAAAACTTCTTTCTGGATTAGCAAACGAGCAGCAACATCAGCAACAGCAGACGCACATCAGAATAAGCAGATACTCAAAAACACACTTCGATTACCGACCATCGAGGGAGTCGCAACCCAACCACTCGCAACGGCAGTCAACAATATATATACATATGTACATATTTAAAAACAATTGATAATACCAAACAGTTATCACAAATTAATAAATATGGATATAAAAACAAACTTCTCATAAGGAGGCAGATATGGTTATATACAAAAATAAATTGAAAAGTATAATACAAAATAACTCCCCGTTAGTTCAGTTATTTTTAAACTTATGTTTGTTTTGTGATTTTCTACTCAAGAATATCATATTTGTATTTATGTAAAATTGTTTGTGTATATTCTTGCCAGTGAACAGAAAACGCACAAACAATTACACAAAACTACAATTATCGCTATCTCTTTGTATAATTCGGAAATTTAATTCGCTGTCGGCAGCACAAACTCTGCTAAAAGAAGTTCCGTTTTAAAGCTATGCCAACACAATTTTGTATAATTATATGCACAATTGTTTGTACGAGACAAATTACACGAACAACTGCACACGCACTGCGGCATTTCGTTACACGATGAGATGGAAGAGCTCGACTTTCTGTGGTGTGTCGTCAAAAAGACTAACGCGACAGCTTTCACGGATGTCTAAGCCAACTAAAATGATGCCGCCCTTGTTGTAAGTTAGGACCAAGCTACCCTCATGTAGTAAACTCTAATAATTAACTCCTAAGATACTCTAAACACATTTAGTTATTGATTAAAATCTGCATGTAAGAAATAAATAATTAAGTGCATACTTGTAGGACGTGCAATTAACTATCATTTGTAATTATCCATAAGACAAGCATGTAAACTTTTAGGGTACTGCAGTTGCACGATTACCTACTTAACTGCAGAACCCACTGTCGGCATTTTGTATTAAGTAGGTCGATACAAAATTCACGCATCTGGAGAACCAGCATTGGGAAGTAAGACCAATTGTAATAGTATAAAAGCGAGGGAAAAATAATTAATGGAAATATTCCATTTTGCATTCTAAAGGTGAACGTGTTTTATTTTCTGGCAGCTAATAACGCCTTTTAAAACACTGGGATTTCCGACAGCTACAGAAAGGGTCTCAAGAGTCCTCTCCACAGAATATAAATTGGAGTTCAGTTGTGACTAAAAGGACACAACATTTTGGCGCAGCCTGTCTAAATTAATTTAAAAAGAAGGCATCCCATCCCAGGACCAACATTTTTTTTTGGCTGGGACTAAAATTTCAGGACTTTTTGGGAGTTGCAAGAACGATACAAGAAGGACGAAGAAATTAATCGTTAGTTATATTTAGGACGTTGAGACTTCTACGACCGTACGGGCAACTTTAATCGCGGGCGGGCAGAAAAGGAACGTAAGGGCGCCATAGCTCCGTTGTAAGCAACTCTATTGGAAAACATCGTTCATCAGTATGATCGGACAGCTGATGTATGTTAGCTGGGTCTATAAGGGATTTCTGTTTGTTTGTCGGTTAGGGCCATTTTGATGTGCCTAATTTTGGGATATTAGGTGCATTTATTCTAAAATACAGTTTCTTTGCCGTAATGCGGTTCCGCGGACATTATTTAGTAAATATAATAAGAGGCAAAAAAACATCGTAAATCTTGAAACTAATTTCTTGGGGGCTTAAAAAATAGCAGTCATATACTTTATGTACTACAATTGTGATGTTAGTGTGTAACCAAAATATACAGATGTTTGCTTACAAGTCAAATTTTTCATTGTATGGAATAAGAGAAAAAGTTATTTTAATTTAGCATATTCCGAGTAACATGCTATTTAGAAAACTATTTATATACGGCAAATTCTCCTGGTATTCTGCTTATTCCTCGTATTGAAATATTAGAAACCCATATAAATAAATTTGCAACTAGAAATAAAGTGTGAATGATGTGAAAATTTCAATATATATCTTGAGACTCAATGATTTCGGGGTTCTTATAATGAGAATGTGGTTTTATTAAGTGACATTTTATGAAATTAACAAGGGACGTTAAAGAATTATTGGAGGCTCAGGAAGTAGTTGGTAAGGAAATCCAGATTTTGATCACAAATTTTGGAAAGGATCGGAAACGGGCAGTACAGGAGAGATATAGGGGTATAGGGGAGTGTTCGGAAACGTTGGCCAGTTTACTGGTGCTGTGTCAGTCGACTTGCGGTCAGAGGTCAGAATATTAATTCATGGTTGTGAAATTGGGAGGAGGAGCATGAAGCCAGATATGTCACAGAATTTCATTGAATGTGTGAAGCAAAGGTTATTTGGAGAAGCGTGTAACCTAGTGCTGACAAGGACGTTCAGTAGTGCGGCGGAGCTATACTGTTTGTCTAAGAAGACCTACCTGAAAGTGAGAACTCTTGAGAAAGTTACCAGGATGAGGATATAAAAGCCTTCGTGAGATGTCTGGGACCACTGAAGGGACTGGCCACGGAGATAGTAAGTAGTAAGTACAATGGCGATGGAGATAACACCCTTTGAAGTTGGTCTCCGTGAACTTGCTCAAAAGATCCATATGCTGAATAGCACAAAATGAACTCTGGAGGAGTTAGCGGACGAGGAAATTAGGGCACATTTCCTGGTGGAGCGGAATATAGCAGGGTTGGGCAAAGTGCATATGGTAGGAGACTGGCAGGACATGTACACTGCTGCTGTCATGGATAGGGGGGTCAGCAATGCCTTCCCAAATATTTCCAGAGGCCCATATAGCCCCGGTGTCTACAATAACAGAGCCATGAATCAGAGCAGTCCAGACAGGAGGTTTGAATAGAAGACACCCATATGTTCGTTGTGCCAGAAACCGGCTCATACAAGAGATGAGTGCTTTACGATGAAAAGCGCACCATACTTCTTGAAGTGTCAGATGTTTGATCACGAAGCGGGAGCAGAATATGAGGCGAGCAGCACCATGGCGCCAAGGGATATCTACGGAGGACACCATGGGAGGAAATATCATCAGAAATACAGGTAGAAACACTCAGCAGCATCCGGAACACCCCTAGGAAAATAATACTGGACAAGGATCAAAATATTTCTGGTGTGGACAAGTAGTCAACAAACGATGAAATGCAGGGCAGGCCCCCCAGTGGATTCAGAGAACCTTCCAGCGGCCCAGTCCAGACCAGTAGAATGCAAAGCTAAGAGAAGGGAATGAAGTAATAGGCAAAAGGCAGTAGAGAGAATGATCCACGTGCCCAGTTATATAAGGACTATGGTCCTAGAAACAGAAGAGTAAGAGGCACTCAAACAATTTTTCTTGGTTGTATTCTAGTCTCGCTCACAGTGGTAATTCTAGTATATAAGTCAAATTTTGATAAAGCTAAAAAATATATTATAATAGCCGCGGACACCGTACGGAAGATTATGGTTAAGATATTCACTTTATTTTGTAGGGAGTGTAGGGTCATAAAGTTTAACTGTGGATCATGGTGAAAAATACTCAGAGAGTTAAAAATTAGATACGCATCCATTTTGGGAACAAAAGGTCGTTGTTTCGAAGAAAGTAGAATGGGTGATGCATTCATCGAGATACCCTGTGTTGGGATTTTAGTTATGTTCGAAGTTAAAGTTTCTATTCAGAACTAAATTATGATACAGAATGTTACAAAAGTAAGAAGTAAGAAAAGAAAAGAAAATGTGATCATTTACTTTAAGACGGATGTTGCTAGATTATTATATTTAGCTTATATTACAAGCAAACAATTTCAACACTTCTTCTTAAGCTACATATTATATGATTACAAGTATGTTTACGTTAAACCAAGAACTTTAACAAATCCATTATGCTTTTGTTTACATAAACATTTGGTAAAAACATCGGCAACATTATTATCCGTTGATACATATTTTAATTCAATTTCATTTGTTTCAACTTTTTCTCTTATAAAATGGTACTTAATATCTATGTGTTTAGTGCGTTTATGATGAACTGGGTTTCGAGCTATACTTTGTGCACTTATATTATCCCCATAGATTGTCATTGGGTTAGAGCTCGACCATCCTATTTCGGCAAGTAGTCTGCGTAAATAAATGGCTTCTTTGGCAGCTGCCGTTAAGGCAACGTATTCGGCTTCTATGCTGCTTAATGCGACGATGCTTTGCTTCGATGATGCCCATGAAAAGGCACTGCTTCCCAAAATAAATGTGTAGCCAGAGTAGGATTGTGTATCTACCTGGTCATTAGCCCAATCTGCATCTGCAAACCCGTTCACTGGCTTGTTTGATTTGCGGTATACGATACTTAGATTTATGGTACCGGAGAGGTATCGTAAAACGTGCTTAGCAGGAGCCTCGTGCTCGGCATGTGGGTCGGTATTTCGCTGTGACAACTTGCTTATAGCGTGCATAATGTCAGGGCGGCTCAAAACTGCTAAGTAGATAAGAGAACCAATTAGCGATTGGTATTGTGGCACACTTACCTTAACACATTTATTGTTACTACAGCCCACTTGAAAGCCTGGGTCAAGTGGTGTCGAGACCGGACGACAGTGTTGCATACTATAGCTGTCAAGAAGTCTCCTGATGTATTTCTTTCGGCTCAAGTAAACGGCGCCTTGTTTACCTTCTCGATGAATTTCCATGCCGAGAAAAAATTTAATTGACCACCATCTTGCATCTCAAACTTGGAAGCGATCATCTGCTTAATTTCACTGATTTCATCTTCGCTTGGGCTGATGATTATTAAATCGTCAACGTAGGCTGCAATGTAACTGAATTGTTGTTGATGATGTTTGACGTACAAACAGGCTTCATTTTTGCATCTATTGAAACCCATACTCTGGATAACTTCATCTAATGTGTTGTTCCATGCACGACCAGATTGTTTTAGCCCGTAGATTGCCTTTTGAAGCTTCAGTACTTTCTTTGGATGCTGCTCATCAACAAAATTTTCCGGTTGTTTCATATATACGTCCTCTTCTAGCTTGCTGTTCAAATATGCATTTGATATGTCCACCTGGTGCATATGAAACTGTTTTTCTGCAGCTATTGCGAACAACATTCGGATGGTCTCATAGCGTATAACTGGTGAAAATGTTTCCCAGTAGTTGATGCCGAAATGTTGCCCACAGCCTTTAGCAACTAGTCGTGATTTGAATTTTTCTATTTCGTCTTCTTTGTTTCTTTTGATACGAAACACCCACTTTGAACCAATGGCCTTTTTTCCTGATGGCAAATTGACTAATGACCATGTATTATTTGCCAGTAGTGCGTCGTATTCCTTTTGCATTGATATTTGCCAAGCATTGCCATATTCACCTTTTAATGCATCTGCTACTGATTGTGGGGCTTCGATGTCTGCCAGGCTGTTCAGATTATTTAGGATATGTCGCTGCTTTGCAGCCTGTATTCGTATGGATTTTGGTCTACTAGGTTGAACTTGCTTTGACTTTGGTGTCGGTGGTTTGCTTTGCCCATCTGAATCCATAGCTTGGACAAACTCTTCCTCCTCCTCACTTGAGTCAGTACTGTTGTGTTTTATAGGGCCAGCTTCAGCTGGCACTGATGTTGGTGGATCTTGTTCTGGAACCTTAACGTTTGACTCGAAGCGAATGATGTTTGTCATGAAGTCGTCGTTTCTGTCTGAAATGTTGCATTAATTTTGCTTGATTACACGTATCACAATTTATTTCTATTGGCATGTTTTCGATATGAAACCCGTGAACTAGATTTTTTTCACTGATCTGCTTAAGGCTTTGGAAATTTAAGTGTCCAAACCTATTATGCCACTTTGTTGCCAGCGAAACTTCATTTAACATATAAACCGCACTTTCTGGTTGAATTGTGTACTGATACAAGTTGTCTTTTAACACCGCTCGTAACATTATTTCGCCTTGTTTATTTTTGATAAGCGCCTCTGCTTCATCAAATGATGTTAAATTACCGTTTTGAACTGCTTTGTTTATTGACAAAAAATTCATGTGTAATGTCGGAACATATAAAACTTCACGCATTTCAATGTTTGAGTATTCCGTTTTAAAATAAACTGTTCCAATTCCAGGTGATTACACAAATTTATCGGCCGCCAGCATAATTGTTGCTTTGTTCTCAGCAAACGATATAAACATACTCCTGTCACAACACATATGTGAAGTTGCGCCGCTGTCTAGACACCATGTACTTTTTCGCTGCTCGGCGACACTGCAATGCATCAAACAGTTTGTTTGCTCTCCTCCTGTGTTTCGTTTGGTGTTATTTTTCTTGCTTGTATACTCTGACACACGATGCATTTGCCAAAAAAACGACGGTTATCGTTACTTCTTTTGTTACCATCGTCACGACGTCTGCTGCTTTGCTGTACTTTTGTGTGTGCATAAACTGCTTGGACCGAACATTCGCGTTCGTCTCCTTCTTGTTTGCGCGCTCCTTCTTCTAGAAGTTTCAGTTTTACCGTTTCAAACAGCGGTAGCTGATCCCGTGTCTCAATAGCAACAACCAAATTTTCAAATGAGTTTGGCAAACTGGAGAGCAGCATTATTGTTTTTAACTCATCAATAATTTTGATGTCCAGTTCTGCCAACTTTTCTATTATTTCTGTAAAGGAATTTACATATTGAGCCACATTTTCGCCTTGTTTCATATTGAGACGCAAAAGTTTTTGGTAAAGCTGTACTTTACGAACTGGTCCGACTGACACATGCACATCGCGTAATTTTTTCCATGCCTCTGATGAAGTTTCGCACAACTTTATGTGCTGAAGCTGTGACGGCTTTACGTTAAATATTATGCATGCCAATGCCTTTTGATCTGTTGAAGACCATTTTTCTGTTCCTTCACTTGTGGATTTTTCAACAAGTACATATTTACCACACACGACATTCCATAATTCCCATGTTATAAGTTCGTTACGCATAGACATACACCACACATCATAATTGTCTTCACCAAGTTTTTCTATTTGGTCATTATTTCTTTTGTGCTGAATTCACTGAGGATTTATTCACTTTAACAATGTCTTTACTTTTTCTGAACCACTTTACTGTATTTAGGTAACCGAAACGCGTTCTGGGCCCATAACCTTTGTTGGGATTTTAGTTATTTTCGAAGTTAAAGTTTTTATTCAGAACTAAATTATGATACAGAAGTAAGAAGTAAGAAAAGAAAAGAAAAATGTGATCATTTACTTTAAGACGGATGTTGCTAGATTATTATATTTAGCTTATATTACAAGCAAACAATTTCAACACCCTGCACAGAAGCAGCTAGTGGAAAGCTAGTGCTTTTGGTAGACTCAGGGACGGACACCATCCTCGCGAATATAGTGTTTTTCGGCAAGGACTGGAGCTTTATCCGACGGAAGTGAGAACTATATATAAGTTTTTGAATGCACGTCGTATAAATAGATAAGGAATAATCATTCGGCTCGCACCATTCTGGATGAATTGCACAAAGAGATGTCGTTTGTAATGACAATAGAGTTAAGTATAGTAGTTCGGAGGTAGTGAAGGTCGACGGGAGTAGTGACTCTGCATATAAACACTAAACTTCCGACTGAAGTCCTGAACAAACAGCAGCTGGCGGACGTGTCTGCATGGGAGAGAATATAACGCACGTTGGCAAGGGTAAAGTGTACACTTGCATATACAATGCCTCCGAAAAAGTGTTTTTTATGGGGTAGATATTTGAAGCCCAAATTTACCAGTTATGATAATTTTAAGGAACCGAATTCGGAGTCGGTTAACCAGACTAAGCAAGTAGATGCAAGGAAGAAGATGGTAAAAATACTGGTAAAGTCAGATTCGAGTATAAGCTGAAAGGAAAAGGCCTCCATAGAAGCCATTTGTGCGTCTTTTGCCGACAGATTCTTGTTGGGAGGAGACCAACTATCGTGCACACCGGATGTAGAACACAAGACAATAAGCCAAAGAATTTCTCTACACTTGATTTAGCAAATGGGTACCATCAGATACCCAAGATATCCAAAAAATCACGTTTAGTATCGGTTTAGGGTACTATGAGTTCATTAGGGCTCAGTTGAATAGGACGGGATTAATAGTAACTCCGGGCTTGGAAGGGTTTGATTGCTATGTGTACCTTAATGATATTGTGCTTTATGGGAAGAACTTTCACCAGCATTCCCAACCCTTGTGCAAGATACTCCAGAAACTACGAGAACACAATTTGAAATTGAAGACAGGGAAGTGTAAATGTTTGCGAAGACATGTGGTTTATTTGGGCCATCGTTGTTCAGATGCAGAAGCACCTCAAAAGATATAATATGTGAGGAATTTGGCCATTCCAAAAAATGGAAAGGAAGTGCTAATATTTTTGGCCTAGTGAACTACTACAGAAAATTTGTAGAGGCCAGAATTGCGTTGCCGATAAATAAACTATTTCAAAATGATGCAAAGTTTAAGTGGTCAGAAAACTGTCAGAACGAATTCGAAATGCTAAAAGAGATTATTTGCTCACCACCGATTTTGGCGTAATCCGAGAGAAGGGATTCTCCACCATCAAAAATGAATTTCTGGCCATTGTATAAGTTACAAAAAATTTCAGGGCGTGCACACGAAAATAGTCTTAAGTATACACGAAAATAGTCTTAAGACTTTGACACCTCCCACTTTCTATGCTAAAACCACACACACAACCGCCATCATATTTAGTACAGCAGCCATCATACAAGTGAGTCTAGGACACCTCCCACTAATTCTACCAACAACAAGTGCTATACTCTGCGTTGGGAGGACAGAAGACGCAGTCACAATTAAGTCAGACAGTGGAATCGTGTGATAGCGACGAAAAACATCCAACCAAGTCAACAACGCAAGATAACACAGGAGAATACTACACAAACAATTGTGTAACCGGCTGACCACAGTTAAAATAATATGAATGTACAACCACAGTGCCCAACGCCCTGATATGAATTCACAACAACAGTGCCTAACGCGCTGATATGAATTTACAACGACAGTGCCTAACGCAATGATATGAATGCACAAGATATCGCGACAGAAGTTGCCGACTGCATCACTTCGGAAAATAACCCACTAACAACACCCAAAAATGAAGGCCAAGCACAAAGTGGAACACGACAGACCGATCGCTAAGCACACCAACAGGGCGGACAAAGCATAAAGAGGAGAAGCAGAATTAAATATCCAAAATATTTAATATTTGTAAATATTTTATGCCATCGATATAAAACATCAACAAAGTGCTGAATGTGGCCGAAGGGCAAATAGCAACAACAACAAATAAGACAAGGAACAACAACAAGGTAAATCATCACAACAACAACAACACAACATTGAAGGAGGCCCAAGGGCAAAAACTTACAAGAACAACAGCAGGAAAACAACAACAATGTGCTCAAGGTGGCCCAAGGTCAAATTCAAACAAGAAGAACAATGCGGGAAACAGTAGGAACATGCAAGAGCACGAGATGGCAGACAGGTGCCAGAACAAACTACAGTTCCCGCACAACAACAACTATTAGATGATCTACACTGAAGCTGGAGCATAAAAGCAGGAGCAACTGGCAGCTAAGCCTCTTTTTTCGACAGCAGGCAAACAAGACAGCTCTTTCTTTCTTTCGGCATCAGGCAGACAAGACGCATCGTACTAAACGGAGTTATACCAACTGACAAACGCTACAGAAGCTAGGGGGATCTAGAGAAGATTATGGTTTATAATCGATTCTCTGCTAGAAACCCAAACTGACAAACACTACAGAAGCTAGGGGAATCTAGACGAGAATATGGTTTATAATCGATTCTCTGCTAGAAACCCAAACTGACAAACACTACAGAAGCTAGGGGGATCTAAAGGAGATTATGGTTTATAATCGATTCTCTGCTAGAATCCCAAACTGACAAACACTACAGAAGCTAGGGGGATCTAAAGGAGATTATAGTTTATAATCGATTCTCTGCTAGAAACCCAAATTTACTAACGCTACCGAACAACTAACCAAAG
This sequence comes from Clusia tigrina, assembly GCA_920105625.2. NCBI lineage: Eukaryota > Metazoa > Arthropoda > Insecta > Diptera > Clusiidae > Clusia > Clusia tigrina. The sequence continues at coordinate 333,768,195 of OV050030.1, forward strand.
TTTAAACTAGTCTATGGTGTGCAATCGCCATTCTCGTAGAATTAACTTGACAGATATTTAAGGGGACATTAGAGTTCAACTGTGTCCGTATTTAAGTTAGTAAAAATAATTGTTACACGTAGTTAAACCTTTTTTTAAAATTAATAAATAAATAAAATAATTAAATCCACGTAAATAAGTTTTGAGAGATTTTAGAGATTTACTGTAAATGACTCCTGGAAATCCGGCGAGCTTACCCCGGCGAAAACGACTCGTTACAGTATCAAGTCAACAAGAGTTCTAGGTTGACAAAAATGTCAGTGGTTCTGACCGATACACCAACACAACCGATTGACAAAAGTCATTTGGATACTGTGGGCATCTTACCAGAAACTGTATCTGGGAATAAATATATACTGCCCAATAAGATTTCTCAAAAGACATGGCATGCGAAGCCTATCGCTGACCCATGAATCGATGAAATTATAATGCGGTACAACATAATGAAAGTTTCGGTGACCAAACTTCGTGTCAAAGTGGTTTAATGAAATGTGTAAAATATTAGGGATTAAAAAGTTCCATATTAATCTATATCACCCTATATCGGCCTTTGGCGGAATAATTGCTTAGGTTCCCCAATAAGATAATTCTAATTGGGACCATAGGTTGACTACAGCAATTCAAGTACATAACAACACGGTTCACGTGTCCACGAAACGGACACCGTTTAAAATATTGTGCGGGGTTGAGTTCGATATGCCAGCGAATTTAAAGAGCAAATGCGGAATACAATGCGGATGATCCTAATAAGGTATAACGAGCACATGAGTTGTTTAGTGAAAACAGAATTAATACCAAACGAATGACGATGGAAGTCTATGGCGATGGAAGACTCTAAGCCCAGTAGTTTTTCAGGTAGGCAACAGGGTAATGATGGAGAGTCTGGTCAGAAAGAATAAATTCCCACCTGTGTGGATAGGCCCATGTGTGGTGACAGAGATCCGCAGCCCACGATTAAGGGTAAACATAAGAAACTTCTGAACAGCTTCTTACAATACATGTGTTCATTCTTTCAACTCTTGTAGGCAATCGCATATCTCACTAAGTTTATTCACAAAGGATTACGTAGCAGAAGTTTTCCGAATTGACTAAGGTCAGTGTCTTGTGGTAATAAAAAAAAACCTATAAATAAAAACAAAATAATAAAGTTATAAATTATGATATTACACGGAAATACGAACTTTTCGTTTTTGGTAAACCAAATATGCAAGTCAGATTAATGCACGCATATGTACAGCGTAATATATGTTGCACATATATTCATGCAGAATTTATCGGTTGTAATTTGACGAGTACAAGTTCGTTGGCAGGAGCTTTCATTTTTTTAAATTATCAACATTTTTATATATACGAGTATGTAAGTAAGTATATAAGGTAGGACGTACACTCATACGAGTACATACATTTAAATACATGCAGGTTGAAGCAATTTCTAAAACTACTAAAAGAAATGTAAATTAATGGAAAACATATTAGATATATGGATGTGTATATAATAAGGAGAATTATATTGTACTAGAGAGCGATTTGCGGGACCCGTAATTTAAATAAATGTAGCTGTCATATAAGGTCCAACGCACATATTTTCAGTTCAATAGGGACGTACAATTATTAATGCTGGTCGTAACATACATTTAATCAGTAAAAATACATTTCTTCAGTTATAAAATTATAAAATGATCTTTAAAATCTCAGTTAATTAAGAAAATTATTCTAAGTATTCAGCTCGGATTATGTGACTCATAGTAGAAACACGTCGAAGCCAAAGAAAATTAATTCCACAATATGACGCTCAAGGCAAACACTTCCATCGTAATTATACAGTGCTACAAAAATTATAATGAAGGAGTAATGTATTTTACAAGCTGAATTCTAAGGGCGGTACAACTGATATATGTTAGAGCATACTACATAAAATACAAGAAGAGTGCCATTATAAGCAACGTTTTCAAAAAGTGGCATGGTGAGCCAAACACATGCCAGCCTAGAATAGTTACACGTACCGTTCCAGAAAGAAGGGCAGATAGTTAGCTGAGGGACTTCGGGGCAACAATCGACGAGCGTCAGGTCCAACAGCAATTGTGGAATTCTAGATTATTGTAGCGTAGTGGAAAGTATGGCAGTGACCATAATTTTTAAAATTATTTTTTATATGCGCGAGAAAGAAAAGAGTCCAAAAAATAATAAATAAAAAAGGCAAAAATAAAATAAAGGGTGGACAAATATGAGGATAAAAAGAAAACATGTAAAAAAAAGTGAAAGCCTAAAATATATAAAAATTATGTATTGAATAATGTTTAAATGCACAATATTTTTTTTTGTTGCTAATAAAATACTGGATAATAAGAATAATTATCCACTAAGAAGTAGTTGCACCAAAGACAATATACTACAAAGATATTACAACGTTCTCTTCACTCAGCGAAATGAGTAAAAATTGCGTGGCTGACCATGGCAAAATTATTAACTCAACACCCGAAGTGTGCTCGGCAATGCAAGAGCAAAACATATAGATACACATTCTGGTTTTTTCGTTCTATATGTGCGTGTGTGTTTACTAATATGTGTGAATGTTTCTATGCTTCCTTGCAGGTTTACGGCATGCATATGTGTGTATGTATATGAATATGGGTATATTCTTTTTTCCCTTTATTTCTGAATTTGAAACGAATCATAGCAGTCGAACACGAGGCAATAGCAAAGACAATATGGTAACGGCGGGCCGGTTGTAGTGTGCACTGGTGTGTACATGCATTTTGCGTGGCTGTAGGAAAAGAAACAATCAGCCAAGTCAACTTTGTTAACGCCTGCACGTGTTATTCAGATATATAATTATACAAATGCTCTTAATAAATGTATTCAAGAACCGTAGTTTTTGATTTTTGAGTTTAAATAATATAAATGTATCTATTTTATTTTATTTTTTAAATCTACTCGTACTCGTATATTAGTAATTATTAATAAATGGAACTACATTTACGTCGAGTAACCCCAAAAAATGCAAGTCTCCAGAACTAATAGGCAACTGGATAAACTTAATAGTTTTATTGAGTTTATCCAGAGTTTGAAAGTGCCTTGGAATCAATGTTGATCCGTCAGTACGAGAAATAAAATATCTGACGGCTAGATTATTATCTAAGAAAATTGTCACACAGTCATTATAATTGAATACTAACTGCAACGATGATCATTATACTAATCTGGACTGGAACTTGTCCCTGACATCGGATGCTAATACTGTATCGTAGGACCAAATTATTGATAAGTTATGCATACTTCCGGACAATTTAGACAATTCACTACGAAATGGCTGAAATAGTACTGAAAATTGCAGTGGGGAAGAACCAAATGCAGAAGCTGCTGCTTCGCGTTACTTTGCGGGCTACAGTTTGCAGGCTAGACTTAATAAGATTAACTGCGCAAACTGCAGCCTGACTTTGGCTAGTTGAATTCTATAATGCTATAGACACATTTGTTGATATATTTTGTAGAGATTTCGAGTTATGAATATAGTTAACTTGGTACTGAAGTTATACTTTACATATCCATATGTATATATCCATACCTGCTACGGCCATTATGGTATTTATAAAAAAAAGGTCTACGGTACAAAATTAGTTTAACATTTTTGATAGTAAAGGTTTGAAGGTATGAATACTAATGCTTGTTGGTCTGCGGGGGTAGTTGATACAGTTCCTACCTCCAATATACTAGTATGAGAGGCTTTCCCCTATCCGCTACCTGGGGAAGCGTCCTCTAGGAGTTACAAGCTCTCCCGAAGAATCTAATTAATTGTACCTATTACTACACCTAAATCAACTAAGTTAGCATACATAAAATAAATAAAGAATGTAGCAAAAATAAAGAACCCTATTATGAGGAAATTGTAACACAAACTGGTACCTGTAATTAGAGAAAGCCCAGTCTATTTGAGTATATCCTGAAATCTACATAGATGAGATATAAGGCCCTTTTCCGGTAGGTTGCCTTCTACTTGGTCACAGTCACTGCGACTACATATATTAAAATCTCCTAATAGAAGAATTCTCTTATTGACAGAACAATCGGTACTTAAAATATTTTGTAGTTCTATTTTTAGTAATCCTGACGGAAAAGATTTATTTCTATAAAGTACTATTAAATGGATATCTCAATATTTATATACAATGATTTCAAAAGTGAATTTACCTTCATGTAATTTCTTGCTATATACATAATGAACTGAATCTGCCAGCTCAATTGTGACATATATAATAATACTCTTCGAATGCCATCAGAAGATTATTCATAAGAAAAGGACGCTTGGTTAAAAAAATGTTTAAAAAACTGAATGTTTTGCAGATGATTTCATGTTGTAATCCGCCATTTTGTTAACATTACCAAATTCACTATACTTTGAATGCCATCAGACGATTATTCATAAGAATAAAGGACGCTTGGTTTAAAAAAATTTAAAAAAACTGAATGTTTTGCTACTGATTTCATATTATAATCCGCTATTTTTTAAACAATTAAAACTTCGCTATACGTTGAATGCCATCAGAAGATTATATATAAGAACTAGCTGACCCCGCAGGCGTTGCCCTGCGTGAAACTATGTGTTTTGAAAAGAAAATAAAGTTGAATTTATATTGTGTTGAAAATCATTTATTTGCGATTTTTCTACATTTTTTTCAATGTAACGCAGCTTGATAAACAACATTTTTTGTTTTCTGTTCCGGTGCGTAAATGTACAGAGAAGATGGTTTTCCAACTCGTGAACACGCCACGTATAGCTGGCCGTGTGAAAAACATGGCATTTCCAGATTTCCAGATTCTGATAAACATTCGTGATGAGTTCAGCTTTCGTTGAAGTGAATTGACAAATGGCAGGTGGAATTGATATCAAACCACTGGAAGTATCAACCGGAATTTGCCCATTTCCAATTCTTAGCAGTTCTTTAGAGAAAACTTCTGCGGTGCTATCCTGTTGCAGGAACACTCCTATATTCATAGTCAATCGTATGGTTTTCACGTACCGCCACAAATACGAAGACTTGAGACATGCGTTCAATTCATCCGCCGCTGTTGATTTCGGAATAACAGGAAGTGTTTTTCGAAAATCGCCTGCTAACAGTATCATTGCGCCACTAAAGCGACGATTATTATTCCGCAGGTCTTTCATTGTTCTGTCAAGTGCTTCTAGAGACCGTTTGTGAGCCATTGTGCACTCATACCATACTATCAGTTTACAATTCTTCAACACTTTTGCCATAGCTGATTGCTTTGAAATGTTGCAAACAGGTGTTTCACTGATATGCATGTTTAACGGAAGCTTCAGTGCCGAATGTGCCGTTCTTCCACCTTCTAGTAGAGTTGCAGCAATCCCAGTAGATGCGAGACGCAATGCCATTTTGAGATCGTATTGTTGCCAAAATCAATGATATCAGGAAAAAATAGTCCACCGTTTCCATCATTGACAGCCTTCATCAATTCTTCATACGCACTCTTCTGCTGCTCATTCAATAATGGCACATTTCTTTGTACTTGTTGTTCCAAAGTTATTCTGTCGTATGCACGCTCACGTTCCAATTCACGATTCAGTTCATCTGTGATTTGAATTTCAGTCAATAGTTTGCCACTCATAAACAAACACAAATCTTCAATCAACACCAATGCTTCATTGTAGATGTCATCGTTCATTTGCAATTCTGAATTCCATGTTGCCACTCGAATACGATGTAAAATGTCTTCGGCAATGTAATTTTTGTACGTATCCCATAATTGACGCGGATTAGAAGGCTGATATGTCGAAATGATCATCGCGAAAAGTGTGCGAACTTCAATGGCATGCGAAGTAGCTATCGCATCGTCCATCAGGTAGAAGCAATCGTCGTTTTTCGGGAGGATTGTGTAAATTCGTCCTAATGCACTAGTTGAGAGCACACCTGGATGTCCATCTACTGGTTGGCCTTGGTTTCTGCGTAACCATTTCTTCGACGATGCAGGCGAACGTTCTCGCAAACGGATCACTGGCGCAAATTGAGAAAAAACTCGTCAATGTTGTTGTTGGTGGTGTTTCCGCTCGTTGCACTGCATTCTCTGGGTTGAAATACACTCTTTGGCCATTCTCCAAATGAACTGCGAGATGCACAACAGTCGGAAAACGCTCATGAATTACAAAAGAAAATATTCTCCAAAGCGCTTCATTGCAGTTCACGTATCGACCCATTTGATACTTGCTGATCTCATCTCGTTCAAGGCCAATAACCGCCATGTCGCTTCCTTTGGTGATGTACTTGCAAACGTATTTGATCGATTTCACAGAACTGCAATACTCAACATTGATATGAGTTTGGAATATCTTAGACAATATTGGCGAATATGGTACGATCCATGTGTTGTCAACTTCGATATTCACTCCTCTAAGTTGCATGCTGAATGTTTTGCCATTGTTGTCTGATGAGCGACGCCGATAGAGTGGATATCCATCACTTCCAGTTTGCGTTTGGGTTTTCACCACTTCGTATAATTCTGGATCTATCTCTGGATCAGGAATTTCCGCAGAAATGATGTCATCAATTTGATCTGCTGTGATCTTGTCCACCATCCAAAGAATAATGTGTGCGTGCGGCAAACCTCTTTTTTGCCACTCAACAGAGTACATCCAGCATCTAACAGCACCATATATACGTTGATTCACGATAAAGTCCATCAAATATCGTAGCTGTTGTTTGAAAACTCGTGCTGTGACATCGTGACGATCGCTTGCTGATTGACCGCCATTCAATAATTTCCGTTATCTGTAGGCATTTTGGATTGCAAGTGAATGTAACAAACAAATCCGGCCGTCCATAATTCCGCACGTATGTTATCGCCTCCTGCGAGTACTCGTGCATGTGCCTTGGGCTGCCAATGTATGTTGATGGCAAAATCGTGAGTCAGCCAAGGTTTGTCACATCTTCATCGCTATTGACCGCATCTCGCAAGTGAATGTACTCTTCAGATCGAAGCTTGGTCTGATTAAAGCCAATAAAATTGAGTCGTTCTGTCTCCATCGTCACGTACACATCAACTGCATACTGTTGAAATAATCGGCGGTATCTCAAGAGATGGTTGTTAATTCCTTCGCGAATCATCAATCGATACGCGTAAAAGTTCATTGCACTGACCTTGTTATTTGTATCGACACCTAAAAGTTAACATAAAATGAAGTTACAATCAAGAGTGTTTGTTTTTCTTTTACTAACGATTGGCAGGATTGATCATGTTGATATCAAGTGATATCCATCTTCACCACGGCAGAACATAAGCGGATATTGTAGTGAGTCATACGATCGATGAGTTTCACTGATTCGCTCTAATGTATCTCCAGCTCGACGTTTAATAACAATATCACGGGATTCTAAATTATCGCCAACAACAACAATTGATATTTCATCGGCCGTCGGTGCATTACAATGCCGTTCATGAGTGCCTGCTGGTCGTTTGTCCGCTTTTATGACGATTCTGTGATCATCAGATGGTATCCTTTCTAACGAAGTTTTGAATAATCGAATTAGTTCGTTGTGTTCATGCAACATTTCTTGCAATTGCTGCACAATTTCTCTTTTCGTCACATTGAAAATTGCACAACGTCGATTCACTTCTTCATTTGAATCTCCAAGGAAATATATTTGGAGATATTTGTGATCTTGATCAGGATGCGGCAACAGCGATCCAGCAAGATGATAAATTTGCCCGTGAATCTGTATAGTTGCAGACAAATATGTTAATTTCTGTATTTTATTGGCGAGATAATAAGTGTTAGATTGTTGGTGAACTAACCTTGAATGTGTGATTGTAATTATGTTCATTCACAATTTCCCCACCAAATGACGTCATTTGAAAACAATCGTTATACATCTTGGAATTTTGTAAAAAATTAATCGTATTTGGTGATTCACCGTAAAGCAACGACCGCAATGGCTCTGGTGCAGGAAGTAACTCTAGTAATTTCACTTTTCCGCTTGCGCAACACAATCCGGCCGGTTCTTTTGGAAATTTCAGTGCATCGCAATGCGGGCAAACGACAGACATCGAACCAAATCGAACTGATGCGTACGCACCATATTCAATGTCCGGCGCATATTGAAAGGCTGCAAGTTCGATATTCAAATTAGGCAATCGTTGTTGTTGCTGGCGTTGTCGGTGAGCAGCCAAACGTTGTTCTCTTGCTTCATGAATTTCCTGAGCACGAACTTGTCTTCTTCTCAATCGTTGTTGCTCATTGTAAGCTTCGTGAGCCTTTTGTGATTGTCGGCCACGATGTTCAATAATTCCGATTCGAGCAGATTCCCTTGCAGTAGATTTTTCTTCTTCCGTACGACGTGCTGTATAATTACGTTGGTCCGTTGTACGTCGGGAACGCCGACCGATATTAGCGCGACCTCCTTGTGGCATCGTAACAAATTTCAATCTGTAATTGATCACTTTGTATGAAACACACATAAAGTTTTCACGGAATAATTTTCAATCATTTACCTTTTGAATAGCCGAAATAAAGAAAGCAAACGACCGAAATTGAACGATTCAAATAATTTACAAATCAGCTGAAGAAATAACACAAATAAATTCCAAAGGAAATGAGGTTAGGTATTCACCAACAAACAAAAATAATGAACTGACTTTTTTTGTTTGAAATGTCAATAATTTCACTCAAAAACTGATGATCCACAGATTTAAAATCAAAGTTTTATACTATCACTCTGTTGACGAGCTTTGCATAAGGTCCCAGAAATGAGTACTGGTTAATTTTTTGCATGCATGCTTTTTCGGAACTAATACATCCTGGTACCAACTTCGCCCAAAAATATTGTATAAGTCGCAATTTATAAAAATATGTCAATAAGGGGCGTGGCTGCGAAAAGAATACGCCCATTTTTTGTGTGGTGCTTAATGTTGGCACCTGCAACCTTTCTGTGAAATTCCGCTGACAAATATTCAATAGGAACCTAGTAATGATTTTTGGTTAATTGTTGGCGTGGCAGTTATATTATGATCTCCATATTCTGTACACACATTATTATGCACCCCATGTATGTTTCAGCCAATTTTTATTCCGCTGGCATCAATACGAGCATAGGTAGGCTAATTTTAATTTTAGACCCGAAAGTTCCCTATATTAAAAGTGGGCCTGTCTTTTCTCTGATCAACCATATTTGTTTCAGATAGCTTTAAAATGTTCACATGTTGCTTCCCGTAAATTTTCGTCCACAAATCTCTGCCAGATCTTAAGTTATTAATATTTATTAATAGTGGGCGTTGCAGTTAATATATACCGCCTACTTTTGGCATAGTGTTTAGTAGGACCCACATCTCCATAGCTGCTGAATTGCGTCACGATTCCGTCAATTGGACTGAAGTTATAGTCATTTTAAAAAAGGTGAAAAAACTTCCTTATATGGGAGGTAGGCGTGTTCTTTGTCCATATCGGCCAATATAGCAATCTGGTTCGGTATCTTTGTCCAGACTATACTTTTGCAAAATGTCTTTAAGATAGCTCTAACGGTGTAGAAAAAAGTGGCCACAGACGGACAGATGGACAGACGGACGGACAAAATAAAAATTGCCTAGAAAGTGATTCTGATCATATCTGTATATATAAGTCCATACCTACCACGCCTCCTTCTTGAAATTGCAACCCCTCTCAAAAGCACAAAATAAGTATACCCTATTTACCTTTTTTAAACGGAAAGGGTATAAAAAATATACTTCATACATTTATAGCTGGAACAAATATTACACTACTATTTTATAAATGTACATATAAAATATTCAAAAGTAAAATATTTTCTATCATGCCTATTTTTTTATATTGTCAAGTGTTTTAATATACACACATTATGCTTTCCCATGAAATGACAAAACTTTTTTGTATGCAAAATTACAAATGATTTATTATAAGCCCCACTTTCCGTACCAAAAACCTTGCCATACAGAAAATTCATTCTTGCCCAACAACACAAATCGGAAAATAAAAATTTTATTTCAAACCATACACAATAATATTATTCATACGTATGTGCAAACAACAATAGCGAGGTGTGTGGCTGACGATGGATACATATTCAGGACTGCTTCGTGAAATTGCCGTTGATTTTTCCAATGTGGTTGCCATACACTTCAATATGTGGATTCTCTCTCAAGAGAGCAATGAAAGGTGTTTCTGTATATTGTATTTGGGTGCACTACCTTCTCTAGAAAGAGGTTAGGGATATTGTGAGTCAAAAACATCTACCTGCCTGTACTTTGCTCACAGCATAGTCCCTAGTGATTAACTCCTAAGGGATACTGCAAATCGTGTATTTATTGTTTGAAATCTATATGTATGTAAGTAATAATTAATTACGCACATACTTTTAGAACGTCCAATTTACAAGCATTTGTAATTAAACTTAAGAAAGGTTTTGTAAACTTTTCGGGTACTACAGTTGCACGATTACCTACTTAATTGCAGTACGCACTATCGGAAATTTATATTAAGTAGGCCGCTTAATTACAATATTCACTCCAATATTCACCTCGGATACCTAAACAAGTAATGTGCGCGTAGACAGCTTAAAACGCTCATGTCGGCCTGATATAAAAGCACCGCTCAGATACCGAATCTATCAGAGCCTTGGTCTTATAGCAGATCTACCACAGTTTAATGTTGTTCAAGGCGCACCCGATCTTCGCTCAGATTGGCTGTCGACAAGATTGATTTGGACTGGGTCCTTCCTTATCTGCTGTGCGCGTCATGTATCAAATTCGTGTAGGGTGTGCAGTATGTAGCGGGTTCTGCGAAGCATGGTGTGGGCTGCTCTCGACAGCAGAATTATGAGTCAGTGATGGGGCAATTTGCCGCCCTATGCGAGGGTGTGAAGCAATTCATACACAGGCCTTCGTAGCGAACGCCACCGGGTTGTAACACTGGCTTCCTGAAATTTAATGCAGGTAGGTGTGAGGGTAACAAATAAAATATACCTACCAGGTTTCACTCGTTTTATGGGTGTGGAATCGGAGAGAGCGTGAAGCATTCGGCTGCACTCCTTCATGGGTCTGTACCGAGGTATGTTTCCGTAAGTATGATACAGTATTCTGCAGGCACAAAGTCATTGCATCATTTCTCTCTCCGATCGGTGTCGTAGATTTCGGAGAATTGGTCACTGAGGGAGTCTCGCAGTGTGTTGTGTACTTGCGGTCACAGCTGCACCCCAATTTATATTCCCTGTTTTCGACCGTTGAGGCGCTTTCTGTAGCTGCCAGAAATCCCTGTTTGAAAGAAAAATAGAACACTCTCACCTCTGTAATGGCAATTGGAATCTCTTTATTAATTATTTTTCTCTCCCTTATATTCTATTTACAATTACCGCTCTATTCGCGCGAGCTATCTCACTTGATCTGTCTGAAGTGAGACACGATTTTTGTCAGTAGATTGGGTGCCATCTATGCTGATTCATGAAGTTGGGCACACTGAATTTGAATTTTAAAACTTTTAGAATAGAATTTGTAAGAATTTGCATTTAATTTTAGAGATTGGAAGAAAATTGTAATTATTATTTTTTTTAAACCAGGAAAAATCAAAGGACCAAGCAGGAGTAGCTGTAATTTTTGTTACATTTTGCAAAAGGCTTCCGGATTTGCAGGCAGGAAATAAACAAACCGCAGGCGGTAATGTAGTGAAGTGAACTGAGTTTTGTGTGTGTGTGCATTGTCAATTATGTATAATATTGGACTGATTTCAGGTTGGAAATGGTATCGCTCTTTCGGAGTTGCAGGAGAGCGTTGGAGGAGCCTCAGGTTTGCTTGCAGAAGACGACGAAGTGACGGAGAAGGGATGAGCAATAACAATCTGTCAACGCAGGTCAGTACTTCTGCAGCAGTTGACGACGGTTCAACAGTTTTTTTTGGAATCCAAAAAAACATACAATATATATATATATATATATATATATATATATATATATATATATATATATATATATATATATATATAGATATATATATATATATATATATATATATATATATATATATATATGTATATATATATATATATATATATATATATATATATATATAAATATATGTCTTATAAACAGCTGACATCCCTATACTTATATCAGATAACAACATGAAAGCAACATTTAATGGCGATAGTGTTTTGTTTTGGCTATAGTTGCAAAAAATCTCCAACAAATACCTGACAGAGCCTTATCTTAGTTTGGAAAGTGAGGGATCAAAATAAATGGCGAGAAGACTATCCAAGGCATTTACACTAATAGGGGGACTAAACCAGTGCATCTAACCATAAATAATGACCAGATTAAGATTGACACCAAAGCTAAATACCTCGGTATGACAACTGATGCCAAACAATTATGGAAAGAGCAAACAATATAAAAGAGGAACGAAGTAAAAAATAGATTCAGACAATTTTACTGGCTGTTAGGAAAACAATCGAATCTTTCGCTACTAAATAAAATCCTGATCTACAATACAATAATAATACCTATACGGAGGTACGGAAAAGAAATTTGGGGCACTGCAAGCAAATCTAACATAAATATCATTCAAAGTCACAAATAAAAATACTATGCAAAATCAACAATGCTGCATAAAGCACACACAACGACTATCATTACAGTAAAACCTTGAGATACGCCAGCTGCCAATGAACAAGATTGAGGAACCGAGATGATTCAAACGCCCTACACCAACGGATTTAATAACTCTTAAATTTTCTCATCTGACAGGTATAAAATTTAGAAAATGAATAAACAAATATATATATACATATACACATGCAAACACACAAAGTTTACAGTTTTTAGTTACTCGTTGTGACTGCTTCGAGCGAAACTAGGTTCAAAGTTTTTTTTTTACAAAGTTATTCTAAATAATACTGAGTATTCATATAATTATTTCAAATTGAATGCAATTTTAGAGTATCCTTCCTTCTAAGTCGGATGTAGCCATCAATTTGGAATTAATTTTCTGGCTAAAATATTTCGGTGCTTTCCAAGTTTAGATAAGTTTGATATCACTTTAGATACCATCGATATATTCAAATCCTTGAGGACATTTACGTTTTCATATACCAAGGGGCTTTGGTAATTGTGTGCAATACTTTTGATTGAACCCGTTGTAGTTTCTCAACATTGGATGGACACATTGTACCCCAGAGTTGTATACCGAAAGTCCATATAGGCTTTATTATAGCTTTATAGAACAAGACCTTGTAATCAAGTTTGAGTCTGGATTGCCTATTAAGAAACCAGTTTAGCTCCATCATTTTTAATTTTATCTGCATGATTTTGGTGTTGATGTGTTTTGACCATGTAAGTCGGCGATCAAGGTGCATTCCTAAATATTTTGTATCGGAGCACTGAGAGATAGGTTTCAAGTTTATCTTTATTGGGGCGTAACTTTTTTTACATAATATAAATGTGAAATGCACACACAAATCTTCATTCTCCAACAATTAACCCAGTGTATATATATAAAGGGTTTTCCAAAAGAAACGCTACAAAAGTAAATGGATAGTGACAGCAAACGACGCCATATTTTTTCCCGCTCTTTTGACATTTCTCTTCAGTAAGGTTTGCCATTTCATCACGCAAAGATATATGAGCCAACAACGAGTCGAAATTATTAAAATTTACTACCGAAATTCGGAGTCAGTCGCCTCAACTTTAAGAGCGCTATTTAAAAAAAAATTTGTAGCGCTCTTATTGAAAAACCCGATATATATATATATATATATATATATATATATATATATATATATATATATATATATATATATATATATATATATATATATATATATATATATATATATATATTATTGTTTATTTATGATCAAAATAAATAAATTAAATTTAAAAAAATTTATTAATTTTTTTATTTCGCTGTGACCTGCTATCGAGACTATCTTTGCAAAAACAATATACAGAAAGACCTTTCATTGCTCTCTTGAGTGAGAATCAACATATTGAAATTGATGGCAACCACATTGGAATTCTGATCGGCAATTTCACGAAGCAGTCGTGAATATGTCTCCATCGGCAGTCACACACATGGCTATTGTTGTTTGCACATTCGTATGAATAATTTAGTGTGTGTGTGTGTGCTCACAGCAGAAGCGACTAATTTGAAATCAAATTTTTATTTTCTGTTCTGTGTGGCTGGGGTAAATTACACAAGAATGAATTTTCTGTATGGCTTTTTTATACGGAAAGTGGGGCTTAAAACAAAGCATTTGTGGTTTTGCGTATAAGATATTTATTATTAATTGTTATTTTTTTATATAATATATATATATATATATATATATATATATATATATATATATATATATATATATATATATATATATATATATATATATATATATATATATACATTTATATAATATATTCACCTATGTGAAAAAGATCTGCAGAATTTAGACAAAATTTTGACAATTTACAAAACACATGCTTTCAATTAAACTTTCTTAAGAAAAGTAAAATTTTACTTCATTATTTCCATGAATTCTTTTTTTTCGCTTATTTTTTGTGTTTCGTTTTTTCTATATTGTGCATTGCAATCACTACGAAAAGTGCTGCAACAGAGCGCTACAAATGTAGCGCTTTCTGCAAGGACGGTAAAGCGCTTCGTAAGAGCACTTCAGCAGAGCGCATTATAAATTTTTACTGGGATTTCAATACCTGAGTTTATGTTAGTTTTTTGATGCTTTTGCGCAATTCGTCTGAAGAAGCTCATAAATTTCACAAAATCGAATTAAATCAAACATTTTGTTCGTCAATGAATATGTGCAATTTTAGGAAGTTTTTGTTTTTCCATACATACTCGTATATGCTATGTATGTATATTAAACGAATTGTTTGATTGGAATTTATTCTTAGGGTAGGAAAAGGAAGAATTTTGCAGATGTATTAAAATTTTTGATATTTGTTTTATATTAATACATTATTTACAAAATTAAAACGAGTACAGAAGCCTGAAGTCGGGTTAGACCGACTTTGAAATACCCTTTACCTTTTCTTGTGCGTGCCAGTTCAACAATGAGGATATTTTCTTCATAAATCATCATTAGGAGCATATTCAGGGTAATTTTTGGTAGGATACCTTGAAATGATTATATCGACCCCTTTTCTTGTGTATGGCTTTCTAGTGTCAATCTAACTACTAATATGTCAATCTAACTACTAATATAAAATAAAAATATTGTGTAGGTCGTAAGTTATAATAATATGTCAATAGTGGGCGTGGCTGTAAAAAATAACACGCCCATTTTTTGTGTAGTGTTGAATGTTACTACCCGCAACCTTCCTGTGAAATTTCATTGAAAAATCTGTAATATTAACCTAGTAATGATTTTTGGTTAATTGTGGGCGTGGCAGTTGTATTATGATTTCCATATTCTGCACACACACTATTATTGACCCCATGTATGTTTCTGGCAATTTTTATTCCGCTGGCATCAATACGAGCATAGGTAGGCTCATTTAATTTTAGACCAGAAAGTTCCCTATATAAAAAGTGAGCGTGTCTTTTCTCAGATCAGCCCCAATTGTTGCAGATAACTTTATAATGTCCACATGTTCCTTCCCGTAAAATTTCGGCCGTAAATCTCTACCAGATCTTAAGTTATGAATATTTGTTAATAGTGGGCGTGGCAGTTAATATATACCGCCCACTTTTTGCACAGTGTTTAGTAGGAGCCACATCTCCAGAACCGCCAAAGAATGTCACGATTCCGTCAATTGGACTGAAGTCATTTTAAAAGAGGTGAAAAAAGTTCTTTATATGGGAGGTAGGCGTGGTCTTTGTCCAAATCGGACCATATAGCAATCTGGTTCTGTATCTATGTCCAGGCAACACTTTCGCAAAATTTCATTAAGATAGCTCTATCGGTGTAGAAAAACAGTGGCCACAGACGGACAGATGGACGGACAAAATAAAAATTGCTTAGAAAGTGACTCTGATCATATCTGTATATACGAGTATATGTCCATACCTTCCAAGCCTCCTTCTCGAAATTGCAACCCCTCTCAAAAGCACAAAATTAGTATACCCTATTTACCTTTTTTAAAGGTAAAGGGTATAATGAACTTAAATTAATATAATTAAATTAATATCATTATAGTATATAAAAAAAGCAGTTGCATAGAAGAAATTAGACAGCAAATAAATTAAAAATAAAACTGAAAAGAAGTCCCAAATATTATTCACGAGAGTAGATCAAGACAGATTATTTGATTCGAAGTACATATTTTCTATATGTACGAGTACGTAAGTGGATACACATCCAAAGGCAAGTTCACACGCACAAAGAAGCACGAAGCAGTAAGAAGTTGTTGCACATTTTTTTTAGTTTCCATAACTCAAGTCTCCACGTCAAAGCGAATGAGTTGCCGGTTGTAG
This sequence comes from Clusia tigrina, assembly GCA_920105625.2. Lineage (NCBI taxonomy): Eukaryota > Metazoa > Arthropoda > Insecta > Diptera > Clusiidae > Clusia > Clusia tigrina. The sequence continues at coordinate 333,784,671 of OV050030.1, forward strand.
TATTTCGAATGGCGTTTATGAAAAAACCTGCAAGCAAGTCGACTGGGGTAAGCCCTGCACACACCATGTAGACACTTTTGGAAGTGAATGTCAAATGTAATTGGCAAAAAGACGCACCCTATAATACAAATTCTTTTACTAAACATTATTTATCTATATATATAAAAATGAATGTCTGTCTGTCTGTTTGTTTGTGCTTTATAGGAGGCCAAACCCTTGGACCGATCTTCCTGAAATTTTCACAGCATGTTACTGTGACTCTGGAAGGAATATATGAAGTTTTGATTGGACAAAAGTGCGTGGCACCGCCCATATAACCCAAAAATTTAAGGCGCCATATTTTGGGCACTTTTTGACCTACGTCGATGATATTTGGTACATATGGTATTGGCATAATTAGGAATACGTACCAGGAGAAAAGTGGCTGGGACCACGCCCCTCTTTAAGAAAATTAAAAATCGTATTATAGTCTTATCTACCGGAATAGTTCCAAAAAAATTGCTGGAAACTCTGCCACCAATTTTTTTTTACATTAAATTTTAATCAAATTCAAGTAATTGCTGTATCTGTGAAAAAGGAAAGGACGCTGGTACGAAGTATTCTTAAAAAATGTTTAATTAATTGTACAATATATTAATTAGTTCTATAAAATATAAAAGTTTCTATACCTTTTTAATGGAACTGTTTGTTTTTGAAAATACAAAGGCGGTGCCACGCACCTTTGCATATGTACATAGATAACCACAAAATTTCAAAAAAAACTTTAAAAAGTTAATACAATCAAAGTTTAAATTAAGTGAGAAACGATTGTGTTAAAAACTTAGTTATAAATAAAAAAATGCCTCCAAAAAAAATCATCCCTTTCGGCACGTTCTCCAAAATCATTGAAAATGAAATCCAATAGAGCAAACGAAACGCATGAAGAACGTGAAGCACGCCTTGAAATTGAACGGTCTCGAGCCTCAACCTCTAGAGCTGCAGATAACTTACAGCAACGTGAAGCACGCCTAGAAATTCAGCGATATCGAACCTCAACATCAAGGGCTTCGGAGACATCTGTTCAGCGTGACATACGGTTACGAAGCGACCAATCTCGAGCCTTGACATCAAGGGCTTCCGAGACTTCTACTCAACGTCAAACACGCATGCGAAGTGACCGATCGCGATCCTCTTTATCAAGAGCTGCCGAGACACCAGAGCAACGTGAGGCACACCGTCGACAAGATCGTAGTCGAAGAGCAGAGCATCGTCGAAGCCCTGCATCATATGAGCTGATTGCATTCCACTACACATCAGAAATTGATTTTGATTGAATGCAGTGAAGATGAGTTTCTTGCCATTGGACCAATGAATAAAGTTTGCCAATACTGCAATGCTAAGAAATATAAAAATGAAGCACCTGGAATGTGCTGCGCAAATGGTAAAATTGCTTTACCCGAACTGCTACCACCACCAGAACCACTACTATCGTTAGTTTCAGATAAGAACAAATAAATAATTTGCCCCTAAGGCATCAAAAAAGAAAGAAGAGGAAAAAATAAAATGATTATTATTCAAAATAATAATATTTCACTTCATAGGAACAACAGCGGATTTGCAACATTTCTTAAGCTACATACGAAAATACAATTCGTGTTTTCAAATGACATCGTTTGGTGCGACTAAAGTGGTTCGAGAAAACTTCACGCCAACATTTAGAGTTCAAGGCCAAATTTATCATCGAATGGGATCAATATTGCCAATTCCAGATCAAGATCCTAAGTTTTTACAAAGTTATGTCATGGGACAAGTGGATGATAACGGCCAAGTGCAACAGCGTCAGCTCTACAGTCCAGGTACAAAACAGCGAATAGTAGCCGGTTTGCAAATAATGCTTCATGACAACAACCAGTTTTTGAGAACATTTAAACAAGCAAAAGATGATCCGCGATTGTCTTCAGATCAACACATTATTGCAATTCATGCTGATAAAACGCCACCTGGACAACATCAAGGACGTTACAATGCGCCCACATTTGACGATGTAGCAATCTTAATTGTTGGTGATCCAGTGGCACCACGTGATATAATTATTCGCCGTCGTGACGAGAGAATTAACAGAATATCTGAAACGCATAGCTCATATGACGCGCTTCAGTATCCTAATATTTTTCCATATGGATGGTTATTTATTATTTTTCCATTAGATGGATATCACTTTGAAATGCGTCAAATCAATCAAGCAACCCGTAAGTTAATATTTTTTTTATAAACTTTTGTCGCACGTAACATAAAAAATAATAAATTTATGTAAAATTTATATTTCTTATATATTTTAGATGAAACAATTAGCAAAGAAGTGAGTGCGATGACTTTTTACTCATATCGTCTAATGATTCGTCAACACACTGACAATCATGTTCTAAATTGTCGGGAGTTGTTTCACCAGTTTATTGTCGACATGTACGCCAAAATCGAAACGGAACGTTTGTTATACATACGATATCATCAACCGATACTTCGAGTAGAGGATTATTTTCATCTTTGTGATGCAATGAACGATCAGAATGACTTCAATCCCAATGAACTAGGGCAACCTATTATACTGCCAGCAACATTCACAGGAAGCCCACGTCATATGCAAGAATATACACAAGACGCAATGACATATGTGCGATCATACGGACGGCCAGATCTGTTCATTACATTCACATGTAATCCGAAGTGGAAGGAAATCGTATCCGAATTGTCTTCTGGGCAAACATCTGCACATCGACACGACATTACAGCACGTGTGTTTAAACAAAAATTAAAATCATTAATGGCTTTCATTGTTAAGCTACAAGTTTTTGGAAAAACGCGATGCTGGATGTATTCAGTCGAATGGCAAAAACGTGGATTGCCATATGCACACATTTGAATTTGGTTGGTCGACAAAATTACGTCTGACAAAATAGGTGATGTAATTTCTGCGGAAATACCTGATCCTGATATTGATCCACAATTGCATGAAATTGTATCCAAAGACATGATTCATGGGCCATGTGGAATCATCAATCCAAATTCACCATGCATGGCCGATGGAAAATGCACGAAAAAGTATCCACGACAATGCTTACAGAAACAATCTCAGGTATTGATGGCTATCCGCTTTATCGTCGCAGATCAGCAGATGCTGGTGGGCAATCAATTACAATAAGGGTGCGAAACAATGATATTGATATTGATAATCGCTGGACAGTACCCTATTGTCCATTGCTTTCAAAAACGTACAAAGCTCATATTAATGTAGAGTATTGCAATTCCGTAAAATGTATTAAATACATATGCAAATACGTTACCAAGGGATCAGATATGGCAGTGTTTTCGTTGCACAATCCAAATAATGAAATTATACGATATCAAATGGCGCGATACATCAGCAGCTATGAAGCCGTTTGGCGAATTTTAGGATTTCCCATTCATGAACGCCATCCGGCTGTTGTTCATTTATCTGTTCACCTCGAAAATGGACAACGCGTTTATTTCACTGAAGTAACTGCAGAAGAAAGGGCAGCAGCGGCTCCAGCTACAACGTTAACTTCTTTTTTTAATTTATGCACAAATGATTTATTTGCTCAGACTTTGCTGTATGCTCAAATGCCAACGTACTATCCATGGAACGGCTCAGCGAAAAAATTTCAGTGTCGCAAACAAGGAAAAGCAGTTGAAGGATGGCCAAATTTATATTCCACTGATGCATTAGGAAGACTGTATACTGTTCATCCCCAGAATGCAGAATGTTTCTATCTACGAATGCTTCTAATAAATGTTCGTGGACCAACTTCGTTCGAGAATTTACATACAGTTACTGGCCAAATATGTACAACTTATCGAGAGGCATGCCAAAAACTTCATTTATTGGAGAGCGATTCACATTGGGAAACAACACTTGCAGATGCTTCAGTTACCAATCATCCGTGGCAGATAAGGTCATTATTTGCGATTATATTGGTAACATGCTATCCATCCAACCCGAAAGAACTTTGGCATACATTTAAAGCATATATGAGTGAAGACATTTTGCATAGAGAGAGAATTACCAGAAACGACGAAACTATTGAATTTTCTGAAGTTACATATAAGTAGGCATTGATCTTACTGGAAGACAAGTGTTTGCAAATTAACTACAAGACTCTCATTCAAATTGGTATGATTAGTCCAATTCAATCTGGCGATGATGCATCTGATCAAGATCTGCGACGAGAAAGGAAGTACAATCCACAAGAATTAATGTTATTTATCGAAGCTAATCTACCAAATTTACAACAGGAGCAACTTTTGGCATATAACACTTTAGTGACAGCAATTTCAAATGAAAGAAGTGGATTGTATTTTTTAGATGCACCGGGCGGAACCGGAAGAACGTTTCTGATTTCGTTGATTTTGGCTAAAGTTCGATCCCAAAACAATATTGCGTTGGCCATTGCATCATCCGGCATTACTGCAACGCTTTTGGATGGTGGCAAAACAGCGTACTCGGTACTTAAATTATCACTGAAATTGCAATTCTCTGAGACGTACACATGCAATATAAAGAAAAATTCATCAATGGGTAAAGTGCTGCGAACGTGTAAGATCATAGTATGGGATGAATGCACAATGGCACACAAAAAATCTTTAGAGGCCCTAGATCACACATTAAAGGATTTCAGAAGCAATAGGCAATTATTTGGGGAAGCACTGATTTTGTTAGCCGGTGATTTTCGCCAAACACTACCGGTTATTCCAGATGCAACCCCAGCTGATGAGCTTACCGCATGTCTGAAAACATCCATTCTTTGGCACCACGTTCGCACACTAAAATTAACGACAAATATGCGTGTCCAACTACAACGCGATGCATCAGCTTCCCGATTTTCAAAGCAGTTGCTGGATTTGGGAAACGGAAGAATGCCATCGGATCCAACAACAAGCTGCATTACACTTTTGTAAAATGACACTGTCCATTGAAGAATTAATCAATTGTGTATTTCCCAATATTGATCGCAATTTTAAAAACAAGGAATGGCTGTGTGAACGAGCATTACTTGCTGCCAAAAACATTGATGTTAATTCTATAAACAGTGCTATTTTGAACAAAATCGATGAAACTGCAGCAACGTACAAGTCCATCGATACTGTAATGAGAGAAGAAGATGCCGTTAATTATCCTGTTGAGTTCTTAAATTCACTCGATGTGCCAGGCTTTCCACCACATGTGCTACAACTTAAAATTGGAGTGCCCATTGTTTTACCGCGTAATATCGATCCACCATGGCTTTGCAATGGCACTCGACTTGCAGTAAAAAAACTGAGAAATAATTTAATAGAAGCGACCATTATAACAGGAAAATATAAAGGGACAGATGTACTTTTGCCACGCATTCCAATGATACCAACAGATTTACCATTCGATTTTAAACGATTGCAGTTTCCTGTTCGGTTAGCGTTTGCGATGACTGTTAACAAAGCTCAAGGTAAATCTCTGCAAGTTTGCGGCTTAAATTTAGCAACTCGATGTTTCTTGCATGGACAGCTTTATGTTGCATGCTCGCGTGTAGGAAAACCCACCGATTTATATGTGACATGAAGGCGCTTTCATTTCATTTCATTCCTTTTATGGCACAATTCGCTACCTGACAAATGATCAAAAGACAAATATGTGCATACATATGCACATACATATGTATGTATGGATATACGAGATGTGATCAAAAAAGAACAGTTATTGTGTAATCAAAAAATAAAGTATTTATTTATTCATCACAACTATCTTGTCCCCTTTAAAGTTATTCCCCTCAGATATAATACACTTATGCCAGCATTTTAAATCTTCGAAACACTTCTGAAACGCTTTTTTGGTATCTCCTACAGCTCCTGTTTCGATTTTTCTTTTATCTCCTCAATCGTAGCAAAACGCTTTCCTTTCATCGGTGTCTCTAGTTTTGGAAAGAGGAAAAAGTCAGCGGGGGCCAAGTCCGGTGAATACGGTGGTTGAGGCATGATAACGGTTTTGTTTTTGGCCAAAAACAGCTCCTGAGCGATGTCCATGCGACGTTGTTTTTGCTCAAAATTTAGCAATTTTGGAACAATCTTCGTTTCATGCCTTAAACATCCTTAAAAAAAAAAAAAAAAAAAAAAAACATCATCAGCAACCGCTCTGATAGTGATTCGACGATTATCCAAAATAATTTTCTTCACTGCGTCAATGTTTTCATCGGTTGTTGACGTGCTCGGGCGACCAGGACGAGCATCGTCATTGACATCTTCTCGGCCTTCCTTAAACCGGTTATACCACAATTGAACTTGTGTTCTGCTCATAGTAGACTCGCCAAAGGCCACAGTCAACATTTCAAATGTCCTTGCGCATTTAATTTCATTTTTTACACAAAACTGAATACAGTTTCTTTGATCCATTTTTTCGAATAGTACAAAATCGAAGAACACACCAAAACACGACTAACCTTTTTATCTGTCAAAAAGAAACTGACAATCCAAAATGTTTGGTATTGCCAACATATATAACAGACATGTGTACCAACATAACAGAAAAAAAATGCGATATATGATTTGTCAAGGTTGAATTTCATAATACTCCACCGCTTCCAGTCTTCTTCTATAACAGGCATGAAATTATTCTGTTCTAGTTTTGGTCCGGTAAAATGATATAATACTGGTTAATTTGTGGAAAATAGTAAAATAGTTTTACTACTATTTATAAAAATGATTATTAATATAAAAAAAAATCCGATAAAACACAGCATTTTGCTGGGGCTCGAATCCTAAAAGCCATAAAAACTATAGACCAACCCGTGAACCATTGAGCTAAAGACACCCATACTATTTTTGGCGACTTTCGAGTACATTAGAGAGTCAAAGTATTTGCTGGTGTAGTTCTGAATTAACAAAAATTTGTATAATTCTGTACATACGAGGGCGGATTGATATTGAAACTACCTAAGTAGGAAAAAAACATTTTATTTTTCAAAAACCATTCATTTCTTAACATAGTCTCCTTTTACTTCGACACACTTAGTAAGACGATATTCCAACTTTTTTATACCATCTGAATAATACGATTTCGGGAACCCCTCAAAATACGCGTTAGTTTTGGTAATCACTTCTTTCTTTGAGATGAATCTTTTTCCTGCGAGCCATTTTTTCAAGTTTGGAAACAGGAAAAAGTCACTAAGAGCTAAATCTGGACTATAAGGTGGATGATTAACCAATTCGAAGTGTATTTCACGTAATTTTAGCATCGTATCTAATGCTGTGTGAACCGGTGCGTTGTCTTGAAGAAAGAGCATTTTTTTCTTCTTTAAATGTGGTCGTTTTTCCTTGATTGCATCAATCAATTGATCCAATAATGCACGATAATACTTTCCTGTGATTGTGGATCCTTTTTCAAGATAATCGATGAGCAATATTCCGTGTGCGTCCCAAAATACAGTGGCCATAACCTTGCCAGCCGATTTCACTGCCTTCGCCTCCTTCGGAGCACTTCCACCAGCTTCCACCAATTGTTTCGATTGATTTTTGGTTTCAGGTGTGTAGTGGTGGACCCACGTTTCATCAACAGTTATTAATCGACGCCAGAAATCAGCAGGACTACACTTTATCATGTCTAAACAGCGCTGTGAAGTGGTCTGTCGAACTCGTTGTTGTTCGACACTGAGCAAACGCGGCACCCATCTTGCCGATAGCTTTTTCATATGCAAATGTTCATGCAAAATGTTGAACACACGTTCATATGATATGTTTACCATTTCAACAATCTCACGCAACTTGACTCGGCGATCATTCATAACGATATCGAGGATTTTCTTGACATTTTCTTCAGTAACCACCTCTTTTGGCCTTCCTGTTGATGGAATTGTTGCAGTGCTTGTTCGGCAGCGTTTAAATTCAGCAATCCAATATTTCACCATGTAATCTGACGGAGCAGACTCACCGTAATGTTTATCGAGCTTTTCTTTTATCTCTTTCGCCGTTTTCCCTTTCAAATAATAGTGTTTAATCACTGCACGAAATTCGCTTTTTTCCATTTTGCAAGAAACACAAAAGTTGCTTAATTCAAACGACTAAAACAAATAAACTAATTAATGAATTTGGGTGAAATTTTAACAGCTGACGTTTGACAGATCGCAATTTCTAGAAAAAAAAGTTTTTGTGTTTGTGCTGCCATCTAGCGCAAGATAGCTTCAATATCAATCCGCCCTCGTAACATTCCGCAAAAAACAACATTTAGTCTTCTGCTGGTGCAGCCATGAACTTTTGCTGTGCAATTCGATGGTGGCTTTTTTTGGGGATAAAGCAATAAATTAAATAAATACATAGTAGTAAACTTGCAAGCAAGCATAGAAACATTCGCACATGTGGTAAACACACACGCACATATAGAACGCAAATACCAGAATGTGTATCTACATATTTTGCCTTTGCATTGCCGAGCACACTTCGGGTTTTAGCTCTATAGGCAACCACGGTTTTTTAACTCATTTCGCTGAGTGAAGAGAACGATGTAATTTCTTTATAGTATATTGTCTTTGTTCTCAGTAAAAGTCTCATGTATTACTCAGAGAGCTTTCAGTTTTCTCTATGAATGGCTGTGAGTCCCTACTGATACTGACTAAGAAGTGAGTAATCTGGCAACTGTAGTACCTTGAAAGCTTACATGCTTGTCTGCTGATTAATTACATATGCTAGTAAAATGCACTACGTAAATGTATGTGCGTAAGTATTTATTACTTATATGTAAATTTTAGAAAACAACTACATTGTGTGCAGTCTCCATTAGGAGTGAACTACTAGGGTTCATGCAGTGAGTCAACTACGCAAGTTATATTTTTCAATTTTCGGCAATTTCACGAAGCAGTCGTGAATATGTATCCAGCGGCAGCCACACACACGGGTATTGTTGTTTGCACATTCGTATGAATAATTTAGTTTGTGTGTGTGTGTGTGCTCACAGCAAAAGCGACTGATTTGAAATCAAATTTTTATTTTCTGTTTTGTGTGGGTAAAGTACACAAGAATGAATTTTCTGTGTGGCAAAGGTTTCTTATTCGGAAAGTGGGGCTTAAAACAAAGCATTTGTGGTTTTGCGTATATGAAAGATTTGCCATGTCATGACGAAGCATAATGCGTGCATATTAGAACACTTGACAATATAAAATAAATATGCATGCATAGGATATTTTATAACGATCGAAGCGCAAGTGGTAAAGCGTTGGTCTATCAATTTTAGGATGCCGAGTCCGCTGAGAAATGTGTTTATTTTTATATTTTTTTAATTGTTCATCCTTTTTTTTAAAGCAAACTAATAATTATTTTTATAAAAAAATATTAAGAATAGTTTCAACTTTAGCATAAATTATCCATTATTAAATAATTTTACTAAACCACATTGAATTGCTGCTGCTATAGCAGATCATTACAGCAAAGAAATTTATATCTTCTAAAAATAGTCATAACGGTGTTTCTTAACTCCCATACATAAATTCATGTGGGCATGAAATTGTGTTAGTATTTGTACGATTTCAATAACTTTGTCTATGTTAGTTTTTTGATGCTTTTGCCGAATTCGTCTGAATAAGCTCATAAATTTCACAAAATCTAATCCAATCAAACATTTCGTTCGTCAATGAATATGTTCAATTTTAGGAAGTTTTTGTTTTTTCGTATATGCTATATTAAGTAAATTGTTAGGTTGGATTTTATTCTTATGGTAGGAAAAGGAAGAATTTTGCAGATGTATTAAAATTTTTGATATTTCTTTTATATTAGTACATTATTTACAAAATAAAAATTAACTTATATTAATATAATTGAATTAATATCATTTAATATATAAAAAAAAACATGCAGTTGCATAGAAGAACTTATACAGCAAATAATTAAAAAATAAAACTGAAAAGAAGTCGAAATATTATTCACGAATGTAGGTCAAAAGAGAAAGTTTCATTCAAAGTATTTCCTATATAAGTGGATACACATCCAAAGATAAGTTCACACGCCCAAAGAAGCACGAAGCAGTAAGAAGTTTTTGCACATTTTTATTAGTTTCCATAACTCAAGTCTCCACGTCAAGGCGAGTGATGTATTGTGAGGCCGGTTGTAGTATTTCGAATGGCGTTTGTGCAAAAACATGCCAGCAAGTGGACTTGGGTAACACCTGCACACCTCATGTAGAAATTTATTGAGGTAAACGTCAAATGTTAAAATATGTTTTACTAAACAATATTTATCATAATATAAATTTAAAACTTCTTGGATTTTTAAATACTTGGAATAATTTTGTATAGATTTTTGATTATAATAATTTTCGATTATGAAGTGGTTTATTATGCGTTGGAACATATGCATTTATTACTAGATATTGAAGTTCATAAAATTTTCTTCAAACATGATCATATCATATACTATGTAAATTCGGAAAATCAGAGTTCATACATGAATATGTACATATGTATATATGTACATATTCATGTACGTACGAGTGGTATAATTTTTAATAAAATATGGTTGTAGGATTTCAAGTGGTTTTGACAAAGTAAAAAAAACTTTTAAACAAATTGACTTTGTTTACTTTACACTTAATTTAAATATATTTTAGATAAATAGACTAATGGAATAGGCAACAGACGAACATATGAATATTAAAAGATTATCATTAATTTGATGAGAATTAGTTTTTGTGCATAATAATTCTTTCTTCGGATAGACTCAAAAAATGTTTGATCACATGCTGCTAAAGCGAAAAATTGAAATATATGATCGAAAGAGTAAATTGTGCTGATATTTGTCCATACTGAAAATATTGACAATTCCAAAATTTCATGACAAATTGAATTCTGCTTCACTTTATATTTAAAGAAGCCACACCGCACATCATAAAACAAAAACTCCAATCGAGACATGAAGGCGCTTTATTTTAATTTCATACTGCTTATGGCACAATTCGCTACCTGCAAAATGATCGAAACACAAATATGTAAATATGTATGTATGTATGTATATGATTTGTCAAGATTGAATGAAGATTGACATGAAATAATTCTGCCGTAAACATCCAAGCAAGCATAGAAACATTCGCATATGTAGTAAACACACACGCTCATATAGAACGCAAAAACCAGAATGTGTATCTACATGTTTTGCCTTTGCATTGCCGAGCACACTTCGGGTGTTGACTTAATAATATCTCCATAGACTGCCACACAATTTTAACTCATTTCACTGAGTGAAATTTCTTTATAGTATATTGTCTTTGCTTATATGTATCTAAAAAGAATTGCAGTCAGTAAAATGTATAATATAATTTTGCTGAGTTGGTTGTTCCCATCAGTGGCAATGCTGATAAATGTTTGTGTGCTCCTCTTTCACATATTTTTGAATGATAAATATGATGAGGTAGCGTCTATCTGAAATTTATGTTCTCAGCATTGACACGGGTGTAACTCCTGCCCTCTAAACAAGATTCTCCTGAGTCTTGTTCTTAGAACTTCTTATTTCATACCATATTTTGCCTGAATGCTGTTGAGTGCAATATTTTTCATGACATTTTTTAGAGTTTGGATAACAATTTTAACATTATTGTTTCTTCTTATAAATAGATTCAATACAATTATGGCGACACAGACTACTACAATTACTGAAATACTTATTTCATATGAATCATTACGATGAAATTTTAGTTCTTCTATTTCTTGGGGGTTTTCCAAATTATCCAATACAATTTTTTCAAGGTAAATTTTTTTTTCGAACTTTATATTAATATCGTTTATTGGAATAAAATATTTATCTCGTATAACTTCTTTTATATTTTGGAACACGATATGATTTATTTCAAGATTACAGTTATAGAACGATATCAAGTAATTTTTATTTTGTATTATCTGTCTGTCATCACAATTTTAGGAAATGTTTTCGTTCTTTGCATTTTTAATGGCCATGGTTTCATCATCCATAGTTATTATTTCGAATTTGCTGTTGATTTTAGAATGCAATTTTTGCGTATATGCAATTTTTAATTTTTCCTAAATATTAAAAAACTCTTTTGTATTCCTTCCTACTTCTATAACATATTCAATATTTTCATAAGTTTTCATATATTCATTATTGGTATAGGTATTATAGCTTTTAAATTTGTGTTAATATAGCTTTTTGTTATTTTAATGGCAATAATTAGAACATTTTTATATTCCATTATGCCTAATTTTATGAGCTTTAATTTATAAAAATCTATACTATAATGTTCAATTTCGTCAGCCATCAAAATACTTGAATGCAAAATTTTATGTTTTACTGCGGCTATGTTGTCCTGAATTTGCCTTATTCCATCATCCATATATTAAATTTTTAGCATCTGGTCCATGTATCGTTATTCCTAGCTTTAATTTCGATACAGACTATTTTAATATTGTCCCTATCTTCCTCCACATTTTTCTTAAGTTTCATTAAAGTGCTGATTTATTCTGATTTGCCTATTTAATGTATTGATTGCATTGTGACTGTTCTGGTCGGTAATTCGCAAATGTTCAAGTACTTCCTGTCGATCGCCATTGTCCATGGTGCCGAACAACCACTTGTGTGTTGAACCGACGAATTTAAATAAGCCTCGTTTTTGCCAACACTGGGAAATGGGGAAATCGATTTCACCTTTGCCTTTAAAATATCTAAATCCTTCTGCAGCATGTTTTTATTGGCAGCCTCAAGACCCTGAATTGCCTCCATTTGTAAAATTACCGCATTGATTTCCTTTGGATCCACTGAATGTAGCACTGTTACGGTTTCGTTAATTATTTCCACTTCGTTCAATTTAATGTGTGTGTAGCCTGCTTTTTCAGTGATTAAATTCATCTGGAGGAACCCCCGCGTTATTTATATTACCATTAAGGACAGCGCCATCAGGAATACGAGTACCTGCCAATTTAAGTGGTCTTTTAATATTATATTCATGTAAAGGGTGTTTTATATACTTTGGCTGTTCCTTATGTCTTACATTTGCATAGTTCCTTATAAACCCCTCATCTCTGGTTTCCTCTAATTTTCTCGTTGTTTGTTAAATTTTTGTATTGTCTTGTTCTTTTTATCTTGAATTCTCCTTTTTATAATTTGATTGTCTATTTTGTTATGTTGAACTTGTAAAGGTGTCACTTTTATTATACAGTGATACGAATTATTATAGTAGCCTATAGCTTTGATTACTTGTTCTTTAATTGAAATTACGTTTTCCAGTTTTAGGACACGAATTTATTCAGTAAGTGTATTTTTTAACCTCTCCACGTCGCGCAGTGCTCCGTTGCCATACAAAAGTTGGACAAAAATAGGAGTTGTTCGAATTTGATGAAACTTCATTTCCTAAATGATTATGGCATGCTGATTTCAAAACTGAAATCGGTTTTTTGATACCGGTTTCGGTTTCTCATAAAACTGGTTATCAGCATTTTTTTTGTAGACGCTTTAGTTGCTAGTACTCAAATCCCCAAACCCTTGCGGCCATAATTAATTATGGTGTAAAGTTTAATAATAATAATAAAATATCAGTGCAATTATTTTTAAATTTTGCCATTTAAAATCCTAAGCTCAATCGTTTCCTTCGGTTTTGGATAGAACGCAATTTAAAAGACAACGCTAACTAAAATTCTTAATGTGTGCCTACTTTTATGTTAAGACAATTGAAAAGCAGGTTTTCTAATTAAGCATAGTTTTTATTCTGTAGAATCTGTTTCGAAGCTATATGAATTTTCTGATGATGAATAAGACGAGCGACTTAATAAGGCCGAAAACTGATCTGCATTATCGTTCTTATTTTCATCTTGAACTATATATTGCTCCATACATTTATCGGAACCCACTTAAAATAATTTTTTTTTATTCTTTAGTTAAAAACTTCAATATTATCTCGATTTTTGTGCATTAGAAAATAATAAATTAACCCTTTGTACATAATTTTTAATTTAGGACCCAAGTAATTTTTTGGTAAGAAAAATATATTTTAAAAACTTGTTTTCGTATCAAGATATACACATTAAATTTAAGTTGGGATGGAAAAATTACATTTTATAACAATTGTAAAAATTATAACGTTTTAGAATAGGGGGAAAGGAAAAATACTATATCAACTTCTGAAACAAGAATAATCGCCAATCGCAATATGCAATAAAGGGTTAAGCCAAGCCAAAAAGTGAAAAATTTTCATTATGATTACACTTGTTTATGTTTATGTGTTCTTTTATTTGCTTCGAACAAATATATTGCAAAATTAGAACTTCGGCATAGAACTTTGCAATTTCATTGCAAAAAATATGTATTTTTATCGAAATGATATTGCAGAAGAGTTTTTTAACCTATTTAAAAAGAAAATATCAGCACCAATTATCCGCATAAAACTAATAACTGAATAGTTTATAGTAGAGAAACACGCTCTTATAATACCTTAGGGAATAGTATCAAATAGGTGGTTTTTGAACTTTTGATCAAATTCCTCTAAAACCTTACGTGATGGCAAATCTGAGTGGAATTCGAATTTAGCATCCAAAAATCAAGACTAGTGTAATTGTACAATAATATCAAAGCAGGCAATATACTGAAATATGCATTTTGGAACTTATTTAAAAATAGAAAATTTCAAAAATACACAAAAAAGCGTTTTATTTAATCCTGTTAGTAATAGGCCTAAAGTGATATAAAAGAGAAAAAACTGTAGGAACTGTATGGAGCTTTTTTTTGTCTCCTAAAAATTGTCAATTTTTTAGATTTTACATCAACCACACTTGCGGCATTAATACATTGTAAAATTTGTATTTCATATTTATTTTCAAAAAAACTTATTATTTCTAAATTTTACATATTTAATCTTTGTAAAAATCATAAACTTAAAAAATTACAGCTTGAAAAGGGGTTTTAATCAAAAAAAGTTCCCACCTACTCAAACACGGTATATTCTCCACTAAAAAGTTGTATGCAAATCTCTTAGCTTTGAAGTGCTGTATAAAGCGGGAAAATGATTTTCTTTTTAAGTTGTAGTTTTCTCTTAATTGGAGTTTTATCTTTCCAATGATACCAAAAACTTAATATTCTGACACACTCACTTTTTGAGTGAGTCGGAGTTAGCAGTATGATTGTTAGGTTTGACAAAGTGTATATCTATTCCTTCGTCACGACAGAATTGTTTAATATTAATTATATTGAATTCATTGTCAAAGACTATGTCGTCCATATAAAAGCTTACTGCGTGTTTGGAAATTTGTCTATAAAAATTATAAATGAATGTTTCGTATTCACATATGTATCAAGATGGATAATTTCGTATATGTCTGAATGAGTTTCTATCATTTTAAATTTTATTTTTATACGGCTTCTGTAGTACTTTGCTCCAATACAAAGCACAATTATTCACAACTCTGTTGATAAGAACCTTTAAATTGGGATATTAAACCTTATGCTTTATTGCTTTAAAATTTGCCAAGATACCCGAATGGCCAGTGTAGGATTGGGAGAGTTTTCCTCAACCACGAAAAAACACAAGAAACTGTAGCGGATGTAAGTACTTTGGGCTGTGCCCATAAATAAAAATTCGAACGATGTGACTGCGAGCTGGTTAACGGTTAGACTAATTTATTTTACATATTAATGTTATGACAATGCATGATAAGAACACCTATACGTGTATGAGTTAATATGTATTCAGCTGCTCTCACGCGATGGCAACTACAGCGACTCCCAATCTGTGACCCAACAGCCAGATTCTCTTTTATGGAATCTAGCTATCTGTTTCTATGCATCATGCACATTTCCAAGGTCCTATACAAAGTAACGGCATCTCAAATTTAATGTTTGAATTTTCTGAGAAGGTTTCGATAAATTTTTGTTGCAATTTATTATAGGTAGAGTCATCTAATCAGTGTGGCCGTTTTAGCATTTTCGAGGCTAAATTTAGCCTCAAAATCATTCGTCTAGCTTCCAAAAAATGCTTTTAGCATTTAGCCTATTTTTTAGCATTATTTAATTTTTCCTTAGCTTCTTTTAGCAGAAGAAAATTTGTACTTAAACAGCTAGAATGTGTATCGAATCAAATACAAAAACTCATCTATAGTAAATCAAAATTAAATCTTGTACCCATAATATTTCCATCCCTGACAAGCAAGACACCCACACATTTACAATTCTATCGGTGCCCACGGCCTATGCTCTCGGAGCTCCTTTGTTTTTGTAAACGGTCTAAGCATAGGCTAAGCATTCTTTTATGCATACACAACACTTTGTACGAGTCAACCACAAGTTCAAAGCAACAACACTCTCATATACAGTGGTCACAAAAATTATGCGAACACCCATTCCCCATTGCACCCGTATTTAATGCCGACTCCATATTTTTCGTTTGCTTTTGAAGATTACATAAAGTCAAAAATAAATGGTGGTATAATAGCGGAAGAAACTGAGACCATAATAAGAGATACTTGCAAACAGTTTTTGATAGAACTAATTAAACAATTACGCTTAAGATTGCCCAAAAATTTAATTACTCTTCAACAAATTGAGTTATTTTCTGTAGAGAATTCTTTAAAAAAGATAAGACCAAAACTTTTGTCTATTCTCGGCAATGAAATTTATAAACATAGTGTGGAAAAAATAACAAAGTTAGAAATTCAATGGTCCAATCTTGTAACAGTTCCGTGGACCAATATAACTTCCACAGTTGACTTTTGGATTGAAGTTAAGGAATATAGAAATGCTCTCCATGAAAACCCATTTTCAGATTTGGTGGAATTTGTATTTCAATTTTAAATTTTACCTCTAAGTAACGCCGAAGTTTAACGCTTTTCAGCTCAATGAAGCTTCTTAAAACTAAACAAAGAAATCCGTTAAAAATTGAAATGCTTAATTCATTATTATCAGTAAAATACGGTTTAAAACGACTTGGCAAGTGCTGCCACAATTTCGATGTGACCGATGACATTCTCAAAATGTGTAATTTTAATAATGAGGATCCGGTGTTTACATTATCTTCAGAGGAAGATACGAATGAATCTGATATAAGTGTATGAATATATATTAAGTTTTAATATAATATTGTGCTCACCCGTTTTAAGGTGCTTCATTTATTTCATCCCATTTGATGATGATGATGATTTTTTCTTTATTTAAAAAATTGGAATTGTTCCTTAAGGCATTTAAGAAAAAGACTGAATTTGATTTATTGGTTGTAAAAGTTACTTATTGTTTTGTTTGTGTTTTTTTGTAAAGAAATAAAATATTGAATTTAAGAAATCCGTTTCGTTTTTTTGTTTTAAATGGACAAACGGCCACACTGCTCCCAACTATGAAAGAATTATAGGAATTTTAATAATTCTAATCAGTCTAGACATACCAAAAAAAATTTTAACACATAAAATGATAAATGCTACAATAAGGTATCATAATTGAAGGCAACTCTCCATAGCCCTCTCTGGATAGTCCTGAGAAAAGTATGTAACTCTGGAAACTAAATATGGAGGATTGTCGTAGACTACCGAAAATTGAATTCATGTACCATCATTGATAAGTACCCAATTCCTAATATTGACACAATATTGGAGAAATTGGGGAAAGCTCAATATTTCTCCACAATAGATTTGGCTAAAGGGTTTCACCAAATTATGTCAACAGCCGAATCGGAAATGAATAACGACACTGATAACGAGTTAGAGAGTAGGAGTTGGAGTTGCTTAGCGACTCGCAAGATGACGCAGATGCGATGCTGGTACTTGCTGACCCCACAGATAAACCTCAGCTTCGGCTATACACCTGAATAGATTGGCAGAATACCAGCCAGACTTTGTCCACATTCAGAAGCCATGGGTGAGCGGAGGAAGCGTGTGCGGACTGAGGACTTCAGGATATAGGGTTTTCGCAGTTAATAGTATAAGTAAAATCAGGGTGTGAATATTTCCTAAAACACAACTTAATGTAATGAAGACATAGCAATGGTCAGTTAGGAAACTAATGGATTTATCTACCGCCTGGCCTCCATATACCTCGCCCATGATGACCCGGGGCCATTACGCTCGGACCGCATAGCGAATAGCGAAGCTTCCGGAGTGGTGGTGATGCAAATGAGGTAGCTCCGACATCAACGAACGGCGTGAGTTGACTTTCAATTATATTATTAGTAAAAAGTTGCTACTTTGTAGAAGGGGAAATGATTTGGCTAATGGGGAAAAGATTTGGCTAAAGGGTTTCACCAAATTATGGTAAAACCTGACGACAGAAAGTAAACAGCGTTTTCAACTCCGTTTGGCCAATTCGAATTTGTGAGGATGCCTTTCGTTTTAAAGAATTCTCCATCAACTTTCCAGAGACATGAATTCCTTAATATAATTTGCGTCGTATATTTAGATGACATTCTCATCTTTAGTACATCTTTACAAGAACATATAATAAATCTACAAAGTAGTAACATACCAATGTTAGAAACAATCATAAATAGATTCAAAAATTAATTACTTCTCGTTGATAAGAAAAAAAGGGAATATGAAAAATATTAGAAAACAATAGAATATACATTGATCTAAACGATATATCTAATAATATTGCTAAAATTGTCCGAAGACATATAACTAGTGGCAAGGTAGCTATTTACTTATTATTAGATGCAGTGTGTTCGTTTGTCCATGAAGAAAATATGCTAAATCTCAAAAAAAAAATGCTAAAAGAGGCTAAAACAAAAAAAATTATGCCAAAAAAGAGGCTAAATTTTTTTTGTTCATGTTATTTGTAAATCGATAATAATTCAAACTCAGTTACCTATAAATGAAGTAAGAATGCTCTTTTAATGACAATTTTATGTGTATAAAATATTTTTCTGTGTACCTTATTACATTTAAAACAAAAAAACGAAACGGATTTCTTAAATTCAATATTTTATTTCTTTACAAAAAAACACAAACAAAACAATAAGTAACTTTTACAACCAATAAATCAAATTCAGTCTTTTTCTTAAATGCCTTAAGGAACAATTCCAATTTTTTAAATAAAGAAAAAATCATCATCATCATCAAATGGGATGAAATAAATGAAGCACCTTAAAACGGGTGAGCACAATATTATATTAAAACTTAATATATATTCATACACTTATATCAGATTCAGTCGTATCTTCCTCTGAAGATAATGTAAACACCGGATCCTCATTATTAAAATTACACATTTTGAGAATGTCATCGGTCACATCGAAATTGTGGCAGCACTTGCCAAGTCGTTTTAAACCGTATTTTACTGATAATAATGAATTAAGCATTTCAATTTTTAACGGATTTCTTTGTTTAGTTTTAAGAAGCTTCATTGAGCTGAAAAGCGTTAAACTTCGGCGTTACTTAGAGGTAAAATTAAAAATTGAAATACAAATTCCACCAAATCTGAAAATGGGTTTTCATGGAGAGCATTTCTATATTCCTTAACTTCAATCCAAAAGTCAACTGTGGAAGTTATATTGGTCCACGGAACTGTTACAAGATTGGACCATTGAATTTCTAACTTTGTTATTTTTTCCACACTATGTTTATAAATTTCATTGCCGAGAATAGACAAAAGTTTTGGTTTTATCTTTTTTAAAGAATTCTCTACAGAAAATAACTCAATTTGTTTAAGAGTAATTAAATTTTTGGGAAATCTTAAGCGTAATTGTTTAATTAGTTCTATCAAAAACTGTTTGCAAGTATCTCTTATTATGGTCTCCGTTTCTTCCGCTATTATACCACCATTTATTTTTGACTTTATGTAATCTTCAAAAGCAAACGAAAAATATGGAGTCGGCATTAAATACGGGTGCAATGGGGAATGGGTGTTCGCATAATTTTTGTGACCACTGTATATGAGAGTGTTGTTGCTTTGAACTTGTGGTTGACTCGTACAAAGTGTTGTGTATGCATAAAAGAATGCTTACCCTATGCTTAGACCGTTTACAAAAACAAAGGAGCACCGAGAGCATAGGCCGTGGGCACTGATAGAATTGTAAATGTGTGGGTGTCTTGCTTGTCAGGGATGGAAATATGATGGGTACAAGATTTAATTTTGATTTACTATAGATGAGTTTTTGTATTTGATTCGATACACATTCTAGCTGTTTAAGTACAAATTTTCTTCTGCTAAAAGAAGCTAAGGAAAAATTAAATAATGCTAAAAAATAGGCTAAATGCTAAACGCATTTTTTGGAAGCTAGACGAATGATTTTGAGGCTAAATTTAGCCTCGAAAATGCTAAAACGGCCACACTGGTTGGGAGGGTATTTATTGAATTATTATAGTGGCAATTTGCATCTGAATTAGCATTTTGTCTATAATTACGATTCAAACTTCATTAAGAGTGGCACCTTCCGACATATGTGTACGAAAGCTGCCATCTATTTTTTCAATTATTATTTCTTTTATCAAAGTTATATAAAGTATTTAGTTCATACATAATACTATTAAATAATTCGTATAAATCATTTAAATTACCCACCTTACTCAATCTACGACGATTGAATAATTCAGCATATGAGATTCTTGGTTTAAAATACTGCTTAAGTTTGTGTTTTACTTCTTCCCAGGTGAATCCTCTCCTAGTTGACGTACACTTCTTGCCGCTTCGCCTCATAGTTTCCCGTTGACCACAATTTACTCAATCTACGACGATTAAATAATTCAGCATATGAGATTCTTGGTTTAAAATACTGCCTTAGTTTGTGTTTTACTTCGTCCCAGGTTGAATCCTCTCCTAGTTGACGTACACTTCTTGCCGCTTCGCCTCATAGTTTCCCGTTGACCACAATTTGCCTTCCATATTGGCGAAGTTGGTCATTTGTTCCTCAACGTGCAATTGTACTATCCACCGGCCTTATAAACGATGAGAGATAAAAACTTTCGTTATCGTGGAAAGGCCTAAGCTGCCGAAATTGATCCAAAATATGCTGTGGATTTAGCGATAGTCCGTTTCGGTTTTACTGTTGGGCTTTTGCTGTACAACTTGTTGCTGATACATCATTTGTTGCTGCTGTTGTTGGAAATCTTCTAACTGCCTCAATTGTTGGTTTTGATGCTCAATTACTTGCTCTTGATGTTGCAGCACATTTTCTAATTATTTTATTTTATGATGGGATTCATCGTCAATAGCTCCCAAGGGCCTGTTAACATCGGATTTATCTTGTCTTGCCATACTAATTTTTTTATTTATTATTATTTTATATTTACTTTTAATCACACAAGTTTAAATATAATTTCAATTAATTTATTTAATTAATTTCATTAAATTTAAACTTAAATTTTCTTAATACTAATCTTCGGATTATATTTTCAAGACTGCGCCAGTTATATTTATTTGTAACTTAAGTCACAAAAAATATTAAGATACATTAAAACAATAAATTGAAAGTCTCTCTTTATTTATTGAGTAAAATCTTAAGACTAACTTATATATATTTAAAAAGAATTACATACAGTAAAATGTATAATATAATTTTGCTGAGTGGGCTGTTCTCATCAAAGGCAATGCGTGTGATAAATATGATGAGGTAGCGTCTATCTGAAATGTATGCTCTTAACATTGATACGGATGTATCTCGCCCAGGTAGCTGGTTTTGGACTTATAATATCCCTCACCTCTTTCTAGAGAAGGTAGTGCAACTACCTCTTAGTGTATAATCATTCTTCTTATCCAGCATTTTATTTGCAGCGAAAAGAATGTTGTGCATTTCATACATTATTCAATACATACATTTTAATATATTTTGTGCTTTCTGTTTTTTATACCCTTTACCTTTAAAAAAGGAAAATAGGGTATTTTAAATTTGTAGTTTTGAGAGGGGTTGCAAGTTCAAGTAGGAGACATGGAAGGTATGGACATATATATATACAGATATGATCAGAATCACTTTCAAACAATTTTTATTATGTCCCTCCGTCTGTCCGTCCTTCCGTCTGTGACCACCTTTTTTCTACACCGTTAGAGCTATCTTAATGAAATATTGCACAAAGATACAGAACCAGATTGCAATATGTGCCAATTTGGACAAAGACCACGCTACCTCCCATATAAAGAACTTTTCTCACCTTTTTTAAAATGACTATAACTTCGGTCCAACTGATGGAAGAGTGACGTAATTTGACAGTTATGCAGATGTGGGAGCTACTCTCTGGTAGAGATTTATGGACGAAATATTATGGGAAGGAGCATGTGGACATTATAAAACTATCTGCAAAAAAATAGGGTTACACAGGGAAAACGACACGCCCACTTTTGATATAAGGATTTTTTTGGTATAAAATTTAAATTAGCCTATCTATGCTCGGAACAAAAATTGGCAGAAATATATGGGGTCCATAGTACTGTGTGCAGAATGTGGAGATACAGCTACAGCTGCCACGCCCACAATCAACCATAAAACATTACTAGGTTCGTATTAAAGATTTATCAACGAAATTTCACAGGGAGGTTGCGGGTACTAACATTAAACACCACACAAAAAATGGGCGTGTTATTTTTACGGCCTCGACCACCATTGACATTATTATAACTTACGACCTATACAATATTTTTGATAAAATATTATATTAGTATGTATATGAACCCAACAAAGCCACAAACAAGATTCGGGGTCGATCAGATGATGAATACGCCTACCTCCCACATAATGAACTTTGAGGACCGCACTTAAAAACAATAATATAAGATTATAGTGATAATATATGAATACAAATTGGTAGATGCATACATTGGGGCTGCACTAACATGCATATGGTGAGAATATTACTACTGCCATGCCCACAATTAACCAAAAATCATTACTAGGTTCCTATTAAAGATTTATGAACGAAGTTTCACAGGAAGGTTGCGGAAACCAAAATTACACACCTCACAAAAAATTGGCGTGGTATTTTTACAGCCACACGAACTTTTGACATATTATTATAACTTACGACCAATACAATATTTCTAAACGATATTTTACATTAGTACATATCTTGACTCTAGAAAACCATATACAAGAAATGGGGTCGATCAGATAAAGGCCACGCCTCCCACTTATATAATCAATTCAAGGTACCCTACCGAAAATTACCGTAGATATTCTCCTAATGAATAAATTTATGAATTGTTTAATTCGCACGCACAAGGAAAGGTAAAGGGTATTTCGAAGTCGGTCAAATCCGACTTCAGACTTCTCTACTCTTATTATATGTTTTCTTTTTGTCCATATGGTTCGCCTCCCCTTATTTTACTTTATACCTTTTCTATTTATTACTGTTTGGACTTATCTTTCTGGCGCATATAAAAACTAATTTTACAAATTTGGTTCAGTACCATATTTTAAAATACTTCGGCCACATGCTATATCCAAGAAAGCTTGCTCGGTCGCCGTTCATCACCAACCCATCGAATAATACGTCATCTTCTGATATGCGCTGTTTCTGTAACTTCCTGCTACGAGTCACATCATCCGAGTTTAAACCTTCTAATAAATAAAACCTTAAATAATATTATATAATTGTATAACTGAACCCAATTATAACTAACAAATTTATGTATTTTCCAGTAAAATTTATACGGGAACAACAAAAACAAAAAGAAAAACTAACATCTCATGGGCACCAATTTCGTACACATCTCGGAAATGTTCACGAAGTTCCAAAATTATCCTGAGTACATTAAGTTATTAATTTTATATAAACATTTTTTTTGCGAAATATTTATTTCTTCTAAAACTATATTAGAACTCACAATAAATTTTCATAATATATATTTGTGGCACTAAATCACATTTTATATATTCATTTATTCATTGCCAGCCTCTCAATGCCAGTGATTTGAGGTGTTAGGGTATATGAAAAGAAGTCAGCGCAAAACTCAAATAGTAATGGTGAAAGAAAATTAAAATCTAATCGGTTATTAATCGCTGCACCTACTTCCTTTTCAGTCTCGCTAATGCTTTGGTATACTGTTCTTGCTTAGCTAAATAGCTTTTAGTAAAATTTGAGATATTTTCAGTTACACCCGGAATATGTAAATTTCTGTGGATATTTGAGTTTTTCATGTACCAAGGGGCGGTAGTAATCATCAACAGAATTTTTGACTGTGCTCTTTGGAGTCTCTTCACATTTGACGGTGATACTGTTCCCCAGAGCTGGATACCATATGGGTTTAATGATTGCCTTATAGTCTAGTTTGATCTAGGACTGCCGATTAAGGAGCCATCCAAGTTAATATACTCTGAGCACAAATGTACTTCGTCCAGGTAAGTCTGCGATCGGGATACATTCCAAGGTTATTTGTTTCAGAAGAATGCGGTATAGACTGGGAGTTTCACAGGGAGAGTAGTGCTTCATCATACAGTGAATGTGACATGTTCACATTTGGTCTCATTAACTTTTATTCTTTAGGAAACAAGCCATTCTTGAAGGGTATTTATATGTTTGATGATATTTTAGGATCTGAGTATGCCTGAATTATAGGCAAAAGTTGAGGAGACAGTATTATCGCTAGTTATTATCTCAACAGTGTGTAGAGTAAAGGGCCCACACACAGGATGTGTTTTTTTCTTCACCAAAAATTGTCTATCTGAAAGATTGATTTACAGAAGCGTATAAATATTTGAGAGTAGGATCCTTTTGAATTTCAATATAGTCCCTGCATGCCACGCTTGCATGATCTCGAGGAATACTGCCGATTATTATTGTTTTTTCTCGTATGCATTTTGAATAGTGCTTACAATACGGTGAACTTCTTCGACATTACTGCGTAATTCACGGAACTTGCCAATCTGCTGGTCTGGTACCATAATTTTTTTTCGCATATGCATTTATTACACGTTTTAGTATCAATTTCTTAAAGGTCATTGAGAAAATAGATAGTAAGGTAAGGTAAGAGACATATGTAAGATCTTTACCAGGTTTGGGAATCGTTGTAATTGGAGAAATTTTCCATGACAGGAAAATAGCTAGTGCGAATTATCGCATTAAAAATATGCAGGAGATGCATTTGTTAACAAATTGCGTCCTGGAGCTTTTGTGGTATTGACTTTTTGATAACTTTTGTAATCTCTTTTTTCTTGAACGATATATGTATTTGTATTACTGCACTTTCTAGCCACGTAATAATAATAAGTAGGCAGAATTGCGACTCATGTACCACAAAAAATTAGTACGATGGAAAGAGTGCAATCTTTTGGGAATGACCTGACAATTCAGATATTACGGGGTTCTTCTACCTTGTTTCTTCGGTGTACAAGATACCAAAGGCTGAGGTCTTCTTTCATTAATTACACTAGTTTACAAAATAACATTTTTTCATGTACATTTGATGAGAGGTGACTTTTCTTATGTATTTTCATCTGCTGAATTCGAAAATCAAGGTTAAATTTTTTTTCATGGAATAGTTTTTGAGATATTGTAATTTTTTTATTTTTTCGTCCTTTTTCACGTGACAAATCATATCTCGAGCTAGAAATGTCCGATCGTTCTTGGTACCTAATGCAAAGTATTGAGATGACGAACAAACATGTATAATCGGATCTTTGATTGGTAAAGCGGTTCAAAATATATCGATAAAAATAGGGCACATTTTCAAAAAAATAAGTTCTTACAGTGATTCTGTGCCGGCGGAAAAGTACAAATCGTTGAAAAAACGTCTGGTTTCTCTTCATGTACGTAAAGATGATGCTTTAACGTAAGAACTAAGACCAACTAGAAGAAAATCAACCGAAAAATGACAAAGTTAAAAGCAATTGAGTGAATAAATCCAAATCCCATATTTTCCGAATATTTTATTTTTTTCGACAATTTATGTGTTGTTTGTTTCGTTAAGTTTGTTTTTAAAAGAGCCGTTATTCCTTCTGTGTTATACACATCAGAAATTTGGTTCTTAGCTTGTTAATATTGTTTTGTTAATTCAGTCTGTGAGGAAAAACACTGCGGTGAGTTAGTAATATATTAATTTGTAATTTTTGTAACATATATTTTGTCACCTAGAAATAAACACACGCACACGTGTCGGTTGTTTGTCGGTTGTTTGTATAAAAAAAATGTCGAAAAAATACAAAAATTACAATATCTCAAAAACTATTCCATGAAAAAAAATTTAACCGTGATTTTCGAATTCAGCAGATGAAAATACATAAGAAAAGTCACCTCTGAACAAATGTACATTTTCGGTGTAA
Source organism: Clusia tigrina (assembly GCA_920105625.2). Classification (NCBI taxonomy): domain Eukaryota; kingdom Metazoa; phylum Arthropoda; class Insecta; order Diptera; family Clusiidae; genus Clusia; species Clusia tigrina. The sequence continues at coordinate 333,810,844 of OV050030.1, forward strand.
ACTAGTGTTATTATATTGGCTGGCTCTAGCTCAACATGGTATAGAGGAATTGGAGCTTTGTTTTTATTGCGCATGTATATACCGACTTCACTTCGAAACCTTTGTCACTTGGAACATTATAAATTTCATTTGCTACAATGTATGGCTATATGCCTTTGATTAATAAATATAAATATAAATATAAATGGTTAACTTTGGCAGTGATCTTGCTGAAGTCTGTATAAATTACATCAGTACATAACTGCAGAGAATAACTGAAGAAGAGAATTCAAGAAGATTTGTATCAGTGGATTCTTCCTTTGAGGAAATCATGTTGACATCACACATTTGTTACTGGCGGCGCTACTGGCAACGAAATTTCAGAGACAGTAAATTTTTGACACATGCGGCCAGTAAATGTCAAATTCATACTCTGAATCACTGATGCACAAGAGAGAAATAAAAAAGTACTATTGAATTTAAAAAATGCTACAAAAACACCAACTACAAAAATTTTTTTCACAAAATTTTTTGTTGTAATGTAAGAGTTGGATATTTTGGTACTACAAATAAGAAAAAAGTGTATAATAGTTTGAAAACAATAAAAAAGTACTAATACCAAAATAACTGTGCTTCGTATGCTCCATACAAAAAGGCACCCTAAATGGTACGAAAGATGAAACTAATAAACTAAAAGTAAATAATGTTTAAATAAAACTCCTATATAATTTCATAGACACACCAGCATAAAGCCCTGATATGAATCCCATTGAAAATGTATGGGCGCACCTTAAAAAAACAGTTGCAAAACGGGTTCTAACTTATAAAAACGCTACTGTAGGGAGAACCTTTCCCTACGATGATATTTTATAAATGAACTTGCACTGGCACGTGTGGCCACTGTGGCCACTTGCAGCAAAATTTCGAAATTTTGAAAATAATATGTATTCTCAACTGGCAGCCAGTTACTGGCATGTGTGGCCGCAGTGTTAGAACATTAAAATTTCATTTGTTTCAAGGTATGGTGATATGCAGGGTTCAGAAATTGTCATTAATGTGCGCTCATTTAGCTTCATTTATGAGTTTGGTCGCGAACGTGTTCGTTTCAATTTTTTCATAATGTTCTTCTTCGCGAGTAAGAGCGTAAAAAATATTGCTTTTCTCTCTCTTTCGTGTGTGCGATGGTTGAAATTTTTTTGTTGCTCATCCTTCGCGTGTGCGCGAGAATGTTTTGTTCATATATGAACGGTAGCAAAAGAAAGAGCGCCCATAAATGAGCGCTCGCACATTTCTGACAGGTTGAAATATTTTTTTTTGCAGAAATTCCACAAAATAATTTATTATTTAAAGAAACAACAACACAAATTAAATATGTTCATAACATTTTATTCGCAGTAAATTAATTCAGAAAAAGTAATTCATTTAAAAAAGTAAAAAAAAAAATAAAAAGTAAAGTAATTTATTTAAAAAAGTAAAAAAATGCATTTACTAAAATTTTTTAAAAATTAAATAATAAAATTCATGAACGATAAACAATATAATAACAATATAAACAAAAAACAAAAATATAAAATTATATATGATTTTTGTAATGTGATCCAACAAAAACCGATTTTCATGAAGAATATATAATTTGAAAGATAATTTCTCTTGGAATATTTCCATTTATTTATTTTTAATATTAATTAATTTTAAATATTTCGTTAAAACAACAACAAAAATTGCTCTAACATGTTGTCCTGCATCCACGAGAAAAGAAAAAATTCGTTTAGCTCTATTGCTTTTCTCTGATGTGTGCCGAGGCACGCTGACCAATTTTGCGAGAACAAAGCAAGCATTAGAAATAATTTATTATTGTTCTCTTTCATGCACGTTTGTTTACGAATGTTGATAACACATTGCTGGTTCCTAAGAACCATTATAATGCTATTTTGCTACACAAGACCAATTTCTACATAACTAAATTGAAACCTTCTATGCAATAATTCCCTGCTTCCCAATAAAGTAGCTAATAATTTTGTAATTATGCTATTTTGCTACACAAGACCAATTTCTACATAAAGAAATTGAAACTTTCTATGCAATAATTTCCTGCTTCCGAAGAAAATAGCTTTTAATTTTGTAATTAATGCGGATCAACATTTAACAGCAGAACATAGGAGACGTGTAAACGAACCTACTACCAATGAAGTGGCTGTTCTCTTAGCAAATAAAGAATGTAACAAAAGACATATTGTTATTCGTTCATGCGACAATCGATTTCAAAATGTTTCTGAAACTAATATAGGATATCATGAGCTTCAATGGAGCTATGGAGAAGATGGATACAAACTTTCCATTGATGATCCTGTTAATCCGATAAAAAAAAAACAAAAAAACTTCTGCTTATCAATTGATTAGACAGAGTTGATTAGACAAAATGATTTAAATTTGGTTAGCTATTACAAGCAACTGTTGAATAAATAAAAATTAAGGGTATCCATTTTCAATAAAACTATATCCATCTGCAATGAGAGATGACGAAAACCCAGAAAGTATTGGCCGCTTAATAATTCTGCCGCCAATCTTCGCTGGAATCCAAAGATACATTTGGGAACATTCACAGGATGCATTTTATAACATATTGATAACTTTCGCAACACACACGAAGAGGGAGGAAATTCTTTCAAGAGTATTCCACTTGACGCTATCAATACAAATTTCTATATTTTTTTGAAATTCTCGCCCCTGTTACTGCCCATTAGCTTACTGTTACTGACAAAAGCGGGGTTTGCCTCACGCCAATATTTTAATTTGGCTTACAAATAAAATTATGCCCAATCAAATCAACACGGACTGTGTCAGACAATTCATATTTAGATATACACATATTCAATCTATTGGCAATATAATTTCGAAGCGAACAAATAGGAACAGATAAATATATGGTACTCAACAATACATAACACATGGTTTGCAATGTCACAACAGAACAAATCATGAAAACATTAGTCAATACCGTTCTACTTTCCAACTTTGGCAGTGGTTTTGCTGAAGTCTGTATAAATTACGTCAGTTTGCATACCTGCAGAGAAACCCTTAATAACTGAAAAAGAGAACTCAAGAAGATTTGTAACAGTGAATTCTTTATTTGAGGAAATCATGTTGACATTGGGAAAATACAGGCTGTAATGAGAATGCTAAGTGAGTAATAAGAATGGACTCAAACAATTGAGGAAGAACATTACGTTAAGCTCTTCCACGGTAATTGAATAAATCAAACTAAGATCCACTTTTATGGAGCGGAATCAATTAAAACTCTTTCCAACAAACAGGAAAGTAGCCTAGCTCCAGTGAAATGTTAAATGCATGTGAGGGGTAAATGAACTCTGCACACACTATTAAAATACAGCTAGGAGGCATTTTTAAAGAATGACATTTTTAAAGCTTTAAGATTCAAAATAACTTCTTCAGATAAGATGGAAGGCAATAAACCATAATTTAATAAGACAAAGGATATGGATAAGGGGAATTTGCATGGTACAGAATAAGTATATTTAAAGAAGTATGTTAAGAAATTGGATATAGCTACTCCTTCCACTTGATTGTTGAAGGGAAGTAAGAGTTTTTACGCTTCAAATTATAGAAGCTATAAAACGATTTGCTGCTATTGTGAATTTCACATTTCAAATCGATTATATAAGCTTTGAAGTAGGATGCATTTAAAGGTTGATAACTCTTTCTGAGAATCGCAAATTTAGTGTAATCAGCTCCAGATTTTTAAATTTCTAAAATTGCTTAGTTGACCATAAAAACTAAAGAAGAATTTTTGAGCTTAGGAACACAGAGAAAATAGCCCAGTCTCTAACGTGAGCTTACGGATACCTGGCGCCCTCCGTAATAATTTGCCTTATCTGCGTAGTTCGGAGCTATGCGCAGGCGGACTTTTTCCTTCGACCCTAGTGGATCCAAAAAATGAATTTAAATAAACAAAATAAAAAAAAAGAAAAAGCTTTACAGAATCTTAAGGGGTCCGGTCAATTAATCGACCGGGAGGGTCAACTCAACCCATATACAGAGCAGCGGGGTTCCCGACCTCGAATCATCTCTCTACAAGGACAATTGCTTAGCCTGGTCCGAGAAGTGCAACAACAGGTGCTGGTGCTAGAGAAAAGGCTAGTGCTATCTCTAGCAAAGTGGTGCTGAGGCCACAGGAGCAACCAGTAAAGTAGAAAGCCTGCTAACAGCGACTAAAACTAAGGGTTGTGAAAGACAGGCTAAGGACAGGCTTCATAAGAGGCGTACCACTGCAAGAATATTAAAAACGGTATACGACAAAGAGCCCATGGCAAAGGCGGTCTTGCCAGATTTCAAACTCGACCGCGTGCATGTCCCGGGGCCGAGAAGATAAAGAAGAAACTAAGTCGGCGAAAAGAGTGAAGACGGAAAGTGTCACTCCGCAGAAGACATTCGCGGAAGGCGCAACAATCCACATTTTTGTAGGCGTGCTGGATTCAGGAAACCCGGTAGGGAAGATTTTACGTACGCAATGGAAGTTGGTACAAGCCGCCTGAGGTAAGGTATTTCTAAATGTACTGGAAAGTAATTCCGGTCTTCCACCGACATGCGAGGATGCCGGCTGGCATAAGGCCAGATAAAGATGATCGTTTGCGGTGCTGAGAGATCGGCAGAACTGTACAAGGCTGCCATCTCATAAATGTACTGAAAGTGCGGTCGATAATGAAGCAATTCCATCTCGTCCAAAAGTAAGAGTTTGGATGCGCTACACCCGATGATCCCAAGACAATTATGAAAATCTTCAGGGCGAATCTTCAGGGAGATTAAAAAAATTTAAAGTAGCAGCAGAAGAACGGAAGCGGTGGAGACGAAACGTGCCACTATGCAGGTGCTGCTGCAACTCAATAAAGAAACAATTGAGCAGTTAGCGAAAAGCGACGGCTTAATAAAATGTGGCTTCGGTAAGGTGAAGGTGAAAGCTTATACAGCTCACACCGAAGCCGTTGTGAGCTGTATACGTCGTGTCAACAGCCGAATCGGAAATGAATAACGAGACTGATAACGAGTTAGAGAGTAGGAGTAATGTCGATAGCCATAGGAGCGAGGATGCGTACATATCTTCAGGTAATGAGCTAAGCAGGGCGCTGGAGAGAATGTAATTTTAGAAGGAGTTGCTTAGCGACTCGCAAGATGACGCAGATGCGATGCTGGTACTTGCTGACCCCACAGATAAACCTCAGCTTCGGCTATACACCTGAATAGATTGGCAGAATACCAGCCAGACTTTGTCCACATTCAGAAGCCATGGGTGAGCGGAGGAAGCGTGTGCGGACTGAGGACTTCAGGATATAGGGTTTTCGCAGTTAATAGTATAAGTAAAATCAGGGTGTGAATATTTCCTAAAACACAACTTAATGTAATGAAGACCTAGCAATGGTCAGTTAGGAAACTAATGGATTTATCTACCGCCTGGCCTCCATATACCTCGCCCATGATGACCCGGGGCCATTACGCTCGGACCGCATAGCGAATAGCGAAGCTTCCGGAGTGGTGGTGATGCAAATGAGGTAGCTCCGACATCAACGAACGGCGTGAGTTGACTTTCAATTATATTATTAGTAAAAAGTTGCTACTTTGTAGAAGGGGAAATGAGCCCACGTTTATCACGCGCAATCGTGAAAAATCGCTAGATATTACATTGGAATTTGATGTACTATTCGAAAAGGTGGTACAATGGAAGGTGCTAATCCAAGAGGAAACATACCTACCAATCACATATAGGAATCATAGAAGGACTAACTGGCTGAAGCATTATCTAACGCTAGAAGTATAATCTAATGCTAATGATAGAGAAAAATCTTCCTATGTATCCACCCCAAATTCCTGACAACTCTGAGTCCCTAGATAATCTTGTCAGGCCATTCACCAACGCAAGGCACTAAATAAAGCGTTTCCTAGAAGCTATAACAGAGGTAACAGGCAACCCCCCTCGTGGTCCTCTGACCTCAACCAACTAAGAATGGACTGTAGAGACCAATTCAATAAAGCTAAGTCCTCTCGAATCGAAAACGACTAGAGGTGTTATAGCGACAAGCTAAAGAAATTAGAAAAGCGGAAGAAACCACTTGGAGGATCTTCTGTCGTTATATTGAGGGCACCACAGAGGCATCTCGGCTACCCAAAATTCTCTCAATCTCCAGAAACCCGACAAGGGCTGGACAGTATCAAGTGAAAAGTCGATAAATCTTTTGACAAGTTCGCACTTTCTTGACAACCGAACAAAGGGTATAATGGAAATTGCACATAAAACTAGGGTGCAGTCAGAAATTTTAAGTATCATTTTGGAGACTAGTATCACGTGGGCTGTAAAAACCTTTAAACCCTTTAATTTACCCGGACAAGACGGGATCTTCCCAGCTCAACTGCAGATTTCTGTAAACTGCATTATGGAATGGTTAATAACTATTTTCAAAAGTGCGCTACGTTGAAATCATATCCCCTCTCTATGGAGGGAAGTGAAAGTGGTATTTATCCCAAAGGCGGGAAAAGCTCGCATGTTAGCCCAAAGGATTTCAGGCCTATAAGTCTACCTTTTTTTTATTGAAAACTCTAGAGAGATTAATAGATGCATATATCAGGGGAAAAATAACCCCGTCTCAAATGACGATTTCACAAAACGCGTACTGTAAAGGTAAATCTACAGAAACAGCTTTGAATTCCCTAATTATAGTAATTGAGAAATCAATAGAAGACAAAGAATACACGTTGGTTGCTTTCCTAGACATTGTGGACGCTTTTAATAATATCCTACCTAAGACAATAACCGAAGTTGACTGTCCCCGGGGCGCTAGTTGACTTCACCGAACAAATGTTCATATGCTGGTTTGTGATTTCAACATTGGGTGCTTCGAGGATGCATAGATCCGTCGGCAGGGATACTCCTTAAGGCGGCATCTTCTCTAATTTGGGTACTGACAATGAATAAACTATTAAAGAACTTAGAGGACAGAATAAGCCAAGTGCGGACGATATTGCAATCTCGGTAAGAGATAAATTCGCCAATACGCTTTGCAAGTCATTTAAAGCATATTAATTGAGCTAAATATATGGTCAGAATCTTGTGGTATAGTCGTAAATGCCAACAAAGCAGAAGTCGCACTGGATACATAGGTTCCCACAGCTAACGCCCCCAAAAGTGAATGGAATCACTTTGTCTTTTAATGATAAAGCCCGCTTCCTGGGATATGTATATATAAATGTAGACGATAGAGTAAGAAAAGCATTAATTGCACTCTATTTGTATAGTAGACAGTAGGACAGGTGGTCCGTGCAGCGCAGGCTCAGTGGGAGGAAGCTTCACCGGTGTATAATATACCGTCTTGCGAACAGTTTACGACATTTTTAGAAAGGTGCTGTCAGAAGTTGGAAAATGTGGAGCACGCTACGGCTGTGTACATGCCTAGCCCTCCGGGGGGAAAGTTTACTAATAGTAGAAAATCGTACTTCACTACTAATTCCCGCGCTATTGGCTGCGTATTTTGTGACAGCACAACCCATATTGCATACAATTGCACTCGATTTGCCAACTTGACACCCTCACTTCGCCTCAAGGAAGCCACCAGCTAACGGCATGCAGCTCTGACTCATGTAGGCTGTGTGGTTTCAAGCAACACAGCTTATTTCATTTAAGCGGTTCCAATTCGCAAGCCGCTGCTTTCGTAGAGCAAGGAGCTTCTGTTCTGCAATCTGTTGTTCAAACACCATTATCGTCTTCGAATAGCGCTCTGACTGAAAATGCACATTCCTCTTCTGCAGCTTTGGCTGCCCAGAGTCTCAGTTCCAATATTCTGCTCCAGGCAACAGCAGTCATAAATGTAAAGAATTGCGCTGGCATACTTGTTCCATGCCGCGAACTCCTCGATTCCAGGTCGCAGTTGCACATTATCAAGTCTCGTCTCGCTCAGAAACTTCAGCTGCGCAAACCAGGACGTCAGACATAGTATCTGGCATTGCTGATTGAACTTTCGCCTCTGCTGGTTACACTGTCAAGATTACCAAATGGGCTCAAACTTCGGAATATTCTGCAAAAATCACAGCTTTGGTTGCACCACCATCACGGAGAATCAGACAAATTTTAATATCAATGCTACTCATTGGAATATACTCTCCAACATTCACTTAGCCGATCCTGAATTTTGTAAATCACAGCAGATTGATCTACCTTTTGGAGCTAGTCTAATTTATGATTTGGTGTGCGTTGGCCAGAGCAAGTTAGCGGCCGGCCTGCCGTTGCTCCAGAAAACTTGCCTTGGATGCGTAGTAACAGGAGGCAGTTTGCAACCACGCAAATCAGTGTCGTTGTCTGCTTCCTTGTTAAATCCAGCTACAGAATCGAATCCTCAAATCGATGAGCTCGTTCGTCGCTTGAAAGTGTCGCTGAGCGCATTGTCCAATTTACTAAGCAGAAATTCATTGCGAGGTGTATTTTCAGGCTAACTTTGTTCGCTTGCCAACTGGACAGTATGCTGTTAGTCTTCCCGGGAAGGTCAGTTTAGATTTACTCGGTGAATCATATTCGCAGGTATATCGTCGCTTCCTAAACCTAGAGCGAAAATTGGAGCGGAAACCGCAACTTAAGGTTCAATAAGCTGAATTCATCAAGGAGTATTTGGATTTGAATCATATGTCGCCTGTCGACTCAAACTCGGTGAGCCAATGCAAATACTTCTTGCTTCACCATAATGTTTGGCAATAGGACAGCACAACGACAAAGCTCAGAGTCGTGTTTGACAGCTCAGCAACTAAATCGACTGGATATGCTTTGAAAGAAGTGCCATGGCAGGGCCAACCACACAACCCAAACTTTTCAACACATTTCTTCGTTTTCGCACCCTCAATGTTGCTCTGATGGGAGACATTTGCAAGATGGATCGCTGCGTTCGAGTGTCAACTCTTGACTGTTACCTGCAGGTGTTCAAACTCGATACTGTCACCTATGGCACAAAACCATTATCGTTTCTTTCGGTTCGCGCAATGCAGCAATTGGCCATGGATGAGCAGGTATCGTTTCCCAATGGTTCTACAGTGTTTCAGCGTTAGTTTTATATCGACGATCTCATCACTGGAGGCAATTTTTCTCAGGAAGCTATCGAGGTCATGCGTCAAACATCGAGACTATTGGCGAAAGGAAACTTCAAACAGAGAAAATGTTGTTCCAATGATTCTGCTGCTCTGCGAGATCCCGATGAGGACAAGGAGACGTTCCTCAATTTCGATGAAGAGAGTGACATTACCAAGACTCTTGGCCTTGGATGGGATCTGGCATCAGATTGTTTCCACCTGTGCAATATTCGGCAAAGCCTTGCAAGCGCTCTGTGTTGTCGACTATCGCTTCTATGATCCACTTGATGTTATTTGGCCTGTAATAACCAAATCTAAAATATTTCTGCAGGTACTCTAGAAAGAGAAGCAAGCTCCATTGGGACGAAAGCTTGGCCTCATCCTTATCCACAGCCTGGCTCGAATTTTGTCATGATTTACGCCATGCGCAGCAGTTAAGTTTCCCTCGAATGGCGCTTCCAGCGAACTGTGCTGTTGAAATTCATGGATTCTGCAACGGCAGCATAGATGCCTACGGAACATGCGTTTACGTTGTTTCTGCAGAACATGGCAAATTACACGCGCAATTGCTATTCCAAATCTCGTGTGGCGCCCGTAAAGACGCTTACGGTGCCACCATTTGAGCTATGTGGAGCTGTATACTTAGCTCAACTCATTAATGAGATAGCGCAGATGAGTTTCTTCGCTTGTCAATACTACTGCTGGTCCGACTCAACTGTAGCATTAGGGTGGATCTACAGCGAGCCTTCACGATTCCAGATGTTTGTGTCGAATCGCTTGGCGGCGAAACAAGAATTGGCTTCTGGAATGAAATGGCTGACATACTGTCTAGAATAGCGCTGCCTTGCGAACTCGTTCAGTCAGCATTCTGTGGTTGGGTCCAAAATTCTTAAGAATTCCTGGACTCACTGTTGCTTGCCTGATTCCACACTCGATTTTGAATCCCGACAGCCGATTTTACTACCAAGTCGGGATCCTGTTACTTACGCAATTATCACACATTTCCACGAACGTAATTTACATCCAAAACCTCGATCGTGTCTCTCGCGCATTCGACTGCAGTACTGGCCCATTGGCGGTCGTAAGACTGTCTCAAGTGCTGTGAATAAATGCAACATATGTTTTCGCGCCAAGCAACGCTCGGTTGAGCATCTTATGACCGACCTGCCGGAGGATCGGGTCAAATCGTCGCAAGCATTTATGGTTACGGGCGTGGACTTTTGTAGACCATTCTTTTACAAAAGCGAAGTGGGCAACAAACGGCCTATGAAGTGCTACATTAGCATTTTTATATGCTTCGCTATGAAGACTATATACATCGAAATGGTCAAGGATTTGTCTACGGTGGCATTTCTCCACGCGTTTCAGCGATTCATCTTGACGCATTGTAGACCTTCCCGGATTTGGTCAGATAATGCGACAAATTTCGTTGGCGCAAAGAACGAACTGGCTGAGTAAAGCCGTCTGTTCCTGACGTGCACCTGAAGGCTGTGCAGGAATGTTGCCTCTCTGACTCTATTGATTAGCGTTTCATTTCTCCTCGTTCTACGCATTTCGGCAGTCAATGGGAGGCGGCGGTTAAGTTGAAGAATCACCTTCGTCGCTGTATATTTATTGTAGACGGATAATTGGTTTTGTTTTTTTTTTTGCTTGCAAAAAATCGAGGCCATACTACTATTATTTGCATGAGTTACAAATGTCTCCTCTCATCTTCTCTGCTACAAAGAGACTAGAAATGGAGAGACCAAACTACATTTTTATGGCGAGCAGAGTTGTCAACTTTGACTGAAGTCACAAAAAAAAATGTTGAAGCGAGAAACGGGGTATAAAGCAAAAATTTCAATTGTTGTTTTTTCAAATTGTTGTTATGAATACAGTTCCAAAAATAATAGAAACAAAGATTGCGCAGATCGGTGTACAAAATTTTTCTATCTACGCATTACGACACAGCAGCATGATCATAAAGCGGATGGTCAGACCAGCATAAATTTTGCAAACAAAAAATTTAATATTACTGTGAAATATTAAAAACTGCATTTTTCGGCGAAATAATACGAAGCAGATTACAAATATATTGACGAAAATAGTTTTTATATTACTTGCGAATGCTCATGTAATTTGTGAGACAGCGATTGGTATTTGGTTTCGCGTCATCGAGAGTTAATCGTGCATCATCATTTTGATTGTTCCATCGATATTTTACAATTCGTTATGCCTCAGAAAGAAGATTAGAACAATTAGAGGTGGAAATAAAAATATAAATTTGAACATTGATAGTACTGGTGATAACTCCATTTCTTTACTTGATGCGTTTAAAAGTGGATTCAATGAAATTCCGAGTAATTTCCATAGCTCTTGGTGCAATTATTTTATGATATAGGTTTTGTGGAGCACTACATTTTGAAGTTGAAATTATGTGCGAAATAGAACAGAATTCACTCTGTATTGTGATAAAGGTAAAGTTATGTTGCCTCCTCTTACACAAAACTTATTTCTGAATAATTTTTTTGAGGGTTTAAGATCAGCCGATCCGTTAAATAGGGAGCCATCAAGGATTCTTTTAAAAATATTCGAGGTTTTAATAAATCGTTTGCTACGGTTACCTCCGAAGCAATTTTAAAATTCACGACGTATTCTATCATAGAGCAGGTCCATTAACTATTCATCAATAGGAGCGTGTGCCGTTATACGCGCAACTATATTCTTATGATGTGGTACCGCGGTCACATATAGGTTACGCGAGCAAGTTAATCAGTCATGTAAATTTAATGAAAGCCATTTCTACTGAATTGCAACGTGTCGATTCTATCGTTCGATCCTTCGTTGCAATGAGGGATCCTTGTGCGAGGGCTGAGAATATTGATAGAGAAATTTGTATGGTTATAACCATCAATCGCGATAGCGATATTCGAAGTTATAAAGATGCAATTGCAACGGATGTTGCAGTTATTTGTAGTATAGTTGATGGGGACGCACCATTCGAAAGAAATATGGTGTCCTTTTCGAAAAGGAATATATCTGTTTTGCATTCATCATTAGATCCATTGGTCTATCCATTGTTATTTACAAATGATGACAATGGGTGGCATGTTAATATTCCTTTAAATTTACCTTCAACGTCACTTACGTCAAATACATCACATCATAATGTGCTGCAATATGCATCTATACTGCCAATCAGGGACAATTTTTGTCTCTAGCACCATTCGCAAAAATTATTTTTGCAAATGGATCATAGACATGTATATTCGAATTAAAGGCACACGTCTTCAATTCATAAGAGAAAATCTAAAGTCATTCAGTTTATAATAACTTGACCGATTATCCTGCATCGCATCCTGAATCGATCTATTAGGTAGAAAATGATTCTGCCATCTTCTTTCACTAGGTCCCATCAAAACTACCTCAATGCAATGGCCATTGTCCAATATTTTGGTAAACCATCTTTATTGCAATCCAAATTGGCTTGATATATCGAGAAACATCCATCAAAATGAATCAGTTAATTTTCTACCTGAAATCATTGTACGGCGAAATTGAAAGAATTGATTTATATAATTGACAAAAAGAAATTTTTTGGTTGTTTTAAAGTTATCGAGGTTCAGAAGCGTGGTTTCCCTCATGCTCATATTTTGATTAATTTGAGAGAAAATGATAGAATTGTTCCTCCAACTGATATTGATCGAGTGATTCGCGCTGAAATTCCAGATATTAACACTCTACCAAAATTGCAGAAGTACGTTTCAAGGCACATGATGCACGGATCGTGTGTTTTCTTTAATCTCAATACAGTTTGCATGAGATATGGCAAATTCTCGAAATATTTTCTGAAAGATTTTGGTGAATCTTCAATGGAAGCTGTTAATGGCTCTCTCATGTATAGAAGACGGGATAATCGTATTTCTGTTGATGTGCGTAGCAGTTCACTTGACAATCCCTCTGTTGTGCCATACAATCCATATTTGTTGGCCAAATTTAACTGTCACATTAATGTTGCAGTGTGCACTATTATCAAAAGTGTTAAATATATTTACAAATATGTCTTTAAAAGCTACGATAGTCCAACTGTTCAGGTAGGTATGGAAGAACTTCAACTTGCTGAAGTGAGGTATTTTTTAAATGGTTTATATGTTCGATCAACTGAAGCGGCTTAGCGTATTTTTTTTTATCCAATGCATTTTCAGTCTCATAGCATAATAAGGTTTGACATTCATTTTCCAAATAGATAAAATGTTATTTTTACAGAAGGTCATGTTCAGCAAGCCGTGCAAAATATGAGACAAACTAAATTGGTGGCATTTTTTACGCTAAATAGAAATCATTCTGCAAATCAAGTCCATAATACTGAAATTCTATTACATTTTGTTTGGATGGATCAATAGAAGCGATGGCAGAGGCGACAACGTGGTGGTGATAAAATTATATCACGCATGTACGTAATTTCTCTGAAAGATATTGAAGATTTTTCATTGCCGACTGCTTCTATTGCATGTCGTTGGTCCGAAATCGTTTAAAGGTGTTAGGACTTATATTAATGTCGTTTATAATTCTTTTATTGAAGCTTGCCATGTGCGTGGTATTGCATCAAATGATAGTGGCGTGATTGTTTGATTGAAGCGAGAGAATTTCATTCATCAAACATAATTCGCGACTTATTTGTTATCATTTGTGCATTCCAGCAAATGCTGTGCCATTACGGAATGAGTGCAAGCTATTATTTTCTTAAGATTCAAGGAGGCAAAATACTGCAAAATGTGTTTAAATTGCCCATTCCTATTGTTGGAACTGCAGTTTGTAATATTCCTGTAAATAGCAGTCTTAGTCGTTATATAAATATGGCGTCATTGATAGAATCTATATTTGTCCACTTTTAATACTGAAATGTATCGATAGATTATTGGGAGATTTAGTTAAAAGTCAATCGGATTAAAATAAGTTATTCGAAGACAAGACCATTTTGGTGGGTAGTCATTTTCCACAGATTTTGCCTATTGTTCACGATGAACTTTGATTGAAAATTGTATTGCAAGTTGGAGTGTCTGCTTTATTTCACCGTGTTTCATTGACACAAAATCTTTGAGCTTTACCTGATGAAGTTCAGTTTGTTGAATTTGTAAAATCGATTGGGAAGGGTGTGACACCACATGTGAATATATTATACAAATTCTACTGCATTTGATATGGCAAATATAATAACTGATACTTTTGGAAATGTGTTTGATTTTTTTTTTTTTTTTTTAATTCATCTTGGATTTATTTATTGCATCTTTTCAATCGAAACCAACAATAATTTTACAAAGCTTACAACTAATAAATAAATTGATGCTCCGCGCCAGTGCTTAGAGCAATTTTAGTTCAAGTATTATGTAAATTATGTAGAAAAAAAAATAAATATAAAAATATTAATATAAAGAAACTCTATTTTTTTTAAAAAAAGTGGCCTTTTAAGTCGAGATGTATTCATCCTATGAAGCAGATTCCTTGCTAGTTCGTTAGGATGACACTGAAGTTTGAATTGGTATTTTGTTTTTAAAACTGCTAGTTCTTCTTCAACGGGTGCTATATTAAGGTCGCGGTGAATATTTTTGTTTCTGACGAACCATGGAGCGCCGCTGATCGTTCTCAGAATTTTCGATTGAGCCCTTTGAATTATTTGCAAGTTTGATGCACTAGTAGTGCCCCATATCTGAATACCATAAGTCCAAATCGGTTTAATTACAGCCTTGTATATAAGTACTTTATACTCTAAACGCAGTTTTGATTTTCAGTTGGTAAGCCAATACAAGGAACTTGCCTTGAGTTTCATTTGCATTTTCTTGGCTTCTATATGTTTTTTCCAGGTGAGCCGTCGGTCAAAATGCACTCCTAAGTATTTAACCTCTGTTGCTTGCGGGATTACAATGCCATTTAAGGACACTGCCGGACACGATCTGGGCTTAAGAGTAAATGTCACATGTACACTTTTTTGCTCATTTACTTTGATGCGCCAATCTGCTAGCTAACTTTCTATTGTTTTAAGGTGTTCCTCTAAATCCCGGGAGGCTATCCGTGGATTTAGGTGAGAGCTCAGTATAGCTGTGTCGTCAGCGAAAGTCGAGGTAACGAGGTTTTTATCCGTTGGCAGATCGGAAGTGTACAGAGTGTAAAGCATAGGTCCAAGCACACTACCTTGTGGTACTCCAGCCATAATTTCAAAGTCTGGCGTTACAAATTCTTTATATTTAACCCTAAATTTGCGATTTGTTAAATATGACTCCAGAATCTTATGCGAACTATTTGGCAGAAGTTTTTTTAATTTTATATATGAGTCCTTCGTGCCAGACTTTGTCAAAGGCTTGTGCGACGTCTAGGAATATTCCGGAGCAGTACATCCTCTGTTCAAATGCTCGCCTTATTTCAGAGGCAATATGGTGCACCTGCTCAATAGTTCCATGATGTTTGCGGAAACCAAATTGGTGGTGAGGAATGATTAAATCGAGCTTTGGTGCTAATTTTTCCAGCAATAAGCGTTCGAGCGTTTTAGAGAGCGTTGGCAGGAGACTTATGGGCCGATAAGAAGATACCTGAGTAGGGTCTTTTCCGGGTTTTGGAATCATTATTATTTCCGATGTTTTCCATGTTGTAGGGAAGTAGCCCAGACGGAGTATTGCATTAAAAATGTGTGTGAGATGTATTAGAGCTATTTGCGGCAATTCACTTACCATTTTATTGGTAATTAGGTCACAACCAGGTGCCTTTTTTGGGTTTAGACTCGTTTACATACCCGTATAACTTCCTTTGGTTTGAAATGAATTGGTACTGCTGACTTCGTAATTGAAAAGTTCTGTATGCTAGTGTTGTTGCAGGTCGGCGGGTTAGGTTGAAATACTGACCTCAGATGGGCTGCAAAGAAGTTGCCTTTTTCTTCTGTTTTTGCCCAAGTTCCATCGCTTTGTCTTAGAGGCGATTCACTATCCTTTGGTGTTTTAACCATTCTTGTCGCTCTCCAGAGTGAGTAATTGGTGACTTTGAGAGGAGCCAAATCTTCAATACTTATACTTTTTTAGGTTTCTTCCTTTTCCTCCCGTAGAGTGTTTTTCAGCTGATTTTGTAATGACTTTAACTCTTAGTGCTGGTGATCTGTATTTTTGCCATTCACGCCTTAATCTCCTCTTTTCTCTAACGAGGCATTCCACATAGTGTGACGTAGTGTGTCTCGCGTTAGTTTTAGTTGAGTTTTGTGCGGGATTTACGTGTACACTGCACCAACAACAACATCAACAAGAACTCACTTACATCAACAGTAAGCTTTGTCAGCAATAGAGGCCGCTACCCGCTACACCCTCAATACTTGGCCAGTGCAGCTAACAGGAAATGCAAAGTATCAAATTCAAACCAAAATTCATAATAATAAGAATATTGCGAAATAACATAAATATGTATTTATTTTAAGCCAATTTATTAATTGCTTACATAATCATTTATTAATTGCCTACAGCTAACAGGAAATGCAAAGTATCAAATTCAAACCAAAATTCATAATAATAAGAATATTGCGAAATAACATATATATGTATTTATTTTAAGCCAATTTATTAATCGCTTACATAATCATTTATTTAAAGCCACATTTGTATCTAGTTTAAGAATATTACAAAGAAGTTTTTAGAAATAAACTGATTGTTGAAAGCATAAGTTGTGTTTTTTTTCGCTCTCCACTACTGAGATAACATAATTGGCGCAGTCGAAAGGCGCAGTTGCGGTTCGTGTGCTTCGAGGACTCTAAAAATTTTTTAAAATCTTGTGAATTTAAAAGGACTCATAAAAAAAAAAATAATAAAAATAAAATTTTCTAAATAAAACACAGTGAAGGCATATCACTGCAAAATAAATAACGAAATTTTTTTTGATTAAAATAAAACACAGTGAAGGCATTTCACTGCAAAATAAATAACGAAATTTTTTTTGATTAAAATAAAACACAGTGAAGGCATATCACTGCAAAATAAATAACGAAATTTTTTTTTGATTAAAATAAAACGCAGTGAAAGCATATCACTGCAAAAGAACAACAAAAACAAAAAGAAAAAAAAACAACGACAACAACAACAAAAAAAATTAGCTAAACAACAAATAGCATCGTACGTCATCGAAGCATTAGCACCGTTGGACTTTAATCCATTAACAACTGCGAAGCAAAAGAAGAGCAACACAATCTACTTGGCAAAATGCGATCAGCTTGTTTCTCAACCATTATTGTATATTATTTGTAAGTTCATGATTATTATTAAAGAACATTATTATATAAAAAAATATATAAACAAAAAAATTAATTAAGTTGCTATATACATCTATATGTTTAAGAGAAAAGCAAAAACTCTAGCTCTGGAAAAACTTCAATTAAGAAAAAGAACAAAAAATTTAGAAAGCATTCCAGAAGAAAATAATCTTGAAAAACGTACGAATATATTAGATAATATGAATACACCACAAATCCAATCCCAATCCCATCCCCAAAATGTAGCTAGTGCACAAGAAGTTTTCAATTTCTTCAAAATCCCTGATGTGATCAAGGACCTTCCTTACTTTGACGGAAACCCTCGTCTCCTACACAATTTTATTACTAATGTTGAAGAAATCTTACTATTCTTAAAAGGCACAGAACAAACACCTTACGGTCAAATCCTTCTGAGAGCTATCAGAAATAAGATCACAGGAGCTGCAAATGAAGTTCTTAACACTTACCTAACCCAGCTCGACTGGGATGAAATCAAAACAAATTTAATTTCTGCCTTCGCAGATAAAAGAACGGAAACTACTCTTATAAGAGATCTCCATAATATCAGACAGGCTAGTAAATCCTTAGAACAATTCCATGCAGAAATCTTAGAAATCCAAGCAGCTCTCCTTAACAATGTTCTAATGAATGAAAAAGAGCAAAAAATAATTCGTTCAAAAAGAGAATTATTTGCAGAAATGTGCCTTAACACGTTTCTAACAGGGCTAAGAGAACCTCTTGGTGCAACAATTAGAGCCATGCGTCCAGACAATTTACCGACAGCTCTCGCTTACTGCATAAAGGAGCAAAACATCACCTCATTTAAACAACCTCTAAGACCCTACAGACCATACTACGAATCATACCAACCAAAACCATATGCAAGAGAACAAATCCAACCTTACAGACAATCTAATCCTGTGTTCCAAAATAGATTTCAAAAACCAGTAAACCCAGAATTCCATAGACCCCAATACAATTCTAATAGGTATTACAATAACAATAATAGAGTAGAACAGCACACCACTACCAATAGAAACGCTATCATGCCTCCAAAACCAGAACCAGTCGACAATAATACAACTCGTACAAATTTTAGACCAAGCACATCATACTCATTCAATAGAACAAACACAGCAAGACGCAACTTTGAACCTCAAACACAACAAAATTCCAATTTCCACAACATCAATCAGACACATAATTTTATAAACAATGACCCCGCAAACTTATTCAACATTGATGATAGTGTAAATTTTCAATCATCAGCCTTGAAAACCCCACAGGATACGTAGACATAAATAAGCATGGATCTAAACTACCATTTATTTTAATATCATCACCTTTCGGTCGGTTATTACGCTTCCTAATCGATTCAGGAGCCTCTTCGTCATTTATTAATCCGGAATTTGTACCTCAGAAAAACCACATAAAATGCCAACCTATAACTATAACTACAGTAGCAAACAAATATATCCTGGACATAAAAACAACACTACCTATATTTACCGAATTCAAAGAAAGTGGTAAATTCGAATTTCTAATATTTAAGTTTCATAATTATTTTGATGGCCTCCTAGGAGTCGACATATTGCAAAATTTAAAAGCGAACATTGACCTCAAAAATAATAACTTAATAACACCTAAAACAGTCATCCCTTTACAAATGAAACCTACAACAACCTCTCACAAATACCTTATAACTGCCAATTCAAAATCGATCGTAGAACTTCCGGTAGATATTGAACATGGAGAAATTTTTGTTAAATTAACCAACATCTCAGATTGTTTAGAAATCTCTGAAGGCATTTATATAGCAAACAACTGGTTGAGTAATCTAGAAATAGTTAACAAATCGAACGAAGATCAAATACTGCTTCTCGAACAGCCAATAAAAGCGGAACCATACGATTCAGCCAGTTTTGTAGAACTTAATTGTATTAACCCAGAACCACTAACAATACCAGACCAATCAGACATAAAAACATTCATACGAACAGACCACCTAAATAAAGAAGAACAAAAAGCCCTTCTTCATCTTTGTAGGCAATTTGACTCTGTCTTTTATAGAGAAAGTCAGAACCTTACTTTTACGAATCAAGTAAAACATAAAATAACAACAACAGATGAAATACCAATTCACACGAAATCTTATCGATATCCATACGTACACAAAGAGGAGGTCCAAAGACAAATAGAAAGCATGCTAGACCAAGGAATCATTAAGCCTTCATATTCACCTTGGAGCTCTCCTGTATGGATTGTCCCCAAGAAACAAGACGCTAGCAAAATACAAAAATGGCGCCTTGTCATAGATTTTAGGAAGCTAAATGAAAAGACTATATCCGACAAGTACCCTTTACCAAATATATCAGAGATTGTGGATAAACTAGGTAAATGCTTATATTTTTCAACACTGGACTAAGCCAGTGGGTTTCACCAAATTGAGATGGAACCAAAGGATGTTCCAAAAACGGCGTTTACAGTCGAAGGTGGACATTTTGAATTCATCAGAATGCCATTTGGCCTTAAAAACGCCCCCTCAACGTTCCAAAGAGTGATGGATAATGTACTAAAAGATCTTGTACTAAAAGATCGTTGGGAAAATTTGCCTAGTGTATCTTGACGACATTATTATATTTTCTACTTCACTCGAAGAACACATCTTAAACCTGAAACAAGTCTTTAAAAGATTAGAATCCTCTAATTTTAAAATACAGCTTAATAAATCAGAATTTCTCAAAAAAGAGATCAGTTTCTTAGGGCACATAGTGTCTACTGAGGGTATAAAACCAAACCCTGCGAAAATTCAGGCAATTAAAAATTTTCCATTACCCCGAACACAAAAACAGATCAAATCATTTTTAGGCCTTCTCGGCTATTACCGAAAATTTATTAAGGATTTTGCAAAAATTGTTAAACCAATTACATCATGTCTCAAGAAAAACAGGAAAATAGATTTCAATCAAGACTATATGAACGCGTTTGAAATATGCAAAGATTTGTTATGTAACGATCCCATACTACAGTATCCGGATTTTTCTAAGCCCTTTGTCCTTACCACCGATGCAAGCGACTTTGCGATTGGAGCAATATTATCGCAAGGCCCAATAGGTAATGATAGACCAATTTGCTATGCGAGCCGTACTTTATGTGAATCTGAAGTAAACTACTCAACAATTGAGAAAGAACTTCTTGCAATAGTTTGGGCAACAAAGTATTTTCGTCCATACTTGTATGGTCGCAAATTCAAAATTGTCACGGATCATCGTCCACTAACGTGGATTATGAGTTTAAAATACCCTAACTCTAAATTAGTACGGTGGAGGTTAAAACTAGAAGAGTTTGAATACGAAATCCACTACAAAAAAGGTCAACAAAATACAAATGCTGATGCACTCAGCAGGGTTCAAATAGAAAAAGACTGTATCGACCTCAATATGAACGAAATCGCTTCAAATCAAGGCACTCAGGGTACCACTATGCACTCAGCCGATGAAAACCTCGACGATGGCATTTACATTTCTGGAAAAACTTTGAACGAATTTAATTTATAGATAATATTAGAAAAATCCAATACAGGCTCACCTATGACTCTAGAGACAATATTTAAAAATAAACAGAGACGAACTATAAGGCGCCCAGACTTCGACGAAAACATAATGACGGACATTTTCAAAAAATTCCTAGCCCCAAACAAACTAAATGCAATTTTCACCGAGGATGAAATTTTTCGCGTTGTGCAATCCACCTATTCGAAATATTTTGCAAATAGCAAAATTTTCAGAATCATACGGTGCACCGAAAAAGTAATAGATGTAAAGACACCTGACGAACAGGAAAGCATCATTAGAGAATACCACTTAAATAACAACCACAGGGGAATTAATGAAACACTTTTACATCTTAAAAGAAACTATTATTTCCCCTTTCTAAAAAATAGAATAACACAAACAATCAGCAATTGTGAAAAATGCCAATCATTAAAATATGATAAGAACCCACAAAAACCCAAATTTCAAAAGCCTGAAACACCCCTACGACCACTAGACATACTTCATTTAGACATTTATACAATAAATAATAACCAAATGCTAACAATAATTGATAAATTTTCTAAATTTGCCGCCGCCTTTACACTTCCAAATAGGACTAGTATTTCCATCTTGAAATCGTTAAAATATTTCATAAGCCAATTTGGCATCCCAAAAAAAATCGTGTGCGACCAGGGTACAGAATTTTTGAATTTCATTTTCAAAGATTTCTGTAAACAATACAACATTTGCTTACACTACACATCTTTCCAACAGACAAGTAGCAACGCACCAGTAGAAAGGTTGCATTCAACGCTTACAGAAATCTATCGCATTATTTTGACTAAACGAAAGGAAAACAAGCTAGAAACAGACCATGAAGAAACTCTACTAGAGACACTAATAACTTACAATAATGCTATTCATTCTGCCACAAAACTCACCCCATACGAACTATTTCATGGCAGGACCTACAAATTCGACAATAACGTAAAATTTAATAACGAACACGATTACCTAAAAAAATTAAATAAATTCCAAGAAGTTTTGTACCCTTCCATTAAAGACAAATTAGAAACCGCTGTCTCAAATCGTATTGACAAGCTTAATGAAACTAGAACAGAACCTGAGATCAGGGAAATAGACGAAAATATTTATAGAAGAAACTGTAGGCGGAATAAAATAACACCACGATTCTCTAAACAAAAAATAAAAAGAGACAACATACACACTATCACAACTACCAATAACCAAAAAATTCATAAATCTAGGATAAAAAAGAAACGTAAAACCTTCTCATTTTAGGGTCGCATCAGTGGCAGCAAAACTCATTGAAATCCGAGATTTGTCTGAAAATAAAGGCATCCTACCCATAAAACTAGGCCCCGCCAGACATATAATAAGCCACAACAATCTCATACATGTCATCAATTTGGACAAATACACTGAGAAGATAGACCAGATTAATAACACAATTAAATTATTCGAGAGAAATAGATCAACGAAACTCTACACTGACACTACAAAACTGAAACTGAAAGAATTACAATCCAGATTAAACATATTAAACACTAAACGCAGCAAAAGAGGACTAATGGACGGAATTGGTCATGTTATTAAATTAATATCCGGTAACATGGACGCATACGACGCTCAAGAGATAAACCAACAGATAAGAAACTTTGAATTAAACCAGGAAAAAATAAATATGAGCATATCAAACGATCATAATCTTAATCTTAAAATGATAGCTAGGTTCAAAAACATCACCGATCACATTAATGGGGTCCAGAATACAATAGAATTTTTCATGAATAGAAACGTAGATCAAGCAAACCATTTAGTGAAAACTACAGACAATATAATCAGGGAGGTACAATATCTAAACCAGCTGAACTACAACATAGAGATACTAACCAACCACATTAATGACATATCAGAAGCTATTATACTGGCAAAACTAAACATTATCCCTAAACTAATTCTTCACCCTGACGAAATCGAACAAATAAGCGAACATTTAGAAAACCAGTTTATTAAAACAAATTCCATAGAAAATATATACGAACTTCTTGGCCTCCAAGCCTATTACAATGGATCCAATATAATCTTCAATATCCAAATCCCTAACCTTGATCCTAACTCCTACCAATTCTTACACATAGTTCCTCTACCAATAAATAAAACAAAAACTATTGTCACAGAACCATACGTATTATATAACCAATTTAAAATTGTATACTTTTCACAAAGATGCCAAAAGATAGAAAAAATATTTTATTGTTCAAAATCCAAAAACGAAGAAATAGTTGCAAACTCTAAATGCATTGGCCACTTATTGAATAACCAGAATGCTGACTGCGTAATCAACGACATTGGTGAAACACAGTCTATAGAACAGCCAGAACCGAACCTAATTCTATTCATTAATACACCAAAAATACAAATAGAAACAACTTGTGACATCAACAATAGATCCATCGAAGGAACAGCCTTACTACACTATAAAAACTGCAAAATTCAAGTCAACAACATAACATACGACGATGATACCAACACCTTCTGGGAGGACATTTACATAGCACCAGCACCTCTGGCCGAAATCCACGCTTCAACAGAAACTAAAATTATCACCCTCAAGAAGTTATCGGAATACGACATGGAGCAAAAAGAAGAAATCCTCACGTTATCCTCTAAAATGAATTTACAAGGTCTAATAGACTCATTTATGTGGCTATTAATCATCACTTCGGTTATCCTAATCTTCAAAAGAATGTACACCAAGAAAAGAAAACTTGACATCCATACTGAAGCTACAATCCCTTCGATCTCTCCGCTTCAGACTAAGGGGGGAGGAGTTACGTGTACACTGCACCAACAACAACATCAACAAGAACTCACTTACATCAACAGTAAGCTTTGTCAGCAATAGAGGCCGCTACCCGCTACACCCTCAATACTTGGCCAGTGCAGCTAACAGGAAATGCAAAGTATCAAATTCAAACCAAAATTCATAATAATAAGAATATTGCGAAATAACATAAATATGTATTTATTTTAAGCCAATTTATTAATTGCTTACATAATCATTTATTAATTGCCTACAGCTAACAGGAAATGCAAAGTATCAAATTCAAACCAAAATTCATAATAATAAGAATATTGCGAAATAACATAAATATGTATTTATTTTAAGCCAATTTATTAATCGCTTACATAATCATTTATTTAAAGCCACATTTGTATCTAGTTTAAGAATATTACAAAGAAGTTTTTAGAAATAAACTGATTGTTGAAAGCATAAGTTGTTTTTTTCGCTCTCCACTACTGAGATAACATAATTCGGGCGTAGCACTAATAGCAGCTGCTTTTATTATTGAACCAAGAGCCTGCGTCGCTGATTCAATGTCCTCTCCACTCTTAAGTTTTGTTTTAACGCACACGTGGGGACTAATATATTTGCGATATTTGAGCCAGTTTGTTTTCTTGGAGGTCAGTTTTATTGTTTTTTCAATGAACTCTGGTCTTTTTTTTAAATATATTATCACCGGTGAGTGATCGGATGATAAGTCGAAACAGGGCTCGGTTTCCAAGAAACACCTTTCAATATTTTTAGTTATGCCAAAGTCAATAAGATCGGGAATTTTTCTTTGATCAGTTGGCCACTATGTAGGTTTTCCAGATGATACAAAGTCTAGACCATTCCGAGAGTCTATCAGTGCATTAAAGAATTGCTTCCCATTAGGGTCGATTAACCGTGAGCCCCAGTAGGTATGTTTAGAATTGAAGTCTCCGGCAGAGAGAAATTTGTTACCGAGCGATTTAAAGAAAGAAACAAAATCGGTTGTGAAATAGGAAACCTAGGAGGACAATAGACTGATGAAATTACTATTGGCTCACCCCAACACTGTAAAGAGATGGAAGTAGAATGGATGTTTTTTTTTGCATAGGATTCCAGAAAGTAATGCTTTAATCGAGACTTAATTAGAATTCCCGTACCACCATAACCTTTTCCTTGTGGGTGGTTTGTTGAGTAAAAATTATAGCCTGCTAGTTTGAAGTTATATTTTACAGTTAAATGTGTTTCTGAGATAAGCATGATGTCTATGCTGTTACTGTCTAGAACATTTTTTAATTCAATTTTGTGTTGGTTAATACCGTTAGCATTCCAGTGACATATTTTTAGAACAATCATTTTTGTGAAAGTAGAGTTTTCATAAGTAAGTTTTGGTTATGTACAAGCTCTTGAATCATAGATTGCATCGAGGACATGAAGTTAGTAATACACTGAGACAAGTTAAATATTAACGTTTCTAAATTTTGAGGTTGCATAGGGTGGCTCGGTTTATCAGAAACGCCAGTTTTCAGTACATTCGCATAGCTAGTGGATGAAGAGATGTTTTCGGTGGTGCTTCCAATATGGTTTGTGCACTATATTTTTGGGTTCAAACTGTCTTAGCAGTTTGGTTCATACTGATTTTTAGTTGTGTATATATCGGGCAGCCTCTGTAGTTAGCAGTAGTATCCTTCTCACTTGTGTTCAGCTTGCATTCCTTTGATGGATGGAAGTCGCCACACGCAACGCATACAGTACGTAAGGTGCAGTACGATTTCGAATGCCCATACTCTTGGCAGTTTGTGCATTGTATTGGGCCTTTTCGTTTGTGAGGCTCCTCGACTATTATTCTACGATGCATTAAATATTTTAAGTTGTAAATGGGGTGGGTTTCGTTTTGTTTTAATTTAATATTCCCTGGTTCTAGTTCTATTCTAAAGAGTGGTTGCGGTATTTTTTCCCTATTTATATATTAAACACAGATTTTGCTGTGAATCCAGTCTCTTGGAGTGCATATTTTAGTTCTAAAGGGTCTACTTCAGGTTCTATACCTTTAATAACAACTGTCAACCCTTTGCTACTTTTTATCTGATAAGTATAGTAATTTTTCTTTTCATTTTCAAGGAAAGAAATAACTGCCCAATAGTTTTTTTCCAAATATATTTGATTTTTTGTTTCATTTATTTTACCCTTCAACAGCGGGACCACATGAAAATTATTCTTACCAATCAAGCTGGTAACACTGTCTATTAATAAGTTGGAACTGCGTTCCCGCAAGTAAATTGGTGGGGGTTTGAATGCAATACTCCTAGTTGGTTCAGACTCTGCACTATCGCTTAATAGAGCAAAACGGTTGTTGTTTAGGGTATCTGTATTATTTTTAACAAGTTTATTCTTTTCTGCCTTGGCAATCGGGCTGCGTTTTCGTTTTATAGTTATGTATCGATCAATACCTGTTTGTGTGCTTAAGTTTGGTTTTGCACACTGTGTTTCTATAGTTTTATTTGCAACATTGGTAAGTTGTTGTTGCTTATATATACTCATAGCAGAACCTTTGTTGTTTTTGATTTGTGTTGGAGATACTGTTGAATTTGGAGAGGCACATTGTCCACTCCAAGAGAGTTGAAAGTTTGCTGGCATATTTAGCGCAGCCGAGTCTGCTTGAGAATCTGTGCTTATTTTTTTTGTTGTGCAAAGAGCAATGTTGCTTTGCTCCTGCGTGTTTATTAGTTTTATTGGTGTGGGTGTGACTAGCTTAGAAGTTTGAGCGTGCTCAGTGCTTACCGTTTGCTGAATTACTGGTGGTGATTGCGCATGTGCTGAACTATTGTGAGAGATCATCTCCGTTGGGTTTAAATTGATTTGTTGATTACTGTCTATTGCTGCATGCGGGGGACACGCGCGGGTGAGACATCGATCTCTCGCTTGTGGCGGTGAGTGTCGAATGCTCATCTAATTTGTTTTTGTTTATTTTTTTTCCTTCTATTGTTGTTGTTTTTTGTTTGGAACCACTAATTTAAAATTTTTGTTTGTGATTTAATTAATTGTTTTTGGCCTGCCCATAAAGGCTAGCCAACAAAAAATGTGTACCACTTTGATGCTAAATTTTACACTCGTAGATATTTTTTGTTTTTGATATACTCGTATTAAAAAGAAAAATGAGAGGAGAATTGAACACCGTCACGCCGACACTGCTGAGAAGAATGTATCCCGAAATGAGTACTGGTTAATTGTGGGCGTGGCAGTAATAATAATGTGCCCATATTTTGCATGCATGCTTTTTCGGAACTATACATCCTGGTACCAATTTCTCCCAAAAATATTGTGTAAGCCGCAAGTTATAAAAATATGTCAATAAGGAGCGTGGCTGCGAAAAGAATACGCCCATTTTTTGTGTGGTGCTTAGTGTTGGCACCCGCAACTTTTCTGTGAAATGTAGTTGATAAATATTCAATGGGAACCTAGTAATGATTTTTGGTTGATTGTGGGTGTGGCAGTAGTATATATATATATATATATATATATATATATATATATATATATATATATATATATATATATATATATATATATATAAACAATTGTGCATTTGTTGGGTACGGTTAATCGCAAAAACTACTAATCCAAATGCCACACAATTTTGAACATATGTAATTATAATTTATATATTTAAATTTGAATTTTGTGTTAGAAACGGTTTCATAGCGGGAAGCGGATGAGCGTATTTCGCGTATTTCGAAGTGAAAAGGAGAGTCGCCAGGGCCGTCAACACGCTCTCTGAGTAGCGCCCCGAGATCATAAATGTGAGTGGTTTAAGTATGTTTCCATAACAATTCAAAGCTAAGACACATGTGACTGCTTCAACAAGCAGCACTGGCTTAGGTTTAATTGACAATTCTCTTATTCAAAAAGGAAACATAAGAAAACTAAAGGAAACATAAGAAAACTAAAGGAAACATACTGCAGTGCATTCTATGACGAGACTCCCCTCAGCAACAGGTGCAGGTGTTCAAACTCGATACTGTCACCTATGGCACAAAACCATTATCGTTTCTTTCGGTTCGCGCAATGCAGCAATTGGCCATGGATGAGCAGGTATCGTTTCCCAATGGTTCTACAGTGTTTCAGCGTTAGTTTTATATCGACGATCTCATCACTGGAGGCAATTTTTCTCAGGAAGCTATCGAGGTCATGCGTCAAACATCGAGACTATTGGCGAAAGGAAACTTCAAACAGAGAAAATGTTGTTCCAATGATTCTGCTGCTCTGCGAGATCCCGATGAGGACAAGGAGACGTTCCTCAATTTCGATGAAGAGAGTGACATTACCAAGACTCTTGGCCTTGGATGGGATCTGGCATCAGATTGTTTCCACCTGTGCAATATTCGGCAAAGCATTGCAAGCGCTCTGTGTTGTCGACTGTCGCTTCTGTGATCCACTTGATGTTATTTGGCCTGTAATAACCAAATCTAAAATATTTCTGCAGGTACTCTAGAAAGAGAAGCAAGCTCCATTGGGACGAAAGCTTGGCCTCATCCTTATCCACAGCCTGGCTCGAATTTTGTCATGATTTACGCCATGCGCAGCAGTTAAGTTTCCCTCGAATGGCGCTTCCAGCGAACTGTGCTGTTGAAATTCATGGATTCTGCAACGGCAGCATAGATGCCTACGGAACATGCGTTTACGTTGTTTCTGCAGAACATGGCAAATTACACGCGCAATTGCTATTCCAAATCTCGTGTGGCGCCCGTAAAGACGCTTACGGTGCCACCATTTGAGCTATGTGGAGCTGTATACTTAGCTCAACTCATTAATGAGATAGCGCAGATGAGTTTCTTCGCTTGTCAATACTACTGCTGGTCCGACTCAACTGTAGCATTAGGGTGAATCTGCAGCGAGCCTTCACGATTCCAGATGTTTGTGTCGAATCACTTGGCGGCGAAACAAGAATTGGCTTCTGGAATGAAATGGCTGACATACTGTCTAGAATAGCGCTGCCTTGCGAACTCGTTCAGTCAGCATTCTGTGGTTGGGTCCAAAATTCTTAAGAATTCCTGGACTCACTGTTGCTTGCCTGATTCCACACTCGATTTTGAATCCCGACAGCCGATTTTACTACCAAGTCGGAATCCTGTTACTTACGCAATTATCACACATTTCCACGAACGTAATTTACATCCAAAACCTCGATCGTGTCTCTCGCGCATTCGACTGCAGTACTGGCCCATTGGCGGTCGTAAGACTGTCTCAAGTGCTGTGAATAAATGCAACATATGTTTTCGCGCCAAGCCACGCTCGGTTGAGCATCTTATGACCGACCTGCCGGAGGATCGGGTCAAATCGTCGCAAGCATTTATGGTTACGGGCGTGGACTTTTGTAGACCATTCTTTTACAAAAGCGAAGTGGGCAACAAACGGCCTATGAAGTGCTACATTAGCATTTTTATATGCTTCGCTATGAAGACTATATACATCGAAATGGTCAAGGATTTGTCTACGGTGGCATTTCTCCACGCGTTTCAGCGATTCATCTTGACGCATTGTAGACCTTCCCGGATTTGGTCAGATAATGCGACAAATTTCGTTGGCGCAAAGAACGAACTGGCTGAGTAAAGCCGTCTGTTCCTGACGTGCACCTGAAGGCTGTGCAGGAATGTTGCCTCTCTGACTCTATTGATTAGCGTTTCATTTCTCCTCGTTCTACGCATTTCGGCAGTCAATGGGAGGCGGCGGTTAAGTTGAAGAATCACCTTCGTCGCTGTATATTTATTGTAGATGGATAATTGGTTTTGTTTTTTTTTTTGCTTGCAAAAAATCGAGGCCATACTACTATTCTTTGCATGAGTTGCAAATGTCCCCTCTCATCTTCTCTGCTACAAAGAGACTAGAAATGGAGAGACCAAACTACATTTTTATGGCGAGCAGAGTTGTCAACTTTGACTGAAGTCACAAAAAAAAATGTTGAAGCGAGAAACGGGGTATAAAGCAAAAATTTCAATTGTTGTTTTTTCAAATTGTTGTTATGAATACAGTTCCAAAAATAATAGAAACAAAGATTGCGCAGATCGATGTACAAAATTTTTCTATCTACGCATTACGACACAGCAGCATGATCATAAAGCGGATGGTCAGACCAGCATAAATTTTGCAAACAAAAAATTTAATATTACTGTGAAATATTAAAAACTGCATTTTTCGGCGAAATAATACGAAGCAGATTACAAATATATTGACGAAAATAGTTTTTATATTACCTGCGAATGCTCATGTAATTTGTGAGACAGCGATTGGTATTTGGTTTCGCGTCATCGAGAGTTAATCGTGCATCATCATTTTGATTGTTCCATCGATATTTTACAATTCGTTATGCCTCAGAAAGAAGATTAGAACAATTAGAGGTGGAAATAAAAATATAAATTTGAACATTGATAGTACTGGTGATAACTCCATTTCTTTACTCGATGCGTTTAAAAGTGGATTCAATGAAATTCCGAGTAATTTCCATAGCTCTGGGTGCAATTATTTTACGATATAGGTTTTGTGGAGCACTACATTTTGAAGTTGAAATTATGTGCGAAATAGAACAGAATTCACTCTGTATTGTGATAAAGGTAAAGTTATGTTGCCTCCTCTTACACAAAACTTATTTCTGAATAATTTTTTTGAGGGTTTAAGATCAGCCGATCCGTTAAATAGGGAGCCATCAAGGATTCTTTTAAAAATATTCGAGGTTTTAATAAATCGTTTGCTACGGTTACCTCCGAAGCAATTTTAAAATTCACGACGTATTCTATCATAGAGCAGGTCCATTAACTATTCATCAATAGGAGCGTGTGCCGCTATACGCGCAACTATATTCTTATGATGTGGTACCGCGGTCACATATAGGTTACGCGAGCAAGTTAATCAGTCATGTAAATTTAATGAAAGCCATTTCTACTGAATTGCAACGTGTCGATTCTATCGTTCGATCCTTCGTTGCAATGAGGGATCCTTGTGCGAGGGCTGAGAATATTGATAGAGAAATTTGTATGGTTATAACCATCAATCGCGATAGCGATATTCGAAGTTATAAAGATGCAATTGCAACGGATGTTGCAGTTATTTGTAGTATAGTTGATGGGGACGCACCATTCGAAAGAAATATGGTGTCCTTTTCGAAAAGGAATATATCTGTTTTGCATTCATCATTAGATCCATTGGTCTATCCATTGTTATTTACAAATGGTGACAATGGGTGGCATGTTAATTCCTTTAAATTTACCTTCAACGTCACTTACGTCAAATACATCACATCATAATGTCATTATGCTGCAATATGCATCTATACTGCCAATCAGGGACAATTTTTGTCTCTAGCACCATTCGCAAAAATTATTTTTGCAAATGGATCATAGACATGTATATTCGAATTGACGGCACACGTCTTCAATTCATAAGAGAAAATCAAAAGTCATTCAGTTTATAATAACTTGACCGATTATCCTGCATCGCATCCTGAATCGATATATTAGGCAGAAAATGATTCTGCCATCTTCTTTCACTAGGTCCCATCAAAACTACCTCAATGCAATGGCCATTGTCCAATATTTTGGTAAACCATCTTTATTGCAATCCAAATTGGCCTGATATATCGAGAAACATCCATCAAAATGAATCAGTTAATTTTCTACCTGAAATCATTGTACGGCGAAATTGAAAGAATTGATTTATATAATTGACAAAAAGAAATTTTTTGGTTGTTTTAAAGTTATCGAGGTTCAGAAGCGTGGTTTCCCTCATGCTCATATTTTGATTAATTTGAGAGAAAATGATAGAATTGTTTCTCCAACTGATATTGATCGAGTGATTCGCGCTGAAATTCCAAATATTAACACTCTACCAAAATTGCACAAGTACGTTTCAAGGCACATGATGCACGGATCGTGTGTTTTCTTTAATCTCAATACAGTTTGCATGAGATATGGCAAATTCTCGAAATATTTTCTGAAAGATTTTGGTGAATCTTCAATGGAAGCTGTTAATGGCTCTCTCATGTATAGAAGACGGGATAATCGTATTTCTGTTGATGTGCGTAGCAGTTCACTTGACAATCCCTCTGTTGTGCCATACAATCCATATTTGTTGGCCAAATTTAACTGTCACATTAATGTTGCAGTGTGCACTATTATCAAAAGTGTTAAATATATTTACAAATATGTCTTTAAAAGCTACGATAGTGCAACTGTTCAGGTAGGTATGGAAGAACTTCAACTTGCTGAAGTGAGGTATTTTTTAAATGGTTTATATGTTCGATCTACTGAAGCGGCTTAGCGTATTTTTTTTTATCCAATGCATTTTCAGTCTCATAGCATAATAAGGTTTGACATTCATTTTCCAAATAGATAAAATGTTATTTTTACAGAAGGTCATGTTCAGCAAGCCGTGCAAAATATGAGACAAACTAAATTGGTGGCATTTTTTACGCTAAATAGAAATCATTCTGCAAATCAAGTCCATAATACTGAAATTCTATTACATTTTGTTTGGATGGATCAATAGAAGCGATGGCAGAGGCGACAACGTGGTGGTGATAAAATTATATCACGCATGTACGTAGTTTCTCTGAAAGATATTGAAGATTTTTCATTGCCGACTGCTTCTATTGCATGTCGTTGGTCCGAAATCGTTTAAAGGTGTTAGGACTTATATTAATGTCGTTTATAATTCTTTTATTGAAGCTTGCCATGTGCGTGGTATTGCATCAAATGATAGTGGCGTGATTGTTTGATTGAAGCGAGAGAATTGCATTCATCAAACATAATTCGCGACTTATTTGTTATCATTTGTGCATTCCAGCAAATGCTGTGGCATTACGGAATGAGTTCAAGCTATTCTTTTCTTAAGATTCAAGGAGGCAAAATACTGCAAAATGTGTTTAAATTGCCCATTCCTATTGTTGGAACTGCAGTTTGTAATATTCCTGTAAATAGCAGTCTTAGTCGTTATATAAATATGGCGTCATTGATAGAATCTATATTTGTCCACTTTTAATACTGAAATGTATCGATAGATTATTGGGAGATTTAGTTAAAAGTCAATCGGATTAAAATAAGTTATTCGAAGACAAGACCATTTTGGTGGGTAGTGATTTTCCACAGATTTTACCTATTGTTCACGATGAACTTTGATTGAAAATTGTATTGCAAGTTGGAGTGTCTGCTTTATTTCACCGTGTTTCATTGACACAAAATCTGTGAGCTTTACCTGATGAAGTTCAGTTTGTTGAATTTTTAAAATCGATTGGGAAGGGTGTGACACCACATGTGAATATATTATACAAATTCTACTGCATTTGATAGGGCAAATATAATAACTGATACTTTTGGAAATGTCTCTGACAACAATCAAACAGATCGCATGTTTAAATCAGTTATTTTAGCTCCAACCAATGCTGATTGTTATTTAATCAACTCTAATATCTATACTGAACCGTTTGTCTGGTGAACACAATGTTTATTATAGCTATTATAAAATTATTTGGTTAACAGTTATCCTGTAGATATTTTCAATTGTTTGTCAATTAGTTGTTTACCACCACACAACTTAGCATTGAAAGTCAATTGTATTGTTCTTCTCATTAAAAATTTGAATGCTAAGGATGCATTCGCAATTTGGACAGAATACAAGTGAAAGTCTTAAACCGTCTTTATACAAATATTTTGAATCTATATGTACATTTTTCTCTTTAGCTCAGCCAAAATATAAGTAATTTAAAACGAGTAAAGAAGTCTGAAGTCGGGTTAGACCGACTACGAAGTACCCTTTACCGTTATAGTTTATAAAACCCAGCTCCTACCTCCAATGTATGAGTGGCTTTCCCCTATCCGCTACCTGCGGACGCATCCTGTAGGAGTTACAAGTTCTCCCGAAGAACCTAATTAATTGTACCTATTACTACACTTAATCAACTAAGCTAGCATACGTTAAATAAATAAAGAATGCAGCAAAAAATAAAGAACCCTATTATGATGAAATTGTAACACAAACTGCATCATGGTAACTGTAAATCGTTTCGTATATTTTCGCCTTGATTGAATTAGTGTCCATATTAGAGAAAGCCCAGTCTATGTGAGAATTTCTTGAAGTCGTACTCTTATCTCTACATTGAAGAGTTATTAAGCCGGTTTCTGTTAGGATGTCTTCTACTTAGTCACAGTCACTGCCACGACATATATTAAAATCTCCTAATAGAACAATTATCTTATAGACAGAACACTCGGTACTTAAAATATTTTGTAGTTCTGTTTTTAGTAATCCCGACGGAAAAGATTTATTTCTATAAAGTAGTATTAATGGGATATCTATATATTTATATACAATGATTTCAAAAGTGAATTTACCTTCATGTAATTTCTTGCTATATACATACTAAACTGAATCTGCCAGCTCAATTTTGACATATATAATAATACCCTTTGTATGCCATCAGAAAATTATACATAAGAAAAAAGGACATTTTTAAAAAACTGAATGTTTTGCTAATGATTTCATGTTGTAATCCGCCATTTTGTTAACATTACCAAATTCACTATACTTTGAATGCCATCAGACGATTATTCATAAGAATAAAGGAGGGTTGGTTAAAAAAATTTTTCAAAAACTGAATGTTTTGCTCATGTTATAATCCGCTATTTTTTAAACATTACAAACTTCGCTATACGTTGAATGCCATCAGAAGATTATATATAAGAATAATTGACGCGTGTTTAAAAAAATATTTAAAAAAAAGAATAACCGTATTTTATCTCTACCGCCCCATTTCTTTTGTATGACTTTATAAAGTCAATAAACTTTTCTTAAAATTTTATATAGGTCCAAAGTTTTAAGAACCTATCTATACAGGGCGTAGCTCATAAAGTGCATCTCTAATTTTCTTATTTTTGTTTTGTGTTTTATACTATCACTCTGAAGCTTCATATGAAGTTTCGTTGACAAGCCTTGCATAAGGCCCCAAAAAAATTTTTTTTTTTTTTTAATTCAACATGGATTTATTTATTGCATCTTTTCAATCAAAACCAACAATAATTTTACAAAGCTTACAACTAATAAATAAATTGATGCTCCGCGCCAGTGCTTAGAGCAATTTTAGTTCAAGTATTATATAAATTATGTAGAAAAAAAAAATAAATATAAAAATATTAATATAAAGAAACTCTATTTTTTTTAAAAAAAGTGGCCTTTTAAGTCGAGATGCATTCATCCTATGAAGCAGATTCCTTGCTAGTTCGTTAGGATGACACTGAAGTTTGAATTGGTATTTTGTTTTTAAAACTGCTAGTTCTTCTTCAACGGGTGCTATATTAAGGTCGCGGTGAATATTTTTGTTTCTGACGAACCATGGAGCGCCGCTGATCGTTCTCAGAATTTTCGATTGAGCCCTTTGAATTATTTGCAAGTTTGATGCACTAGTAGTGCCCCATATCTGAATACCATAAGTCCAAATCGGTTTAATTACAGCCTTGTATATAAGTACTTTATACTCTAAACGCAGTTTTGATTTTCAGTTGGTAAGCCAATACAAGGAACTTGCCTTGAGTTTCATTTGCATTTTCTTGGCTTCTATATGTTTTTTCCAGGTGAGCCGTCGGTCAAAATGCACTCCTAAGTATTTAACCTCTGTTGCTTGCGGGATTACAATGCCATTTAAGGACACTGCCGGACACGATCTGGGCTTAAGAGTAAATGTCACATGTACACTTTTTTGCTCATTTACTTTGATGCGCCAATCTGCTAGCTAACTTTCTATTGTTTTAAGGTGTTCCTCTAAATCCCGGGAGGCTATCCGTGGATTTAGGTGAGAGCTCAATATAGCTGTGTCGTCAGCGAAAGTCGAGGTAACGAGGTTTTTATCCGTTGGCAGATCGGAAGTGTACAGAGTGTAAAGCATAGGTCCAAGCACACTACCTTGTGGTACTCCAGCCATAATTTCAAAGTCTGGCGTTACAAATTCTTTATATTTAACCCTAAATTTGCGATTTATTAAATATGACTCCAGAATCTTATGCGAACTATTTGGCAGAAGTTTTTTAATTTTATATATGAGTCCTTCGTGCCAGACTTTGTCAAAGGCTTGTGCAACGTCTAGGAATATTCCGGAGCAGTACATCCTCTGTTCAAATGCTCGCCTTATTTCAGAGGCAATACGGTGCACCTGCTCAATAGTTCCATGATGTTTGCGGAAACCAAATTGGTGGTGAGGAATGATTAAATCGAGCTTTGGTGCTAATTTTTCCAGCAATAAGCGTTCGAGCGTTTTAGAGAGCGTTGGCAGGAGACTTATGGGCCGATAAGAAGATACCTGAGTAGGGTCTTTTCCGGGTTTTGGAATCATTATTATTTCCGATGTTTTCCATGTTGTAGGGAAGTAGCCCAGACGGAGTATTGCATTAAAAATGTGTGTGAGATGTATTAGAGCTATTTGCGGCAATTCACTTACCATTTTATTGGTAATTAGGTCACAACCAGGTGCCTTTTTTGGGTTTAGACTCGTTGTACATACCCGTTTACCTTCTTTTGGTTTGAAATGAATTGGTACTGCTGACTTCGTAATTGAAAAGTTCTGTATGCTAGTGTTGTTGCTGGTCGGCGGGTTAGGTTGAAATACTGACCTCAGATGGGCTGCAAAGAAGTTGCCTTTTTCTTCTTCTGTTTTTGCCCAAGTTCCATCGCTTTGTCTTAGAGGCGATTCACTATCCTTTGGTGTTTTAACCATTCTTGTCGCTCTCCAGAGTGAGTAATTGGTGACTTTGAGAGGAGCCAAATCTTCAAGGTACTTATTAAGGTTTTCTTCCTTTTCCTCCCGTAGAGTGTTTTTCAGCTGATTTTGTAATGACTTTAATTTTACTCTTAGTGCTGGTGATCTGTATTTTTGCCATTCACGCCTTAATCTCCTCTTTTCTCTAACGAGGCATTCCACATAGTGTGACGTAGTGTGTCTCGCGTTAGTTTTAGTTGAATTTTGTGCGGGCGTGGCACTAATAGCAGCTGCTTTTATTATTGAACCAAGAGCCTGCGTCGCTGATTCAATGTCCTCTCCACTCTTAAGTTTTGTTTTAACGCACACGTGGGGACTAATATATTTGCGATATTTGAGCCAGTTTGTTTTCTTGGAGGTCAGTTTTATTGTTTTTTCAATGAACTCTGGTCTTTTTTTTAAATATATTATCACCGGTGAGTGATCGGATGATAAGTCGAAACAGGGCTCGGTTTCCAAGAAACACCTTTCAATATTTTTAGTTATGCCAAAGTCAATAAGATCGGGAATTTTTCTTTGATCAGTTGGCCAGTATGTAGGTTTTCCAGATGATACAAAGTCTAGACCATTCCGAGAGTCTATCAGTGCATTAAACAATTGCTTCCCATTAGGGTCGATTAACCGTGAGCCCCAGTAGGTATGTTTAGAATTGAAGTCTCCGGCAGAGAGAAATTTGTTACCGAGCGATTTAAAGAAAGAAACAAAAACGGTTGTGGAAATAGGAAACCTAGGAGGACAATAGACTGATGAAATTACTATTGGCTCACCCCAACACTGTAAAGAGATGGAAGTAGAATGGATGTTTTTTTTTGCATAGGATTCCAGAAAGTAATGCTTTAATCGAGACTTAATTAGAATTCCCGTACCACCATAACCTTTTCCTTGTGGGTGGTTTGTTGAGTAAAAATTATAGCCTGCTAGTTTGAAGTTATATTTTACAGTTAAATGTGTTTCTGAGATAAGTATGATGTCTATGCTGTTACTGTCTAGAAAATTTTTTAATTCAATTTTGTGTTGGTTAATACCGTTAGCATTCCAGTGACATATTTTTAGAACATTCATTTTTGTGAAAGTAGAGTTTTCATAAGTAAGTTTTGGTTATGTACAAGCTCTTGAATCATAGATTGCATCGAGGACATGAAGTTAGTAATACACTGAGACAAGTTAAATATTAACGTTTCTAAATTTTGGGGTTGCATAGGGTGACTCGGTTTATCAGAAACGCCAGTTTTCAGTATATTCGCATAGCTAGTGGATGAAGAGATGTTTTCGGTGGTGCTTCCAATATGGTTTGTGTTGGTAGGTATAGCACTATATTTTTGGGTTCGAACTGTCTTAGCAGTTTGGTTCATACTGATTTTTAGTTGTGTATATATCGGGCAGCCTCTGTAGTTAGCAGTATGATTCCCCCCACAATTGCTGCATTTTTTAGTATCCTTCTCACTTGTGTTCAGCTTGCATTCCTTTGATGGATGGAAGTCGCCACACGCAACGCATACAGTACGTAAGGTGCAGTACGATTTCGAATGCCCATACTCTTGGCAGTTTGTGCATTGTATTGGGCCTTTTCGTTTGTGAGGCTCCTCGACTATTATTCTACGATGCATTAAATATTTTAAGTTGTAAATGGGGTGGGTTTCGTTTTGTTTTAATTTAAGATTCCCTGGTTCTAGTTCTATTCTAAAGAGTGGTTGCGGAATTTTTTCCCTATTTTTATATTAAACACAGATTTTGCTGTGAATCCAGTCTCTTGGAGTGCATATTTTAGTTCTAAAGGGTCTACTTCAGGTTCTATACCTTTAATAACAACTGTCAACCCTTTGCTACTTTTTATCTGATAAGTATAGTAATTTTTCTTTTCATTTTCAAGGAAAGAAATAACTGCCCGATAGTTTTTTCCAAATATATTTGATTTTTTGTTTCATTTATTTTACCCTTCAACAGCGAGACCACATGAAAATTATTCTTACCAATCAAGCTGGTAACACTGTCTATTAATAAGTTGGAACTGCGTTCCCGCAAGTAAATTGGTGGTGGTTTGAATGCAATACTCTTAGTTGGTTCAGACTCTGCACTATCGCTTAATAGAGCAAAACGGTTGTTGTTTAGGGTATCTGTATTATTTTTAACAAGTTTATTCTTTTCTGCCTTGGCAATCGGGCTGCGTTTTCGTTTTATAGTTATGTATCGATCAATACCTGTTTGTGTGCTTAAGTTTGGTTTTGCACACTGTGTTTCTATAGTTTTATTTGCAACATTGGTAAGTTTTTGTTGCTTATATATACTCATAGCAGAACCTTTGTTGTTTTTGATTTGTGTTGGAGATACTGTTGAATTTGGAGAGGCACATTGTCCACTCCAAGAGAGTTGAAAGTTTGCTGGCATATTTAGCGCAGCCGAGTCTGCTTGAGAATCTGTGCTTATTTTTTTTGTTGTGCAAAGAGCAATGTTGCTTTGCTCCTGCGTGTTTATTAGTTTTATTGGTGTGGGTGTGACTAGCTTAGAAGTTTGAGCGTGCTCAGTGCTTACCGTTTGCTGAATTACTGGTGGTGATTGCGCATGTGCTGAACTATTGTGAGAGATCATCTCCGTTGGGTTTAAATTGATTTGTTGATTACTGTCTATTGCTGCATGCGGGGGACACGCGCGGGTGAGACATCGATCTCTCGCTTGTGGCGGTGAGTGTCGAATGCTCATCTAATTTGTTTTTGTTTATTTTTTTCCTTCTATTGTTGTTGTTTTTTGTTTGGAACCACTAATTTAAAATTTTTGTTTGTGATTTAATTAATTGTTTTTGGCCTGCCCATAAAGGCTAGCCAACAAAAAATGTGTACCACTTTGATGCTAAATTTTACACTCGTAGATATTTTTTGTTTTTGATATACTCGTATTAAAAAGAAAAATGAGAGGAGAATTGAACACCGTCACGCCGACACTGCTGAGAAGAATGTATCCCGAAATGAGTACTGGTTAATTGTGGGCGTGGCAGCAATAATAATGTGCCCATATTTTGCATGCATGCTTTTTCGGAACTATACATCCTGGTACCAATTTCTCCCAAAAATATTGTGTAAGCCGCAAGTTATAAAAATATGTCAATAAGGAGCGTGGCTGCGAAAAGAATACGCCCATTTTTTGTGTGGTGCTTAGTGTTGGCACCCGCAACCTTTCTGTGAAATGTCGTTGATAAATATTCAATGGGAACCTAGTAATGATTTTTGGTTGATTGTGGGTGTGGCAGTAGTATATATATATATATATATATATATATATATAAACGATTGTGCATTTGTTGGGTACGGTTAATCGCAAAAACTACTAATCCAAATGCCACAAAATTTTGAACATATGTAATTATAATTTATATATTTAAATTTGAATTTTGTGTTAGAAACGGTTTCATAGCGGGAAGCGGATGAGCGTATTTCGCGTATTTCGAAGTGAAAAGGAGCGTCGCCAGGGCCGTCAACACGCTCTCTGAGTAGCGCCCCGAGATCATAAATGTGAGTGGTTTAAGTATGTTTCCATAACAATTCAAAGCTAAGACACATGTGACTGCTTCAACAAGCAGCACTGGCTTAGGTTTAATTGACAATTCTCTTATTCAAAAAGGAAACATAAGAAAACTAAAGGAAACATACATGAAACGAAGATTCAGTTTAAGTCAGAATCTGATTATCGTAAGGTAGTGGATCATTATGCGAAAAACAAGAAAATTGTTTACACTTATCAACTCAAGAGTACAAAAGGACTAATGGTGGTAATCAAAGGCATAATACATTGTAGCAAATGAAATTTTTAATGTTCCAAGTGACAACGATTTCGAAGCGAAGTCGGTATATACATGCGCAATAAAAACAAAGCTCCAATGCTTCTACACCATGTTGTGCTGGAGCTAGCCAATATAATATATTAAGGAAGACACATGAGCTTATATACTTTGCTATCTCCTACCCCGAAAATACACGGTAGAAGGACCCCGTAATGTCAAATTGTCAGGAATTCGGACACACCCAATATATTGCACACTTTCCATCGCATTCCGTATTGCCAAATTTATTTTATTTACTGCGTTCATCTATTTTGCATACAAGCATAGTTACTATGTTCATCATACCGGTCATTTGATTTTTTGCTGCTTCATCATTGTTTTTAATTCGGATAGATCAGCATTGTTTGATATTATTTCATATGTGCTGTTGCTTTTTATTTGAATTGGCTCCTGTGATATTGTTTCCATTTGTGCAGCTTTAGCGTATGAAATACCAGAGATGATTTTTTAGCCATTTAATTTTGTATTGTGATTGTTTTGGTGTGTTTCAATATTGATTTGTTCATTTGTTTCTTTCTTGCGAAGTGTAGGGTATCTCTGGACTTGTAGAGCTTTATATATCGCACATCCTCTGTAGTTTGCCGTGAGGTTTTCACCGCAATGTACGCATTTAATATTTACTCTATCAGCGTCGATTTTAATTGTGCACATGATTGTCTTGTGTTTTCCAGCAAATTTGACACACACCGGGTCTATCTGACAGTTTTTTGTGTGGCCGTACTTATGGCAATTTGTGCATTGGGCAATTGTTCTCTTTTGTCGGGGTGGCTCAAAGCTAATTTTGCAGTGTAGGAGGTGAGTAATGTCGTATATGCCTTTATTGTTATCTTTTATTTTCAATTCAATTGAAAATAGTCTAAGTGGCTGTTTTATTTTGGCACCATTTGCTATTTGGATGTTATGCATATTTGTCACTTCATGGCCTAGTTCGGCTAATTCGTTTTTAATGTCTTCTGTGTCGGTTGAATGGTGCATATTTCGTAATACCACTCTAAAGCCTCGCTCATCTTTTGGTCGAAATGTGTAATACTTTGTCCTTTTTTGCTTTAATAATTTAATTACTTTTGTGTAGTGTGTGGATTCTTTTGGTAGAATTTTTAGTTCGTTCTTGCTTAGAATTTTCATTTCGTACACTATATTTGGCATGGAATTTAGTGCTTTTATATTTTCAACATTCTGAACATATATAGGAGGCGGTTTTTGTAAACGTTGCGCAATTTATTTTTGTATATTTATGTCCGCATTTGTCCCACTTTTGTTTTGTTCTTCACTGTAGTCTTGTGAGTCCGTTTTTTCATTTACTGCTAACAGTTCGAATCTGTTTGTTGTGTTTGGAGTGATAGGCGTGCTCAGCCAATATTTTTGGAGTGATGTTTGTGTTGTGTTGAACATTTTATTTTTCGGTCTTTTGTTACTAGTATTTTGTTCCTTTAACATGTTTGGCGATTGTTTTTCGCGGTTTCGTTTTGTGTTTTTATTTTTGGTAATTTTATTACTGGTTTTAATATTTATATTTTGTACTTGCGTGTTTGTTGTTGCTGATGAATTTGATGTTGTTCGGATTGCCATTATTGGTGAGTTGCAGCTAAAAATCGTTCCCGTCACAGTCACCGGTGTTACAGTTGTGGTAGAGGAGCTTTGAGTTGTTATTGTGGTTGCTGAAGTAGTAACTGGTGGATGAAATTCCATAGTGGGAGTCGCGCATTGGACACTCCAAGATAGGGAATTTCTGGCACCTAGTAGAGCGGGAGAGCAAGATCGTGCTCTGCTCTCTGTCACTTCGACCGGCAATTTGGAGTCGCCGTTGTTTTCATTTGAGACGAAAGAAAAATAAGCGTTTCTTTTGTTGCTGTTTTTTGTTTAAGTGTGTCAGCCACACTCATTATAAATTTGTGATTTGTTCTTATTTTATTCTATTTTAAAAGATGTGTCCCAGTAAGTGACTGGTAGATTCGTTCTAGTCGATCACTGCACTATTGCACTTTTTCTTTACTACTTAAGTTACTTTCACTGAATAAATTTGTTTTGAAGAATTAATTTTTGCGGAGCGAGCTTAACCACGTCTGCACTGTTCAAAACTTACAAAATGAAAAGAATTTTAAAATCGATTGTCGCATGATCGAATAACAATATCTCTTTTGTTACATTAGGCGCATTCGATTCACCGCTCTATCGACGATAGGACAGATATTTCTATGGAAAAGATATCGAGTAAATTATACTCGGATTAGACCAGCGAATTTTTCCATCCTCAATAGAACAGTGCTTCCAAATTGAAAATTGCTTGAAAACTAACGAGATTAAAAATTACCCATAGAAATTCCCTGGGATTTTTTTTTATATTTTAGCTGTTTAAATTGAAAGAAAACAAAAATTAATCTTTGGGTTTTGTTTTTTGATTTTAAATATTATTATTCTGTTGATTTAAATTATATTCAGATGATTAGTTTGCATCAAGAATATAAAGAAAGTAATAGTTTAAAAAAACAGTTGAAATAGTACTGCCAAGTATACCACTTACTCGAGTGCTATTTTATTCGCACAACTCGTTACGAGCTTGATAGAAGTGACGAATCGAATGCCCCTATTTTTTATTTCCTAAGAGAACAGCCAGTTCATTGGTAGTAGGTTCGTTTGCACGTCTCCTATGTTCTGTTGTTAAATGTTGATCCGCATAAATTTCAAAATTAATAGCTATTTTCTTCGGAAGCAGGGAATTGTTGCATTAGTTTACAATGTTTTTGTGTAGAAATTCGCATTAGGTAGTATTTCCTGCAGCTGATTAAGTACACTGCTGTTTAAATTTGGATTATGTGCCATTCCAGTGTTGTTTGCTTTACATAACCTGTGACAAATAAAATGAAGAAAATTGGGTACCGACTAGTTTTAGCAGGCAGTACGGATCCTATTCGGTGGTAAACCTGCCCTTGTTGTTTGAAAGTTGGCCTGAATTTACCTTCACTTATTTCATTTGTTCCAAACAATGTCATCTGGATTGCACTATTTTACGAAAGAATATTTTGTAGAAAATTATGTGATTGTGGCTGAGAGCCATCGAGGAGCGATTTAAGTGGCTGTAGAAGACATTTGAGAGGAACCAAATGAACTTTTCCGGAAGACCAGCAAATGCTATTTGTTTCACCTTTCCACTTAATGCTTTGCAATGAAAACAGAGAATAAATAGAGCAAATGATCGTTAATGCTTTGTTGTTGGTACGAAATATTTAAAACCGTCATTCCAGCTGTGTTTATGAACCGATTTTATGCATTACATTACAAAAATCGGGCTAATGTGTTTATATATATGTATAGATGGATATGCATAAATTATACAAATACAT
Source organism: Clusia tigrina (assembly GCA_920105625.2). NCBI lineage: Eukaryota > Metazoa > Arthropoda > Insecta > Diptera > Clusiidae > Clusia > Clusia tigrina. The sequence goes on from OV050030.1 coordinate 333,854,535, forward strand.
AACTATCTATGCATAAGATGGACACTAGTCCAATTTTTGTAGTGTAATGCAACAAAAACTACTGAAACGATTTTCATGAAAAATATATTATATGAAATAGAATTTCTCTTACGAAATTTGTATTTATTTTTTAATAAAATCGGTTCATAAACACAGATGGAATCACGGTTTTAATTATTGTTATTTATTAAAGTTTGTTTGTTTGTCATTATTTTGCTTTCAAAGCCTCCTTTCACACGAAATGGCAGCGGCGCGGTTTTGGATATCACGGCGATGGTAAATAAACCCAAAACTGCCCTGGGATGGTTTAGTGCAAAATACTCATCTTTCCTCTAGAGTGTACGACAATCTTAACCAGAGGAAGGGCCTTCGTTGGTCCACAGATATTGAAATTGTCAAACTGTTTCGCCAAAGAAATTCTGCATTTTCTGAAATTGGTAATGGCCCGTCCTTCCTTCTAGCTAAATTGCACCGCTTCTAAAAGCTGTTTAGCAAATTAAAAAGTGTTGTTGTGTCTTCACCAATCTCTAAAAAGAAAAAAAACCCTTAACCAAATCATCTTGTATCAGAATGTCAGAGGTCTAAATTCGAAGCTCTGCAATCTTTACTTAGTTTTGACAGTCTCTATGAAGTCATATTATTATATATATAATATAATTGGCGGTGTTTTCATAGCAGTCCAGACAGACTTTTCTGTAGAAGAAATTTGCATTCTTGGTGTTTATAACTTTGAAAGTTATCAATCTTTAAATGCATCCTACTTCAAAGCTCCTATAATCAATTTGAAATGTGAAATTCACAATAGCAGCGAAGCATTTTATAGCTTCATAAAAGTGCATCTTGACTCCGCTCCATAAAAGTGCATCTTAGTTTCATTTATTTAATTAACGTGGAAGAGCTCAACTTACTGTTCTTCCCCAATTGTTGGAGTCCATTATTACTATTCACTTAGCATTATCATTATAGCGTGATATTTCCCAATGTCACCATGATTTCCTCAAAGGAAGAATCCACTGATACAAATCTTCTTGAACTCTCTTCTTCAGTTATTCTCTGCAGGTATGTACTGATGTAATTTATACAGACTTCAGCAAGATCACTGCCAAAGTTAACCATTTATATTTATATTTATATTTATTAATCAAAGGCCATACATTGTAGCAAATGAAATTTATAATGCTCCAAGTGACAAAGGTTTTGAAGTGAAGTCGGTATAAACATGCGCAATAAAAACAAAGCTCAAATGCCTCTACACCATGTTGTGCTGGAGCTAGCCAATATAATATATAAAGGAAGACACATGAGCCTATAGACACAGTAGAAGAACCCTGTAATGTCAAATTGTCAGGAATTCGGACACACCCAATATATTGCACACTTTCCATCGTATTCATTTTCTGTGGTGGCCTAAATGAGTCACAATTTTGTCTAGTCCGATGAAGATTACATCGCCAAAAAATGCAGTTACTGAGGAGAAAGCCACACTGCGAACTACAGAGGCTTCACCGTATATGTCAGCACTAAATAAAAACTCATTCCTCAGCCAAAATTGGTGAAAAGTACAACTCAGCACCTGTTTTACGCGCATCTCTTCCAGCGTGGTGCAACCTCAACCAGTTTCCAATGCAAATATTCTTCGCTAAGCCCTACAAAAGAAGATAAGTTGAAAAAATTCTGCACGTATTTATGGCATATATGACACAATTTTGTGCTAAATATGACGCAAGAGATGTTGCGAAATCGAAACATGCTATTCCAATTCTTCATACCAAAATTATGAACTCCTGAAAAATCTGCCACTGAAATGCAAATGATATAAGCCATCACAAAAATGACCTCAAACCAATTATCGAGGAAAACTCAACCGATTTGATGTTAATTTATACAACAACAGCTATGCAAAGAACAGCAACAACAAATAACAGCAAAAGATGAAGGTAGCCCAAGAGCTAATTGATACAATAACAGAAATGCGAGGAACAGGAACAACAAGTACTAGCATAGCAACAGGCGCAATTGGCAGCTCGACGTAACGGCTCACGCGCAACAACACCTCCTGATGGCCATATACTGAACTCGGCGTAAATAATTGGCAGAATACAAGAAATTGGCCCCTCTTTCTTCTCCGACTCACAGCGTAGACACTCCAGAACGTAGCGAAGGTACACCAGACTTACTTCTTTTTTTCAATATACATTTCCAAGACAGAGTCAAGAGTTTATGGCTTCTACAGATTTTCTCTGGAACTAATCTACATACAAGACTGAGCCACGAATTTATGGTTTCTACCGATTGTCTCTGGGACTCAAGTACATTCAATACCGAGCTAGGTTTCACATTTTTTTTTAATTTTTTTTATTTCTTCCTCTATATATTACAATCTATAACAATAATATTAAGTAATATTTTGTGCAGGTTTGGATTTAATATGCTCTTTTTGCCAATGCCAAATTAACTTCTTTTATTTATTTGTTTATTAAATTTTCTCTATTTATCCATTATTTTATTTATGTATATAATTAATTATTTATTTTGTTATTGTTACGTATTTATTTTTTTAAACCTTCCTGTAAGTTCTGCAGGGGTAATTCGCATCAATCTTCTTGGAGTTGCACCCTCCGTGTCTGCTGCACTACGCAGTTCCAGGTTTTGATGGCCTCTCAGTCGGTGTATATGTTTGGTGCTGCATTTTGTGATTGTGTCCTTGATGGCTTCAATGTGTAGGGCACGGTGTATAACCTCGTTCGGGATATGCCATTCAGCATTTGTAATTGTTCGTAGTATTCTTGACTGCATTCGTTGTATTAAATTTAAGTTTGATATGCTAGCTGTGTCACATATCTCGATTCCATATTTCCAGATAGGCGCTATTATTGTCTTGTATATTATTAGTTTGTTGTAGAGAGATAGTGTAGATGCTCGTCCAAGTAGCCAGCTTAACTGTCGGTACTTATTTTTTGCATCGTTTCGCTTGTTAATGATGTGCTGCTTGCAAGTCAATTTTTCGTCTATGGTTATTCCAAGATATTTTGCAGCAGAGTGAATTTTTATTTTTTTGCCCTTTATAGCAAGGCTGTATTTTGTCGATTTTCTGTTTGTATATACAACTTGTACAGTTTTGTCTTTATTTATCTCTATTCCCCATAAGTCACACCATGCTACTACATTGTCCAATATATGTTGGATTGTATTTGTTGACTTTTTTTTCGTCATTGTGTGATGCCATTAAAACTGTGTCGTCTGCAAATGTTGCTATCATCGCATTGCTTTTCGTTGGAATTGGTACATCTGCTGTGAATATTAAGTATAGTAGAGGTCCTAATACGCTTTATGTAGAATTGTCGTTCGTTTATAGCTCTTTAAAATGTCATAATAATTTTGTGGAAATATTCACTTAAGTTTATATAGAAGTCCTTTGTGCCACACCTTGTCGAATGTTTTTGCAATGTCCAAATATACAGCTACGCAGTACTTTTTGTTGTCTATACTTTCAAGGATTTTGTTTACAACCCTGTGGACCTGTTGCACAGTTGAGTGTTGTCTTCTAAATCTAAACTGATGGCTAGGTATTAAATTTTTGTTGTTAAGATTGGCTCTAATCTGTCTGTGCAACTTTCCATAAGCGAGAGAAATACTTAGTTTCTAACATGCAGTTAAATATATTTCGGATATATATTATAGCTATATCAGGCATTTCTTTTAGCATTTTTCCGCTTATCAGATCATATCTTGGCGCCTTTTTGTCTTTTAATTTTTTAATATTGTTTTTGATTTCTGCCACTGACGCCTTTTTTGTGTTGGATTGGGGGATATTTATTACATTGTCAAGATGGGTGGTTTGATTGTCCATTTCGCTTGTAAATATTTAAAGGAAATGTTTGGCAAGTGTGTTGGCTTTGTCTTTACTAGTTTTCGCCCATGTACCGGTTTGTGTTTTGATAGTAGGTTTGTGTATTATTGCACCAGTGAATTTTTTCGTAGCCTTCCAAAGAGAGTAATTTGTAGATGTGGTCGTTCCCAAGCTCAGCATATGTTTTTCTAGTTCCTTTTCTCTGTTTTTCTGAAGTAAAATTTTGAATTCATTTGTTGCCTTGTTTAGGCTGCGTTTATCTTCCGGATTCCTAGGGATTTGCCATGTTTTCCGGAGCTTCCTTTTCCATTTCATTTTTCCCTTGATGAACGCTGGTGTAGTGTCAGTATTTGCTAACGTTTGCTTTGGTGTTGAAGCTGTGATTGCTTCGATGACGCTATCATTGAAGTATGCGATTGCGGAATCGATTTCATTTTTTGTGTTTAATCGTATATCTATTTTTAGTTGTTTTTCCAGTGCTAGACGAAAATTATTCCAGTCAGTTTAATTGTTATAAATGCCTGAGAAAAGTCTTGTCTCTTGTTATATTTTGGTGGACAATAGACAGCAGATACTACGATTTGTCCTTTCGAGTCCTTTCGAGTCTTTTAGTGCTATTGTGGTTGCTTCAAGGTTTTCTTTTTTATATGCGTCAAGTTCAATGTAATTCATATTTTTTTTATAATGATCGCCGTTCCACCGTGAGATTTGTTGTCAGGATGATTTTTGTAATGGATGTCAAACTTAGGGAATTTAACATTTGTTTTCTCTGTAGCATGTGTTTCTGAGATTAACATCACATCTATTGAATTATTTATTAGGAAAGTCTTTAGTTCTAGTTCATGGCGCGACAGTCCATTCGCATTCCATATTGCCAAATTTATTTTATTTACTGCGTTTATTTATTTTGCATGCTAGCATAGTAACTATGTTCATCATCCTGGTCATTTGATTTATTAGTTGTTTCATCATTGTTTTTAATTCGGATAGATCGTCATTGTTTGATATTATTTCATATGTGCTGTTGCTTTTTATTTGATTTGGCTCCTGTGATATTGTTTCCATTTGTGCAGCTTGAGCGTATGAAATACCAGAGATCATCTGATTTTCTGGCCATTTATTTTTGTATTGTGATTGTTTTGGTTTGTTTCAATATTGATTTGTTCATTTGTTTCTTTCTTGCGAAGTGTATGGTATATCTGGACTTGTAGAGCTTTATATATCGCACATCCTCTGTAGTTTGCCGTGTGGTTTTCGCCGCAATGTACGCATTTAATATTTAATCTATCAGCGTCGATTTTAATTGTGCACATGTTTGTCTTGTGATTTCCAGCACATTTGACACAGACCGGGTCTATCTGGCAGTAGTTTTTTGTGTGGGCGTACTTTTGGGAATTGGTGCATTGGGGAATTGTTCTCTTTTGTCGGGGTGGCTCCAAGCTAATTTTGCAGTGTAGGAGGTGAGTAATGTCGTATATGCCTTTATTGTTATCTTTTATTTTCAATTCAATTGAAAATAGTGAAAGTGGTTGTTTTATTTTGGCACCATTAGCTATTTGGATGTTATGAATATTTGTCACTTCATGGCCTAGTTAGGCTAATTCGTTTTTAGTGTCTTCTCTGTCGGTTGAATGGTGCATATTTCGTAATACCACTCTAAAGCCTCGCTCATCTTTCGGTCGAAATGTGTAATACTTTGTCCTTTTTTGCTTTAATAATTTAATTACTTTTGTGTAGTGTGTGGATTCTTTTGGTAGAATTTTTAGTTCGTTCTTGCTTAGAATTTTCATTTCGTACACTATATTTGGCATGGAATTTAGTGCTTTTATATTTTCAACATTCTGAACATATATAGGAGGCGGTTTTTGTAAACGTTGCGCAATTTATTTTTGTATATTTATGTCCGCATTTGTCCCACTTTTGTTTTGTTCTTCACTGTAGTCTTGTGAGTCCGTTTTTTCATTTACTGCTAACAGTTCGAATCTGTTTGTTGTGTTTGGAGTGATAGGCGTGCTCAGCCAATATTTTTGGAGTGATGTTTGTGTTGTGTTGAACATTTTATTTTTCGGTCTTTTGTTACTAGTATTTTGTTCCTTTAACATGTTTGGCGATTGTTTTTCGCGGTTTCGTTTTGTGTTTTTATTTTTGGTAATTTTATTACTGGTTTTAATATTTATATTTTGTACTTGCGTGTTTGTTGTTGCTGATGAATTTGATGTTGTTCGGATTGCCATTATTGGTGAGTTGCAGCTAAAAATCGTTCCCGTCACAGTCACCGGTGTTACAGTTGTGGTAGAGGAGCTTTGAGTTGTTATTGTGGTTGCTGAAGTAGTAACTGGTGGATGAAATTCCATAGTGGGAGTCGCGCATTGGACACTCCAAGATAAGGAATTTCTGGCACCTAGTAGAGCGGGAGAGCAAGATCGTGCTCTGCTCTCTGTCACTTCGACCGGCAATTTGGAGTCGCCGTTGTTTTCATTTGAGACGAAAGAAAAATAAGCGTTTCTTTTGTTGCTGTTTTTTGTTTAAGTGTGTCAGCCACACTCATTATAAATTTGTGATTTGTTCTTATTTTATTCTATTTTAAAAGATGTGTCCCAGTAAGTGACTGGTAGATTCGTTCTAGTCGATCACTGCACTATTGCACTTTTTCTTTACTACTTAAGTTACTTTCACTGAATAAATTTGTTTTGAAGAATTAATTTTTGCGGAGCGAGCTTAACCACGTCTGCACTGTTCAAAACTTACAAAATGAAAAGAATTTTAAAATCGATTGTCGCATGATCGAATAACAATATCTCTTTTGTTACATTAGGCGCATTCGATTCACCGCTCTATCGACGATAGGACAGATATTTCTATGGAAAAGATATCGAGTAAATTATACTCGGATTAGACCAGCGAATTTTTCCATCCTCAATAGAACAGTGCTTCCAAATTGAAAATTGCTTGAAAACTAACGAGATTAAAAATTACCCATAAAAATTCCCTGGGATTTTTTTTTATATTTTAGCTGTTTAAATTGAAAGAAAACAAAAATTAATCTTTGGGTTTTGTTTTTTGATTTTAAATATTATTATTCTGTTGATTTAAATTATATTCAGATGATTAGTTTGCATCAAGAATATAAAGAAAGTAATAGTTTAAAAAAACAGTTGAAATAGTACTGCCAAGTATACCACTTACTCGAGTGCTATTTTATTCGCACAACTCGTTACGAGCTTGATAGAAGTGACGAATCGAATGCCCCTATTTTTTATTTCCTAAGAGAACAGCCAGTTCATTGGTAGTAGGTTCGTTTGCACGTCTCCTATGTTCTGTTGTTAAATGTTGATCCGCATAAATTTCAAAATTAATAGCTATTTTCTTCGGAAGCAGGGAATTGTTGCATTAGTTTACAATGTTTTTGTGTAGAAATTCGCATTAGGTAGTATTTCCTGCAGCTGATTAAGTACACTGCTGTTTAAATTTGGATTATGTGCCATTCCAGTGTTGTTTGCTTTACATAACCTGTGACAAATAAAATGAAGAAAATTGGGTACCGACTAGTTTTAGCAGGCAGTACGGATCCTATTCGGTGGTAAACCTGCCCTTGTTGTTTGAAAGTTGGCCTGAATTTACCTTCACTTATTTCATTTGTTCCAAACAATGTCATCTGGATTGCACTATTTTACGAAAGAATATTTTGTAGAAAATTATGTGATTGTGGCTGAGAGCCATCGAGGAGCGATTTAAGTGGCTGTAGAAGACATTTGAGAGGAACCAAATGAACTTTTCCGGAAGACCAGCAAATGCTATTTGTTTCACCTTTCCACTTAATGCTTTGCAATGAAAACAGAGAATAAATAGAGCAAATGATCGTTAATGCTTTGTTGTTGGTACGAAATATTTAAAACCGTCATTCCAGCTGTGTTTATGAACCGATTTTATGCATTACATTACAAAAATCGGGCTAATGTGTTTATATATATGTATAGATGGATATGCATAAATTATACAAATACATAACTATCTATGCATAAGATGGACACTAGTCCAATTTTTGTAGTGTAATGCAACAAAAACTACTGAAACGATTTTCATGAAAAATATATTATATGAAATAGAATTTCTCGTACGAAATTTGTATTTATTTTTTAATAAAATCGGTTCATAAACACAGATGGAATCACGGTTTTAATTATTGTTATTTATTAAAGTTTGTTTGTTTGTCATTATTTTGCTTTCAAAGCCTCCTTTCACACGAAATGGCAGCGGCGCGGTTTTGGATATCACGGCGATGGTAAATAAACCCAAAACTGCCCTGGGATGGTTTAGTGCAAAATACTCATCTTTCCTCTAGAGTGTACGGCAATCTTAACCAGAGGAAGGGCCTTCGTTGGTCCACAGATATTGAAATTGTCAAACTGTTTCGCCAAAGAAATTCTGCATTTTCTGAAATTGGTAATGGCCCGTCCTTCCTTCTAGCTAAATTGCACCGCTTCTAAAAGCTGTTTAGCAAATTAAAAAGTGTTGTTGTGTCTTCACCAATCTCTAAAAAGAAAAAAAACCCTTAACCAAATCATCTTGTATCAGAATGTCAGAGGTCTAAATTCGAAGCTCTGCAATCTTTACTTAGTTTTGACAGTCTCTATGAAGTCATATTATTATATATATAATATAATTGGCGGTGTTTTCATAGCAGTCCAGACAGACTTTTCTGTAGAAGAAATTTGCATTCTTGGTGTTTATAACTTTGAAAGTTATCAATCTTTAAATGCATCCTACTTCAAAGCTCCTATAATCAATTTGAAATGTGAAATTCACAATAGCAGCGAAGCATTTTATAGCTTCATAAAAGTGCATCTTGACTCCGCTCCATAAAAGTGCATCTTAGTTTCATTTATTTAATTAACGTGGAAGAGCTCAACTTACTGTTCTTCCCCAATTGTTGGAGTCCATTATTACTATTCACTTAGCATTCTCATTATAGCCTGATATTTCCCAATGTTACCATGATTTCTTCAAAGGAAGAATCCACTGATACAAATCTTCTTGAATTCTCTTCTTCAGTTATTCTCTGCAGGTATGTACTGATGTAATTTATACAGACTTCAGCAAGATCACTGCCAAAGTTAACCATTTATATTTATATTTATATTTATTAATCAAAGGCCATACATTGTAGCAAATGAAATTTATAATGCTCCAAGTGACAAAGGTTTTGAAGTGAAGTCGGTATAAACATGCGCAATAAAAACAAAGCTCAAATGCCTCTACACCATGTTGTGCTGGAGCTAGCCAATATAATATATAAAGGAAGACACATGAGCCTATAGACACAGTAGAAGAACCCTGTAATGTCAAATTGTCAGGAATTCGGACACACCCAATATATTGCACACTTTCCATCGTATTCATTTTCTGTGGTGGCCTAAATGAGTCACAATTTTGTCTAGTCCGATGAAGATTACATGGCCAAAAAATGCAGTTACTGAGGAGAAAGCCACACTGCGAACTACAGAGGCTTCACCGTATATGTCAGCACTAAATAAAAACTCATTCCTCAGCCAAAATTGGTGAAAAGTACAACTCAGCACCTGTTTTACGCGCATCTCTTCCAGCGTGGTGCAACCTCAACCAGTTTCCAATGCAAATATTCTTCGCTAAGCCCTACAAAAGAAGATAAGTTGAAAAAATTCTGCACGTATTTATGGCATATATGACACAATTTTGTGCTAAATATGACGCAAGAGATGTTGCGAAATCGAAACATGCTATTCCAATTCTTCATACCAAAATTATGAACTCCTGAAAAATCTGCCACTGAAATGCAAATGATATAAGCCATCACAAAAATGACCTCAAACCAATTATCGAGGAAAACTCAACCGATTTGATGTTAATTTATACAACAACAGCTATGCAAAGAACAGCAACAACAAATAACAGCAAAAGATGAAGGTAGCCCAAGAGCTAATTGATACAATAACAGAAATGCGGGGAACAGGAACAACAAGTACTAGCATAGCAACAGGCGCAATTGGCAGCTCGACGTAACGGCTCACGCGCAACAACACCTCCTGATGGCCATATACTGAACTCGGCGTAAATAATTGGCAGAATACAAGAAATTGGCCCCTCTTTCTTCTCCGACTCACAGCGTAGACACTCCAGAACGTAGCGAAGGTACACCAGACTTACTTCTTTTTTTCAATATACATTTCCAAGACAGAGTCAAGAGTTTATGGCTTCTACAGATTTTCTCTGGAACTAATCTACATACAAGACTGAGCCACGAATTTATGGTTTCTACCGATTGTCTCTGGGACTCAAGTACATTCAATACCGAGCTAGGTTTCACATTTTTTTTTTAATTTTTTTTATTTCTTCCTCTATATATTACAATCTATAACAATAATATTAAGTAATATTTTGTGCAGGTTTGGATTTAATATGCTCTTTTTGCCAATGCCAAATTAACTTCTTTTATTTATTTGTTTATTAAATTTTCTCTATTTATCCATTATTTTATTTATGTATATAATTAATTATTTATTTTGTTATTGTTACGTATTTATTTTTTTAAACCTTCCTGTAAGTTCTGCAGGGGTAATTCGCATCAATCTTCTTGGAGTTGCACCCTCCGTGTCTGCTGCACTACACAGTTCCAGGTTTTGATGGCCTCTCAGTCGGTGTATATGTTTGGTGCTGCATTTTGTGATTGTGTCCTTGATGGCTTCAATGTGTAGGTCACGGTGTATAACCTCGTTCGGGATATGCCATTCAGCATTTGTAATTGTTCGTAGTATTCTTGACTGCATTCGTTGTATTAAATTTAAGTTTGATATGCTAGCTGTGCCACATATCTCGATTCCATATTTCCAGATAGGCGCTATTATTGTCTTGTATATTATTAGTTTGTTGTAGAGAGATAGTCTAGATGCTCGTCCAAGTAGCCAGCTTAACTGTCGGTACTTATTTTTTGCATCGTTTCGCTTGTTAATGATGTGCTGCTTCCAAGTCAATTTTTCATCTATGGTTATTCCAAGATATTTTGCAGCAGAGTGAGTTTTTATTTTTTTGCCCTATATAGCAAGGCTGTATTTTGTCGATTTTCTTTTTGTATATACAACTTGTACAGTTTTGTCTTTATTTATCTCTATTCCCCATAAGTCACACCATGCTACTACATTGTCCAATATATGTTGGATTGTATTTGTTGACTTTTTTTCGTCATTGTGTGATGCCATTAAAACTGTGTCGTCTGCAAATGTTGCTATCATCGCATTGCTTTTCGTTGGAATTGGTACATCTGCTGTGAATATTAAGTATAGTAGAGGTCCTAATACGCTTTATGTAGAATTGTCGTTCGTTTATAGCTCTTTAAAATGTCATAATAATTTTGTGGAAATATTCACTTAAGTTTATATAGAAGTCCTTTGTGCCACACCTTGTCGAACGTTTTTGCAATGTCCAAATATACAGCTACGCAGTACTTTTTGTTGTCTATACTTTCAAGGATTTTGTTTACAACCCTGTGGACCTGTTGCACAGTTGAGTGTTGTCTTCTAAATCTAAACTGATGGCTAGGTATTAAATTTTTGTTGTTAAGATTGGCTCTAATCTGTCTGTGCAACTTTCCATAAGCGAGAGAAATACTTAGTTTCTAACATGCAGTTAAATATATTTCGGATATATATTATAGCTATATCAGGCATTTCTTTTAGCATTTTTCCGCTTATCAGATCATATCTTGGCGCCTTTTTGTCTTTTAATTTTTTAATATTGTTTTTGATTTCTGCCACTGACGCCTTTTTTGTGTTGGATTGGGGGATATTTATTACATTGTCAAGATGGGTGGTTTGATTGTCCATTTCGCTTGTAAATATTTAAAGGAAATGTTTGGCAAGTGTGTTGGCTTTGTCTTTACTAGTTTTCGCCCATGTACCGGTTTGTGTTTTGATAGTAGGTTTGTGTATTATTGCACCAGTGAATTTTTTCGTAGCCTTCCAAAGAGAGTAATTTGTAGATGTGGTCGTTCCCAAGCTCAGCATATGTTTTTCTAGTTCCTTTTCTCTGTTTTTCTGAAGTAAAATTTTGAATTCATTTGTTGCCTTGTTTAGGCTGCGTTTATCTTCCGGATTCCTAGGGATTTGCCATGTTTTCCGGAGCTTCCTTTTCCATTTCATTTTTCCCTTGATGAACGCTGGTGTAGTGTCAGTATTTGCTAACGTTTGCTTTGGTGTTGAAGCTGTGATTGCTTCGATGACGCTATCATTGAAGTATGCGATTGCGGAATCGATTTCATTTTTTGTTTTTATATCTATTTTTAGTTGTTTTTCCAGTGCTAGACGAAAATTATTCCAGTCAGTTTTATTGTTATAAATGCTTGAGAAAAGTCTGGTCTCTATTAATCCTAGTAATGTCATTGGAATTGGGGAGTGGTCTGAGGATAATTCTAAACATGATTTAATAGTCAGCTCTTTAAGAAGAATACTTTTTGTGATGCAGAAGTCTATTAAATCTGGTTGTTTATTTGTATCTGTTGGCCAGTGCTAATGAATCGACCATTACTATATCGTATAGCTTTAAGTAACTCGCGTCCTTTTCCGTTTGTCAACCTTGATCCCCATAAAAAATTTTTAGCGTTATAGTCACCTCCAGCTAAATAGCGATTCCCCAGTTTTTTTAAATAGTCTAGATATTGTTCTTTTGTGTTGTTATATTTTGGTGGACAATAGACAGCAGATACTACGATTTGTCCTTTCGAGTCTTTTAGTGCTATTGTGGTTGCTTGAAGGTTTTCTTTTTTATATGCGTCAAGTTCAATGTAATTCATATTTTTTTTTATAATGATCGCCGTTCCACCGTGAGATTTGTTGTCAGGATGATTTGTGTAATGGATGTCAAAGTTAGGGAATTTAACATTTGTTTTGTCTGTAGCATGTGTTTCTGAGATTAACATCACATCTATTGAATTATTTATTAGGAAAGTCTTTAGTTCTAGTTCATGGCGCCAAATTTATTTTATTTACTGCGTTCATCTATTTTGCATACAAGCATAGTTACTATGGTCATTATTAGTTGTTTCATCATTGTTTTTAATTCGGATAGATCGTCATTGTTTGATATTATTTGCTTTTTATTTGATTTGGCTCCTGTGATATTGTTTCCATTTGTGCAGCTTGAGCATGTGAAATACCAGAGATGATTTTCTGGCCATTTAATTTTGTATTGTGATTGTTTTGGTGTGTTTCAATATTGATTTGTTCATTTGTTTCTTTCTTGCGAAATGTAGGGTATCTCTGGACTTGTAGAGCTTTATATATCGCATATCCTCTGTAGGTTGCCGTGTGGTTTTCACCGCAATGTACGCATTTAATATTTACTCTATCAGCATCGATTTTAATTGTGCACATGTTTGTCTTGTGTTTTCCAGCACATTTGACACACACCGGGTCTATCTGGCAGTAGTTTTTTGTGTGGCCGTACTTTTGGGAATTGGTGCATTGGGGAATTGTTCTCTTTTGTCGGGGTGGCTCAAAGCTAATTTTGCAGTGTAGGAGGTGAGTAATGTCGTATATGCCTTTATTGTTATCTTTTATTTTCAATTCAATTGAAAATAGTGAAAGTGGTTGTTTTATTTTGGCACCATTAGCTATTTGGATGTTATGGATGTTTGTCACTTCATGGAATAGTTCGACTAATTCGTTTTGAGTGGTTTCTGTGCCAGTTAAATGGTGCATATCTTGTAATACCACTCTAAAGCCTCGCTCAGCTTTTGTACGAAATGTGTAATATTTTGTCACTTTTTGCTTTAATAATGAAATTTTTGTGTAGTTTATGGACTATTTTGATTCAATTTTTATTTCGTTCTTGCTTGGAATTTTCATTTCGTTAGATATATTTGGCATGAAGTTAATTCTTCAGATAAGGCTTTTATATTTTCAACATTTTGAACATTTATTTTTGTATGTTAATGTTCGCGTTTGTCCCACTGCTATTTTGTTTTTCACTGTTATCTTGAGCGTCTCTTTTGTCATTTACTGTGATGTTTATAGATGTTTATAGTGATAGGCTTGCTCAGACAATACTTTTGTTGCGATATTTGTGTTGTGTTCAACATTTTATTTTTCTGTATTTTGCTACTTTTATTTTGTTCCATTGACTTGTATGGCGATTGCTTTTCCCGGTTTCGTTTTGTGTTTCTATTTACAGTACTTTTATTAGTGAATTTAATATTTGTGTTTTGTACCAGTTGTTGCTGGTGTAGTTAGTGTTGTTCTGAATTTCATTATTGGTGAGTTGCAGCTAAAAATCGATCCCGTCATAGTTACTGGTTCTACAGTTGTGGTACAGGAATTTTGAGTAGCTATTGTAGTTCCTGCAGAAGTAACAGGTGGATGAAATTCTGTAGTGGGAGTCGCGCATTGGACACTCCAAGATACTGATTCACTGCCACCTAGTAGAATGGGGGAGCAAGATCGTGCTCTGTTCTCTGTCATTTCAACCGGCAATTTGGAGTCGCCGTTGTTTTCGTATAGGTTTCTTTTTGTTGCTGCTTATACCCTTTACCACTAAAAAAGGTAATTAGGGTATACTAATTTTGTGCTTTTGAGAGGGGTTGCAATTTCGAGAAGGAGGCGTGGTAGGTATGGACATATACGAGTATATACAGATATGATCAGAATCATTTTCTAAGCTATTTTTATTTTGTCCGTCCGTCAGATTGGTAGATGGGCAGATTATTAGCACTGCCACGCCCACAATTACCCAAAAATCATTACGAGGTTCCTATTAAAGATTTTTCAACGAAATTTTACATGAAGGTTGCGGGTACTATCATCAAACACTACACAAAAAATGGGCTGTGCGATGAAGTGTTACTTAGTATCTATAGAAGAACAGGAAGTTGTTGAGCGCAATTACACTGAAGGGTGAGTTGAACGACTTATTGGAGATATTCATAGTTTCTGCTTCTTCAAGATCCTATATAAACATGACGGCAGTCGCAAGCCAAGCAATAGGTGTTTCAACCCAACACGTGTCGACATCACATTTACCCCACATAAAAATACCACCGTTTGACGGCACATTTTTGCGCTGGTGCCCATTTAAGGATTTGTTTAGCTCAATTGTCATAGACAATCCAGCGCTGAGCAAAACACACAACGCTTTCAATATCGCAAGGACCGTCTCATTGGTGAGGTCAATCACATCCTTGAGAACACTAATACGGTAAAACCCAACATTACGATTGCTTGGGACATACTGGAAAATAAGTACAACAACACGCAGGTTATCGTAAACTCTCATTTAATGGAAATAATGGACCTCAGCCCAGTAATAAAGGATTCCGCACCGAAGCTTCACACACTTGTGGATTGCATGTCGGCCGCGATGCGTGCGCTGGAATAATTTAAACGCCCCGTTGATCACTGGGATGACTGGTTGGTGTATATTGTTGTCCAAAAGCTGGATACGACTACTCACAGAGCTTCGGAATTCTCACTAGAGGCTCAATAACGTCTACCAACATATAATCAATTGGTGCAGTGCCTGGAGTACCGTACCCAGGCTCTGGAGATGATGCAGGCTTTCAAAGAGCCCAAAAGCAGTAAACCGTCAACAGTGAAGAATTATCACACAACTGCTGGAACATGTCCGCAATGCGCAAGCAAACAAATACTTATGTTTTCGCCGGAATTTCTTCAAAAATCTCCCGAACAGCGTTGCCGAATTGCGGAAAGGGCTAAGTTATGTTTTAATTGTCTTCGTTATGAGATTTATGCGAGCAGATGCACATCAACACATCGTTATAAAAAATGCGACAACCAACATCATACCATGCTACATGGGCATTTTGAGCCCTCTGACAATAATAAAGACAATGTACGTAGTGACGACGTATATAAGCAGATAGTTAATGCGTGCGATAGTTAAACTGTATCATCGCATAATGCAACCGTTCCTAGGGAGTCGGAAGTATTGAGTTGCCGAATATGCTGCTGGAGACTGCTTTGGTAGAAGTTCGATCCAATAATGGACACACACTGATGATACGAGCCTTGTTGGACAGCGGAGTTGAGGCAACATTTATCAGCGAGTACGTGGCACAACAGTTGAATTAACCACGTAGGCCAAGTAGCAGTAGCAGACAGTATGTTGAATATTTAACCGTGCAATCCATAAAAACAAAATATCGTATATATATATATATATATATATATATATATATATATATATATATATATGTATATATATATATATATATATATATTTATATATATATATATATATATATATATATATATATATATATATCTATATATATATATATATATATATATATATATATATATATATATATATAATATAGCTAGCCAAGGCCCAAAAATGTCAACCCACAAGTGGAAGAAAACACCACAAATACTGGTTGTAATCATTGCAGTACGCCAAAATCAAAAAAAATTAAAGCGACGATAATCGAGGTAAAAACATCACTGGTGTGGTGCTTTCAACGAACCTTAAACTCCCAAGATTGGGGGACGAGGCCTCTGGAATATGGCAGAAAGCACCTAGCTCAAAGAGGAATAGGTCTAGCCCACGCGCAACATCGCGTCCCACTCCAAAACCATCCAAACGTGATAACTACTGGTTCACAGCATCTTCCTGAAACAGCGCTTACAAATTCGCTTCTCTAGACTAAGAAGGTGTACGCCAAGATGCAACAACTGTTACCCGGAGAGAACTTAAATCTCCGTTTTTGGTTCAGGCGTGAGTAATATTTTTCCCCTAAAAGAATTACTTCAAAGAATTACTCAGGAAGAATATGAACTCAGGGTGATAATCGGATACGTTGTCAAAATACAACCAAAGTCCGCTAAAAAAATACTGAATCATTACCAAGGCCCTGCCCGAATAGAACACAGAGTTTCATACTTTTAATTTGAAGCAGGAAAGAGATCTTAATGGTGTACTAAGGGGTATGTACTGTTCAACCCCAATCGACGAAATACGAGAATCAAATTAAGAATTTGGGTTATATAGTTGTGAACGTTTGCAATATTAGGCAAAGATTCCACTCTTTGTGATCCTATTCCATCTGTTATTAGCTTTCCTCAAATATAGGGTAATTTCGATCTCAGTGGTGTAAGTATAAGCAAGCCTGAGACTCTTGCATTGAAAATCACGCTCAGGCCAACTCATCAGCCTTTTCTTTACCCTCTATGTTCAGATATCCCAGGAACCCAGCCAGAAATTCTGCATGAAATACATTGGCTGAGGTACTGAGGCGGATAGATCTATTTATGTTCAGTCTGTAGAGAAAGATCCTGCTCCAACAATTACTCCATTCCCTCCGAGACGGTAGAAATCGTAACGTTAGTTTAGACTGGAGTCCCCATTTTCTTCCAACTATGCATTTGCAAGCGTAAAACCATTACAAGCTTTTAACCCCTTTTTCCTCGAATTCAGCTTAGTGTGTACGTAACAATTCCAGGTATCTGGCGTGGATGAGAGTTTGACCGTTTCTCCATTGAGTTATGGAAGGTTAAAGGTGGATTGACTCCTTATTCTATTGGTTATCAGCATCAGTTCTGTTTTACTTGGATTCAGCCCAAGCTCAAAACCGTTGGTCCAGGAACTGTGGTCATCAAGCACCTTTCGCACAATCACACTTATTATGCTAGGACATTGTCCAATAAATGTAGGAAAGGGTGATTGCGACAGAGGCGAGTGAGAACGAATATAGCAGAGTATACAGAGTTAAGAACTTAAACATCAAACGGCAAAGCTGCGTATTAAAGCAGACGGACGTTGTACTTGAATTCACTGGAAATCGTGTTGAATCCACTCAAAATCGTGTTGTGTCCGCTACGGACGCTGGCAGCGAAAAATAGTTCCTTTTCTCTGTGTTCTCTGAATATAGTTCGCGCTAACGACTTGACCGAAAGAGTGGTGGCTCCAATTCTTGAGTTAATGAAAATTGAAGAATATTATTTAAGTTAAATGTGAATTAAAACTATTAAATTATCTGAGTTAAATATGAATTGAAACTATTAAATTATTTATGTTAAATTACGTTAAAAGTAAACATTAAAACTATTAAATAAACCATAAGAATTGTGGTTCACTTAATTACCAACACCTACAAATTGGGGGCCTCGTCCGGGATATGTATGGTTGTGTGCATATGTGAATAAGATTGATAATGACGTTAAACTGTACAAGCGCGTATTGAAGGCGCAGTTATTTTTAAAAATTTTAGCGTCGCTTTACTTAGAAAAAGAAACAGAAAGCATTGAAATTAAATGGAAAAGAGAGAAAGAGAGAGAGAGAGCCGTAGAAATGAAATAAAATTAGTTACTTGAAGAAGCACTGATTCATACACACAATTCAGTTCAAGTGAATGGAGAGATAGAATGCGACAAATTCTGTGAAGCTGAAAATTTACGAAACATATGTATGTGGTATGATTGTTCGTGCGCTGCTTTGGTTTTGTTTTAAATTTGGAAGTAACGCGAGCGACAATACGCGAGGGGCAAATTTTTAATTTGTACGTTGAGTGAGCGGTGTTCGCGACATGGTGACAAGAGCCAATTCGAAGGAAGGTAGAAGAATAGCAGAAAAAAGATAAGTACAAGTAGAAATAAGTTTCGAAGGAAAATTTACATATATATATATATATATATATATATATATATATATATATATATATATATATATATATATATATATATATATATATATATATATATATATTCACTTCATAAGTTATCCTGAAAGTTTTCTTCTCACATATGGGGGGATAATCGAAATGTTAGTATTGACACAGGAGACCTCTTGTTTGAAACCAATAACGAAGACTGCGGTTTCAGAAATCCCAGTATAATTGTAACCCAAGGCGTGGTAGGTATGGACATATATATACAGATATGATCAGAATCTAAGCAATTTTTATTTTGTCCTTCCGTCTGTCCGTCTGTGGCCACTTTTTTTCTACACCGTTAGAGCTATCCTAATGAAATTTTGCAAAAGTATAGTCTGGACAAAGATACAGAACCAGATTGTTATATGGGCCGATTTGCACAAAGACCACGCCTACCTCCCATATAACGAACTTTTTCACCTTTTTTAAAATGACTATAACTTCGGTCCAATTGACGGAATCGTGAAATTATTTGGCAGGTATGGACATGTGGGTCCCACTAAACATTGTGCAAAAAGTGGGCGCTACACTATTAACAAATATTGATAACTTAAGATCTGGTAGAGATTATGAGAATGGGGCTGATCAGAGAAAAGACACGCCCACTATTGATATAGGGAACTTTCGGGTCTAAGACTAAAATTAGCCTACCTACGCTCGTATTGATGCCAGCGGAATAAAAATTTGCAGAAATATACATGGGGTCCATAATAGTGTGTGGGCAGCATATGGAGATCATAATAGAACTGCCACGCCCACAATTAGCCAAAAATTATTACTGTGTTCCTATTAAAGATTTATCAACGAAATTTCACAGGAAGGTTGCGGGTACTAACATTAAACACCACACAAAAAATGGGCGTGTTATTTTTACAGCCACGCCCACTAGTCACATATTATTATAACTTACGACCTATACAATATTTTTGGACAAAATTATATATTAGTGGTTATATTGACACTACAAAGCCATACACATGAAATGGAATCGATGTAATCAATTCAAGGTACCCTACAGAAAATTACTGTAGATATGCTCCTAATGATGATTTATGAAGAAAACATCCCAATTGTTGAACTTGCACGTACAAGAAAATGTAAAGTTTATTTCGTAGTCGGTCTAACCCGACTTCAGACCCGACTTTACTCGTTTATTCTAAGTTTATTTTTAATTTATATTACATATTTTAATATTCTTTGTTTTTTTTTTATGGACAAACGAAATCTGTGTGCAAATTTATTGCTATGTTATTTGATAGTGGTTGAGGTTTGAAGTGATGCTGACTTCTTAGTATGCGGCAGAGTAACTGGTCATAGCATTGACTTATATACTCACCGCGATATCTACGAGTATACAGACTTTGGCAATGAACTTCGCTGAATAATATGCATGTAATTGCTGTATGAAACTTATCCATGTTGGTGTAATACGTCAACTTCCATATATGATATCTAAGGCGTGTCCTCTAGTCTTAATGGTGTATTCAGGACGTACTCTTCTGGAATAGAAATATATTATTATGTCCGAGAGACATTCTTGTAAGAATTCCTAGTAGTCACTCATAGGAATATGTTAAAATGATAAAACATTGAAGTTTCGTTTGATAAATCCAATTAATCCAACATTGTTTTTGAATTCAAATATGATTTGAATTGAATGTCAAAACTGCCAACGAAATGTGTACGAAGTATTAGATACAACATTAACAAGATACGCCATTTAATGTGACCTTAGGGCAATTATTCTTACGAAGAGTAAATGTCATATGGGAGCTTTTGGTTTTGTTTACGCGATGCGGCAGTTAGCCAGCCAGGACTCAATTAATTTTAAATGCTCACTAAAATCTCTCGATGCAATTCTCGGATTTTTATGGCAGTTCAGAAGGCCAGTATCGTCGGCAAACATCGGGGTCATAAAGCGACTGTCTTTGGGTAAATCCGAAGTAAACACTAGGTAAAGAATCGGCCCGAGTACACTTCCCTGTGGGACACCAGCTGTAATGTTAAAATTCAGAAGTAACCAACCCTTAAAATTTCACTCTATACTTGCGATTGTACAAATACGATTTTAGTATCTGTTGGAGATTTTGTATATGCGACCAGCGTGCCAGACCCGATCAAACGACTGAGCAATATCAAGGAAAATTACCGAGCAGTACTTTTTATCCTCTAAGCGCTAGTGATGCGATTTTCCTGGTCTATTTTACTGTGTTTTGGGCGAAATTCAAATTGGTGGTGTGGAATTATACCACTTTCTTCTACGTCAGGTAATCTTTTTAGCATCAGCGATCTTTCAAAAAGTTTTGACAGCATTGGCAGCAGACTAATGGATCTGTATGGCACCGGTTGTATTTTATCTTTTCTGGGCTTCGGAACCATGATTACCTGTGATATCTCCCAAGCAGAATTAAAATAACCAATTCGAAATATAGCATTAAACAGTTGTGTTAGAATTTTGAAACCTATATCTGGTAACTCAGCTACCATTTTGGCAGTAGTTGACTCGTAGCCTGGAGATTTTTTCAATTTGAAATGATTTTGCAAAGTGTATTTTACTTCCTTTGCCTTAAATTTAATTTAATCATTGGTCACAGGATTTGGTTGAGACACTTTTTCCAGATGATAAGAACACGCTAAGACTTTATTTTTGTTGCTACCCACCATGCTCCCATTACTCAATCTAAGTGGGGGCTCTGACTCCATTGGAATTTTTATTTTTTTATTACCTTTCCACAAGGAATAATTAGACTTTCTGTAGGGCACTGCACTGAGACCCCTTTCAGATAAAGCATAGCTTTGTTTTGTCGTAGGCGATGTGTGATTTTGCCAATGGCGTCTGATCCGTCTTTTTTAATTGACTAGGGTTTCGATGTCCAAGGTAGTTTTCGGGATACCATGCGAGGAGTTGCATTAGTAGCTGAAAAAACAAGAACAGAATTTATATTTTGAAGGGCTGCTTCGATTTCGTCTTGGCATTTTTTTCGTGGTGAAATATTTATATGACTGCTAACATAATTTCAATATTTGAGCCAGATAGTTATTGAAGAGGGGTTTGAAGCGTAAGTTTTGTTGGGAATATGCGATTCTAGGAACATTAGCCTCTATCCCATCTAGACCAATAGTGAGTGGCGAAGAGTCGCATCCTGCCCGAGGTAACAGTGCTATTCATAACAGAACACTACGGATCTAGACTGAGGAGTCAATATAAACCTCCTCGGATACAGGGTGCAGAGGATAGAACCTCTATAAAAAAAACTCTGGGTTGGAGCAAGATGTCATACGACCGTATCGAAGCTCAACCTGGCTGGGCACCCAGATTAAAAACTAGCCCAACTGCCCCCACAGACCCTGTGGATTTAGACGGGCTGATAAGTCAGTTAACCAGGAACTTGAATAGTTCACTGACATCCGAGTGCCCGGTTGTGAAACTGAGAGGCAAGAATAAACCACCTTGCTCATCGATGAATCTACGCCTTCTCCGGATTCTAATAGGCGGTTATTCATCAGGGCTAAAACTTCGGGTCTGCCCTCGGACTGGGAAGCCTCGAAGGCTGAGTTAAAAATATACAAAAAAGCAACCAGAACTGCTCAACGAGAGTCTTGTAGGGAGTCAGTGTATGGATGTGGCAGAAACATCAGAAGCAGCTAGAATAAGAATAATCCTAGCGATGACACCAAACAACCTGGGCTACCTAAAAGGTCCGGCTGATGTATGGAGCGAATCAAGCGAGGAATCTTTGGCTCTTCTCTTAGATACACATTTTCCCGGTAGTAGCAAAGTGGAGGGTAATAACTCGATAGGCAGTCTGGGATAGGAACAGTCGAGAATGTTGAGTGGGTCATTGTCACTAACGGCTTTTCTGTGCATCTCTGGTGCCTAAAGGACCACTCCAACTAAAGCATTGGAATTAATACTCAACCTGCCTACATTAGAGCTGGTAGGGAAACAAGTGGCCGCCGCATTAGCACTAAGGCTGAAATGTGCGGCGTTAGGCATGATCGGCAGATTGGTCACTCGACTATCGTGTATACCTAGAGTACACCGACGGATCAAAAATTGATGATAGCATCGGCTTGGGGGTTTTCTCAAAAGACCTTGGACTGAAGCCTTCTTTCCATCTCCCCGACCACTGCAGTGTTTATCAAGCAGAGGTCCTAGCCAGAAAGGAGATAGCCGTCTACTTCAATGGACATGCCGTAACAAAGAATATTATAAATAACTACTCGGATAGCCAGGCGGCCATCATGTCAATGTACTCGGTGGCACTGAAATCAAAGGTAGCTCAGGACTACCGGGCATTCTAAAATGATATCAGTGCCGTTTTCAGGGTTCGCCTTATATGGGTTCCGGGACATAGGGATATTGAGGGAAACTGTAGGGCTGATGAGTTAGCCAGACAGAGTACCAACCTTCCTTTATCCACGGACAGATGCGACAATTACCACCTGTAAACTGATGATGAAGGATAGGGTTGTACATGAGGCCAATATGTCTTGGGCACACGAGGGCACTTGCTTAACGACCATGCTAATGTGGCCGGAGCTTAATAAAAAGAAATCTAGAGTCATGGCTTGTGTAACTGGTCACTGGCTGTTCGGCAAAACATGCTCTCAGGCTGGCAGTATTCTCATATGAATACTGCAGAAGATGTGGTGATGAGGAGGAGGAGAAAACTGTGGAACATCTCTTCACTAGTTGTCCCGCTCTGGCTAGAAGCAGAGCGGGCTGTTTGGGCAATTACGCTCTTAGCTCTCCTACAGAAGTGTCTGGTGCGAAGGTCAAACAAATCCTGCGCTTTATTAGGGCTTCAAAATGGTTCGACGAGTGAATCGGAGGTACGTTGTTACGCGGTGGTATCACAACGGACCCATGGTGGTCTGAGTGAGCTGGTCCGCAGTCCGGCTGCCATGATAACCTAACGAGGTTAAGTAATTAGATCCGTAAACAATAGCTTTTGTAAATAGTTTAATTATTACCGGTGAATGAGCAGAAGTTAAGTCAAGGCATGGCTCCGCTCAATTTTTTTTTTAATACCTTTTATTATCCCAAAGTCAATAAGATCTGATATTTTTCGAGATTCTGTAGGCCAATGTGTTGGATGGCCAGAGGACACTCAATCAAGTTTGTTGCGACGATTCATATGAGCAGAGAATAATTGCTTACCTTTGGTAATAATCACCCTGATTCCTGCATTAAAATCTCCAGCTGCTACAAATTTCATCCCAAGCGTTTTAAAAAATTCATTAAACTGCAGGTCAGTGACTGGAAATCTAGGGGGACAGTAAACCGCACTTAGGATGAATTCCTATATTAGTGGCTCGTAGGTACTCCTTTTTATAATAATGAATAACATAGTGTTTTATTCTATTTCTTATTAATATACCAGTTCCACAATGGGCCTTCCCATCAGGATGATTCGTCAAATGCAGCTTATAACCCGGGATGGAAAATTTAAATTTTTTTGTAAGATGAGTTTCCGAGACAAGCATTACATCAATTTTATTGGAAGACAAAAAGTTTTCTAATTCCAATTTCTTCTGGCGGATACCATTGGCATTCCAGTGACAAATAAAAATTAATGTAATTTTGTAGAAATGAACATATGCCTAATCCGGTTTTACGTTTTTATAACC
The DNA here is from genome assembly GCA_920105625.2 of Clusia tigrina. Lineage (NCBI taxonomy): Eukaryota > Metazoa > Arthropoda > Insecta > Diptera > Clusiidae > Clusia > Clusia tigrina. The sequence goes on from OV050030.1 coordinate 333,878,711, forward strand.
TCTTGAAACATATTTTGCATTGTGGTAATGAATTGTGTTAAACATTGAGTGAGACTCATTAGCATAGCTTCTAGACTTTGGGAGTTCATACTATTCGCTGTATTTGGGTTAATGTAAGTGTTTACTATGTTTTCGTACGACATAGCAGACGAACTATATATTTGAAGTCTCAGACTGCCTCAGGTTAGTGGCACCTGGTCTCGGAAATAGGATTGGGTTGGATTTGTTGCCGTTGGGAGGGCTTTTTTTAAGGTATATATACACTGGACATCCCCTGTAGTTGGCTGTATGATTGCCACCATCGTTGCTGTATTTTTTAGCTGCAACATTAGATTTATCTGGCGAGAATTGTGACAAATGGTGAAGAGCCCCCCAGGCGACACATACTGAATGTAGCGTGTAATACGTTTTTGTATGGCCATACTCTTAACAATTTGAGCATTGCACTGGACCTTATCTCTTGTATGGTTCATCATCAATGATACGTCGATGCAACAAATACCGCATATCGTAAATAGGGTTAATTTCGTTACTTTTCAATTTTCGCGTGTCGGGTTCAATCTCGACTCGAAACAGTGGTTGTGGTAGTTTATTCTTATTTTTTATGTTGTAAACGGACTTCGCTTTAAAACCAGCATCTTCAAGAGCCTCTTTGATTTCGTCCGGATCTATATGATATGATGCCTTTGATAACACCACAAATCCCTACTTTTTCGTTGTATAATGGCTATTTTTACTTTTATCGAAGTGCCATAATATAATACGTTAGTTGTATTCTTCGTAAATTTGAAATTTTGTTTCCACTATGTTACCTTAGATTAAAGGAATAATATGGAATTTTTTGTTGCCTATTAGCTGGCTGAAACTTTACACTAATTCGTTGGAGGAAGTTGGAAATTGCTTGATTTTGGACTTCCGAGTCCGAAGCACGATTTTTGATACAATAGCAAAACGATTTAGGTTAGAGAGGTTCCTATTATTACTATTATATTATTAATATTTGCTGCCTGTTTACCCATTGTTTTTTTGAGTACTTAATTTTTGCTTTATTTCTACATTATAAAAAATATATATAAGAATATTGAAACGTAGTCGAAATGTATAAAAATATTTTTGTATTACCTATTTAAAATAAAACATAAAAGAAAAAAATTTTTGTAATATTCAAACAAAATTTTTTAACATTTCATTAAGCAGTTCCCTTCCTTCATTTAAATATCGTGGCGATTGTATACATTCCTCTACAACGTCATCGAATTCGTTAAATTCAGTCTGATCGCCCATATCTTCATCAAATATTTTGTAGTGTTGCGGATGTTGTGAAGTGCTGCTACAACGATTATAATTTGTATAGCCTTCACTGGGGTGTACTATAGCTTACGAACGGAGAGGAGACACCTGCACCAAATTTTCCAAACCCCTATTGTTCGTTTTATTTTATTGCGGCCAGTACTGTGACTTCCGTGGTGTATCAACACATGCGTTCCTGAAGGGCGTTATAAACCATGGTGACAAATGATTAATTTAATATATTAACATTTGTCTGAATTAGTTTTTTTGTTGCCTTTTTAATATAATTTTTAACTTTCCCCGATATACTTTCACTTTCTGGTTGAATATTTAACAGCTTTAAAACGTTGGCAGCTGATTGTCGGCAAAACAGTTTACGATCCACTCAGCGATGGATCCGTCGGATTCAATAATACGATTAAAGAAGAATGCGGAACGAGTGAACTCCCGCCGCAACACATCCGACGGATTCTATAATAGGTGTGTATATTTAATGGCATCAATTGGTCTGATCAAATAATTATTTATGATCATACAGTGGAATAACTTAAAAAAATTGTTTGAACTTTAATTTCATAAAGCCATGTCGGATCATCAACTTTATAGGATCCACATTAAAATCATGGCAGGGATTGCTGATGCCGATAATTTAGCAGCTTTAGCTCGAACCCAGAAGTAGATATAAGATCACGAATGATAGATCCAGATAAATACTAGCACGCAGTCGTAAGTACTGCAGCTTCCTAAATTTGTTAATACTTTGTTTCATTCAAGAAAAGACAAGTTTAAGTCCAGCAGTATTTTCTTCCGCGACACAATCAGAAACAGGGCTATAACCACGGACAACTTGCTGAACTATATGACAATGGGAAGGGCTGACAAGGTTAGCGCTACTCTGTTAGTCGGTCGAGAAGTGGAGTCATTTGTAATGGCTCTACATATGACCGACGTAAGCCTGATGGATGTAATGTCCGGTTCAAATGCAGCCATTAATAGGAATGAAATTAAAGTTTTTTAAATAAAATATCGTATATAGGAATTGTGTCGTTTATATGATCAACACAGTTTCTTGTGTATGGCTGTGTAGCTTCAATATACGGATTCATATAACATTTGGTCGAAGAATTTGGAATAAGACCTAAGTTTTAAGTATATATCAAGGCTAAGAGGGCGTGTCTCTCAAAATGTATCACCCATAATATACCATTTTCCTTTGAAAAATGTAAAAAGGGTATATTAACTTTGTGCTGCTGAGATGGGTTGGAACTACAGGAAGGAGGAGTGCTAGCTTTGGACTTACAGAAATGATCAGAATCACTTTCTTTTATGTTTGATTTTGTCTATCCGTCTGTCCGATAGGAAGGTAACGGCTGCTACCATTAAACACAACACAAAAAATGGGATCATTTTTTGAGTGCCACGCACACTATTGACATATTCTTCTAACTTACGATCTATACAATGTTTTTGGGGGAAATTTTAAATTTGTACGTATGTTGACCGTTTCAAGCCATACACAAGAAATGGGGTCGATCAGATAAAGGCCACATCTCCGTCTAATATAATAAATTCAAGGTACTCTTCTGAAAATTACAGTAGGTGTGCTCCTAATGATGATTTATGAAGAAAGCATCCGCATTGTTGAACTCGCACGCACAAGTAAAGGTAAAGGGTATTCCGAGATTCAAATTTCTTGACTGGTTTTTTTTCATTTTACTTATTTGCACTCTGAACCTTGGTATGAAATTTCGTTGCTGAATATAGTAGTACCTGCCAATTTTTATTCATATAAAACAAATACGACCGGAGGTAGGCTAATATTAAATTTAGTCCCAAAAGAATATAGAAAGTGTGGGTATCTTTTCTCAGATCAACCATTTGTTGATAGTGGGCATGACAGTTAATATACTCGTATACCATCCATATTTTGTATAGTGTTTAGTAGAAGCCACATCTACATTACTACCAAATTGAGTCAATATTCCATTATTTAGACAAAATACGATGTACTCGTATATTGTAAAATGAATGCAGCAAACAAAAACACACAAAATTTTAAAAAATAAATATTCACTTGAACTGTTTTATGTAAATCAGTGGAATAGTTGTTGCAAACTTAGGATAAAATTCACTTAAAAAAACAAAACAAACAAAAAATATTTGGTTAAAATACTGTCCTGTTTCAATATTTCAATGTGAACGCCGAAATGTTCAATCATTTCAAAAAGGTGGAAAAAGTTCTATATATGGGAGGTAGGCGTGGTCTTTATTCAAAAAGCAATCTGGTTCCGTGACTTGGTCCATACCATACTTTTGCAAAGTTTTATTAGGACATCGCAACGGTCTACAAAAAAAATGGGCACAAACAGAGAGTCGGATGGAAATTTGCTCAGAAAGTGATTCTGTGCATATATTTAAACTTATTTCCATACCGTACAAAGATACAAAGATAATACCCTTTTTACCTTTCTTAAGGTAAAGGGTCTAATAACCACTTATTTTTATTTATTAAAATGCAGGTTTAATAGACAATGCGCCTTCATGAAAGAAATTATTCGCAAATTTTTCTCGCAAATCAAGCGCACTCTATATTTATACTTTCTAAAATATTGTTACGATATTGCCCTCTTGACAATTTATTCTGTTACAAAATTGCCCTCCTGATAATTTACTCTAACTCTCTGTACTCGGATTCATACCACTGGATCGTGTAGTAATTAAACAATCGCTGGTTAAATTAAAATAACTAACTTTATTTAATTATTGCAATTTACAAACTTAATATTAGGCTTAAAGTTTACTTTGTTTCAATTTGCACTTTATTTCACAATTCATTAATCACTTTATTTAATAAGTAATTTCATCACTTTATTTAATAATGAATTTCATCACTTTACAAATCACAATTATAAATACTGCTGCTTCGATTTGAATGCACGATGTACACACTGTTACGATCTCTGTCTTCGACATTTCATAGTCTTGTGCTTTTATAGTTTCGAATGGTTGAGGTAGAAACTTCTACAATACACTAGAAGTTTCTGGATCTTTCTAGAATTTGATACACACCTCAAGAAGTTCTTACTTTCGAGATAATTCTTTACACCACAATCTCTACAATGAAAAAAGCTTTTATTCGAATAGATTTTGTCTTGACTAATTGACACACAGGGTGGTGCACTCATTCTCAATCTCCAGATGGGATCCTAAAAGTATGCAATCACATTTCACTGTGCCATCACATTTCACTGCCCTCCGCTTAATCTTTTTCGTCCCGAACAAGGATGGTAATGCAACCTCTATAAGGAGATAGCCTCTCCAAATGAAGGACTTTCAATTTGCTCCTGACATTTCTCGCCAACTCGATGCGGTATACTACATCGTTGAACGGCTTTATCACCTTATAAGGCCCTTCCCAGTGTGTTTGCAGTTTTGGCGATAATCCCTTTTTCCTTTGCGTATTATGAAGCATAACTAGCTTCCCTTCCTGAAATCCCTTAGAGTTTCCTCGTAGATCTTATCTGGCTTTCATTTTATCACTCATCAGTTGTGTGCACTTTCTGATGTTTCCATGCATTTCATTCAACTGTCTTTGTTTGTCAGCTACATAACTGCTACATGAAACTTCCGTAGATGAGTAGGCACCAAATTTCAGATCTCCAGGTAATCTTCTGTCACAACCAAAAATAGCTTTAGCTGGTGTTGTAGATACTGTATCGTGAGTTGCCGATCGGTATGCCATTAAGAAGAGGGGTATGTGTTGTTCCAAATCTTTCTGATTTTTCTCTACGACTTTCCTTAGGTGTTCTTCAAGCGTACGATTAAATCTTTCAACCATTCCATCAGATTGTGGGTGCAAAGGGGTTGTACGAGTTTTGCGTATGCCCATCAATTCACTCATTTCCCTGAATATTGTTGACTCGAAATTTCTGCCTTGATCCGAGTGCAACTCGAGGGGAGCTCCGAATCTGCCGACCCAATTATTGGTAAATGCATCTGCAACGGTCTTAGCTTCTTGATCGGGAATGGGGTATACTTCTGGCCACTTACTAAAATAGTCGATTACGACGAGAACATATTTGTTGCCGGAATCTCTAATTGGAAAAGGACCTGCTATGTCCATTGCAATACGCTCAAATGGCGCTCCCACGTTGTATAAGTACATCTTCCCCTGACTGCGATGGGTCGGTCCCTTGGCAGCTGTACACTTTTCACAAGCACTAATCTAGTCAACTACCGATTGCTGGCAACCAACCCAATAAAATCGTGTTTTAATTTTCTCGACTGTTTTTGTTATTCCCAAATGTCCCCCGCTTGGCCCACTATGGTATTCCTTGAGAATTTCGATTATTTTTGCCTTGGGTACCACAATCAAGTTCTTCGTGGTTTTTCCATCTTCGCTCTCCCACAGGCGGAATAGGCATCCATCTTGCAGCTTTAAGCTATTCCATTGAGCCCAATATGCTTTAGTTATGGGTCTTTCAGTCGAGATTTCGTTCCAATCAGGCCGTTTTCCTTCATTCTTACTTGATCCGATTTTTGCCAAATCTGGGTTATTTCGTTGATCTTCTTTTATCTTTTCCGCTGTCCATTCATCGTCTGGTAAAACAGCCATTAAGTGCACATCGACTACTCCTTCTTTCCCTTCAGCTTTAGAAAAGTGCTTACATTCCATACTGCAAGGACGTCGTGATAGTGCATCAGCATTCCCGTGGCTTCCACCTCTGCGATGTTCTATTGTGAAATCGTAGCTTTGGAGTCTCTCAATCCATCTTGTAACCTGATCTTCGTGATTTTTGAACTGTAACAGCCAGCGCAGAGCAGTGTGATTTGTTCTCAACAAGAACTTTTGTCCATACAAGTACTTGTTAAAGTGCTTCACGAACTGCACAACCGCCAAAAGTTCTCTCCGTGTTACACAGTAATTCCGCCCGGGCTTTGATAAGATCTTGCTGAAGTAGGCTATTACTTTTTTATGTCCGTCAATAACTTGCGACAGGACACCTCCAATCCCGAAGCTACTTACTACTGTATCCAAAATAAATTTGTCGCCAGGATTTGGATACGCAAGGATCGGAGCTGTACACAATAGCTCTCTCAATCTGTTGAATGTCTTCTCCTGTTCGCTTTTCCACTCTAACGGATAATTCTTCCTCGTTAATCCATTCAGACTACCGGCCACGTCTGCGAAGCTTGGACCAAAGCATCTGTAATAGGTGCAAAGACCCAAGAAGCTGCGTAGCTCATGCAAACTTGTTGGTCTTGGCCACTCCCTTACTGAGTCTATCTTATCTGGATCAGTGTATACTCCTTCAGGTGTGACTTTATGTCCAAGGTACTTGACTTCTTTCTTGAAGAACGAGCATTTCTTTGCGCTCAGCTTCAACCCTGAAGTACACCAAACATGTTTTCCAGTGGAGACCCTTTAGCGCATGTTCCATTAGGCGTTCAAATGTAGCTGGAGCATTACACAGACCGAATGGTATCACCAAAAATTGCCATAGTCCATCACCGGCACTGAATGCTGTATTTTCCTTGTCTTGTTCGTCGACTGCCACTTGCCAATATCCGCTTTCTAAATCCTGCGTTGAGAACCAATTTGAACCAGAAATTGTGTCCAACATATCGTCGATTCGAGGTAATGGATAACTATCTTTCTTCGTTACCTCATTTAGTTTACGATAATCTACACAGAAACGTGTGGAGCCATCCTTCTTCTTGACTAATACCACTGGAGAACTCCAGGAGCTCGCTGATGGCTCAATGACGTTGTTCTGATGCATTTCCTTCAGCAACACATTCACTCTTCTCTCTTCGCCAGAGGTACTCTTCTTGACGCTTGACGAATGGGTTTCGCATCACCAGTGTTGATTGTGTGTTTCATCATCTTTCTTCTGCCTTCGTTTTTACCCTTTTCAGCCAACACTGACCAATGTCTTGCCAAAAGCTGGCTGGCAGTCTTCCTCTGCTCTGTAGATAAGTCTTTGCTCCATTCTTTCGTCAGATCGTCGACTACTATTTTATCAGCTGGTATCTTAATTTTTCTTTCTCGCGGCTGGCTCTCACAGTTTACAATTGAAGAAATTGCCTGGCAATTTCCAATTATCTGTCCTTTCTCTATGGTTCTAGCGGTATTTGCAAGATTGACCACTCTTACTGGCACTATTCTGTTCTGCTGTGCTTCTACGAGGGTTTTTCGAATTATGATGTCATCCAGTGCAAATTTTTCATCAGTCTCCACAACCCACAACTTGTTCTTCTCCACATCTCCGTCCATTTTGGCCCATATGACTGTCTCTGACTTTGCTGGGATTTTTGTCCGCCCCGATACAATGGCTTGTCGGATACCTCCATACTTATCCTCACCAATGGATAACGGTATTTCGGTGTTCGCATACTTCAACATTCGGCTTTTCAAATCTAGGGTGAATCCATTCCGAATCATAAAATCCACACCTAAGATTAATTCGTCCACAATATCCGCAACTACAAACTCGTGCTTCACTGTTGTGGTGCCGATAGTGATTTTTCGTGTAACTTTTCCCAGTACCATTGCATCATATCCAGTTGCCGTACGCAATCTTATTCCCAAAAGCGGCTCGATTGCCCGAACGAGATCCTTTCTAATTATGGAATGTGATGCACCCGTATCCAATGTAACTACGATTTTTCTTCCATTTACTACGGTGTCGACAGTTAAGCTGTTGATTTTCCGTGCCTTCTGAGAAACGAACATTCTGGGGCTACATGTTGTGGGAGTCAGATGAAGCCCCTCGAGACTGACTCCATCTAGTTTGTCGACGGCTTACCAATATTTTCTGATTCCCTATTTTGGAATCTAACTTGCTTTGACGGTATTACCGGTGAGCGTGATCTAGAACGTTTCCGTCTCGACTGCCTATTACGACCCATGTGTCCGACCTCGCCGCAGGTAAAGCATTTACCCGTGAAACCTTTTTTCGCTTTCGGCTTGTACCTGACGGGCTCTGTATACTGGCTGGACCACCAAGGCTGCTGTCTCTGAAGTTGAAGCTCTAGCTACTGTCTCCATATATGTAGCTTTCGGATTAGTTATCGCAGAACGCTTTATCACCGCATCGCGAATGCCATATACCAATGTGTCCATCATAGACCTCTCAGTAATCTCTCCTGGGTAGGCAAGATGAGCTAACCGCTCCACTTCCGCCGCAAACTGTTGTAGAGACTCACCACTCTTTTGTACCCGTGTTCGTAGCTCTACTTGGTACATTTGCTTGCGATGTTCACTACCATACTTGTGCTGAACGGCATTCATCAAGCTTTCACAGCACATCAATGATGAGCTTTGAAGCACATCAGTCGTACCACCTTTCAACGAAACGGTTAATGCAGCCAGTTTTTCGCGAGCGCTCCAACCATTTGTGCTAGTGGGATTCTCAAACTGCATTCTGAAGACGCTAAATGTCGTGCTTCCATCATAGGTAGGAGGTTTCAATTTTATTGACGATAAAGCTGGCACAGGCAATGGAATGTAGTAGGTGAATTCTATGCGCTATTTGTTGCTTAAATTCGTTCTGCCTTTGTACTACAGATTTTTCGAACGATTCTGGCCGTGTCTCTATTTCACAAACCTTCCTGTCTACCATCTAAGGTATTTCTTTCATCTGCTGTGAGTTCTTTTCCACTAGTTGAGTAAGTCGTATTTCACTGTGCTGTACTTACTCTTTGACCTCTTTGACAGCTTGAGCATTTTGATGTAACTGTTCCCTGGCATCCTCTTTGACTGCTTGTTTGAGTTTGCCACACTCTTTTCTACGTCCTCTTTGACGGATGCCACACTTTTTTCGACGGATGCAACACTCGTTTCGACGGTTTGAGCATTTTGTTGTAACTGCTGCTGCATCTTCTCATCTCGCAACTGCATCATCTCATCGGCTGCTTGAGAATTTGGTTGTAACTGCTGCTGTATTACCCCGATAAGTGCACTCGGGTCAAAGTTACCCGTGTTTGTTTCTTCCGGTGTTTCTTTGTGTCGAGATGTCGTTGCCTCTTCACATTGGAATTTATTCTCATCGACATCTATACACCATCTGACACCAATTGTTACGAAATTGCCCTCTTGACAATTTATTCTGTTATGAAATTGCCCTCCTGACAATTTACTCTAACTCTCTGTACTCGGATTCATACCACTGGATCGTGTAGTAATTAAGCAATCGCTGGTTAAATTAAAATAACTAACTTTATTTAATTATTGCAATTTACAAACTCAATATTAGGCTTAGAGTTTACTTTGTTACAATCTGCACTTTATTTCACAATTTATTAATCACTTTATTTAATAAGTAATTTCATCACTTTATTTAATAATGAATTTCATCACTTTACAAATCACAATTACAAATACTGCTGTTTCGATTTCAATGCACGATGTACACACTGTTACGATCTCTGTTCGAATGTCTTCGACTTTGCACAGTTTTGTGCTTTTATAGTTTCGAATGGTTGAGGTAGAAACTTCTACAATACACTAAAAGTTTCTGGATCTTTGTAGAATTTGATATACACTCAGGAAATTCTTATTTTCGAGATAATTCTTTACACCACAATCTCTACAATAAAAGAAGCTTTTATTCAAATAGATTGTGTCTTGACTAATTGACACACAGGGTGGTGCAATCATTCTTAATCTCCAGATGGGATCCTAAAATTATGCAATCACATTTCACTGTGCTATCACGTTTCAATATGTTTAAAGCGTAACCACTTCTTTTTTACATTTTTAATATCTTTTCACTTTCTTAATTTATAAAAAAAAATTCGTGGAGGGTATATATGTATGTTTAAAAATACATTTCTTCTTTTATTACAATTAAAATAAAACATATAATGTACTTATTTCGTTTCAATAAAAATACGATGTATATTGTAAAAAGAATGCACCAAACAAAAACAAACAAAATTTTAAAAAATAAATATTCACTTGAACTGTTTTATATAAATCAGTGGAATAGTGGTTGAAAACCTAGGATCAAATTCACTTAAAAAAACAAAACAAACAAAAAATATTTGGCTACAATACTGTCCTGTTTCAATATTTCAATGTGAACGCCCAAAACGTTCAGAGCCGTACCTGGTAAGAAAATTGTCTCAAAACTTTGTACAATCGATTTCCTTCTTCTGCAAAATATTCAGCTTGTGTAAAAAGATCTTGAGTTGTTCTTAGGGCTCCATTGCCTTTAGTAAATAGATACATGGCAAAAGCCATGGCTGACATATTTTTAGCTCTTTTTAAAATATCGTTATCATTTATTTCCTCATTCCATTTCCCATTTTCTCCATTTTCCGAATTTTTAATATCAATTTCATGAAACGATTGTTTTTCTTGTCCTTGTTGTGAAACGTAAGATTTTGCAGAACTCCGATTTATATAATCTCCCTGTAAAAAATTAAAGTTGGTAAAAATTCATTATTGTTACAATATATATGGTTAAAAAATTTTCTATTTTAAAATTGAACAATATTTTCACTATTTTAGTTTTTGTTGTATTTCTGTTGTTTGTTTTTTCCTTATGAAATAGATAAGTTTTTTTATAAATACATTTTATAGATTTGTTTGTCTCTATTAATATTATTTTAATTTTTGAATAAAATTATCTCTACTGTTTTTGACAGGTGAAACAATTCGCAGTTTCTAAACATTATGATTTTATGGTTTATCTTATTTAATGAAGAAGAGTTGCCAGGTGATTTTTTTGAAATTCATTTAAAAATAGAATATCGAAAAATAATCTCTAAATAAATTTATTTCCATTCGGAAGCCCTTTTTGATATCCGCGGAAGCATAGCTACAGAATTTTTGGCAATATTCTTCTTTTAATTTTCTCGGCACAAAGTTATAATAATTTAAAGTAAGTTTCATTTATTTTGTTAATTAGCCATATTACATTTTAAAAAATACAAGGGTCAATTATTTATATATATATATATATATATATATATATATATATATATATATATATATATATAAATATATATATATATATATATATATATATATATATATATATATATATATATATATATATATATATATATATATATATATATATATATATATATATATATATATATATATATATATATATATATATATATATACATATATACTCGTATGTATATGTAATTAAAATTACTTTCATACATACACACGTATTTTAATTATCATTTCCATTCAGTTCATTATTCTTTGTGCATTAATTTTGTTTATGATTAAATTTTTACATCTGGTTCATTTTTGCTTCTACTTAATCTATTTCACTCTTCTTGTTATTTCTGTCAAGCTTTGCCTCCACAATGGCACTAAATTGCGTCCATAATAGGACATGATCTAAGTTGAATTTTTTTGTGGAATATGAGACATGGATATGAGAGCTTTTCCATCTGGCTTATTTAATGTCCAACTTAGAAATTATTTTATTTGAGCAATCGATTTATACTGCAATTAACTGGAATTTGCATTGGTTTAGTCAACCCACACCTTTAATTTAGCACATCAATACCACTTTGTATTATATTGCCACTTTCTATTATATTGCCATTGCAATGTTTGTTACTATATTCATTCTGTTCTCGCGCGGGAAAGAGATGTGTGACGGACGAGGAGCACAGAAGAGATGCAACAGAGTGAGTGCGATATTGCTCTTTCTTGAGAGTATGTCCGATTGCGAGGTGGGCATATTTTGGAGAGCGAAGGAGAGAAGGCAGTGAGTGCAAAACACGACGCCGAGAAGTGTTGTTGAAGAGAACAAAAGGAAAAATTTAAAAATACAATAAAATTAAATTAAACAAATAAAAAGGTAAAACATTTGGTCCTTCGTGACAGATATCCGAACCAGCGACCTATGGATCTGCAGAGGAAATACATACATATATACTAAGTTATAAGTGCGGCTGTGTACAGTGTAAATGTGTTGGCGTTATTCAGTTGAGTTGTGTAGAGCCATCAGTTGGTGAAGCACATTCCTTGACGATATTTTTCTCTTGGTGGAGAATTATATTCGTTAAGTTTGGATTGGTGTTTTCGCCGAAAGCTTCAAAGTTCATTGGCTGGTGCAGGTGCTAAGAACCTGATCGCATAAGCACACTTTTGGACTCCATTATCTTAAATTGCCAGCCTAAATTTATACTATGTATATTTTGGTTTTACTTATTTGTTTAATTTTTTTTTTTTGTGGTATGATGGTAGGGGTAAAATGAAGAGGCAACTTGTACCTTCTTGTGGTCTTATTTTGTACAATCCTGTTCTATAATAAAGTGTGTTTCCTGTCAGAATATTGTCAAATGCCTAGAGCAAAGAGCGGGAAAGTTGTAAAGCAACCGCGTAGCCTTAAGGCGAAGGGCGATGATTCCGGTCAGGCAAAGAAAGGTACGAAGAGCAGCGAATTTATTGAATATAAATTTATTCCTTTTGCGAGCATATTTTACTGAACTTTTTTTTTGCGAGCTATTTATAGAATTTTTTTTTTTGCGTGCTATACGAGCGAATTTGTCCCCAACAGCAAATTGAGAGATTTTACTGAATATTTTTTTGCGAGCTATTTAATGAGTATTTTTTTTTGCGAGCTATATGAGCAAATTTGTCCCGATGAGCAAATTGAGCGATTTTACTAAATATTTTTTTGCGAGCTATTTAATGAGTATTCTTTTGCGAGCTATATGAGCAATTTTGTCCCCAAGGGCAAATTGAGCGATTTTACTGAATATTTTTTTGCGAGCAATTTAATGAGTATTTTTTTGCGAGCTATATTCGCGAATTGGTTCCCAAGAGCAAATGTAGCGATTATAGTATATTTTTTTGCGAGCGAATTGAGCGAATTTATTTGCAAGAGCAAATTGAGCGTTTTAAGAGCATATTTTATTATTTTTTAATTTTGGCAAGCGATTTTATTGAATATATTTTGTTGCGAGCTATTTGAGAGAATCCATTTTCAAGACGAAATGGAGCAATTTCAGAATACATTTTGCCGCTAGCTGCATTTATTTATTTTTTATTTTTTTTTTTGCTCCACTCGAGCGAAATGGGAAAATATTTGAGAGTATTTAAGCGAGTATAGTAGTCGAGTGACTTTATTGAACATTTCGTTTTTTTTTTAGAACTAACTTTCTTTGCAGGTAGAAGCCGGGCAAACTGACCAACTGCTACAGCGGCAACAGTAGTGCTGGGGGCAGCTAGTGGCGACAATGACCGATTGAATTCTGGTGCAGCGAAAGGCATCAATGTGATGATCGAAAGCCGTATAGAGGTCAATCTTGCAGCTTCTCAGATTCAACGTCAAATTAGCTGGGTGGAGTCGGAGACAACCCAGTTAAATGAGCTGGAAATTTTAAGGGCACGTCTAGAAATTGTGATGGCGGCATGGGAGAATTTTGGGAATTTAGCGAATTACAGCGAAAAGAAAAGAACCCGGTTTTACAGGCTAGCGATATGGCATTGCGGGAACGTACTGAGGATTCCTATTTGCAGGTTTGAGCAGCAATTCGACAGAGAATATCCACATTGGAAGCTCTCGCTTCCGTTCCAGATGGCAGTCAGGTTGTTGAATCTATTGCCCCACAGATACAATTTACCATTAGCGGATCGTCTCCCTATCTTCTATGGGGATCACAACGAATGTATTCAATTTCGTAATATATTCACTGTAGAGGTTATAAAGGATCCTCATTTGACCAACATACAGAAATTTCGCAGGTAGCAGGGATGTGTTAAGGATGCAGCAGCCAGATAATTGGGGTCATGGCCTCAACGTGACGAAAGTTTTATAGATGCTTGGGAGACATTATGTTCCTCGTATGACAACGAATATTTATGTCATGTGGCGTATTGCTCAGCAATCTTGGATTTGCCTACTTGGCCGAAGTCAACTTACATTTTGATCCATAAAATGCTCGATACAACACGTAACAGTTTGCGCATGTTAGCAAGACAGCTGACTTCCGAAGAGCAACGCGATTTGATCATCCTCAACTTTCTAGAGTCTAGATTGGATGGTACTTCTCGACCCCGACGGGAGATTTCGCGGCCCACAGACCGTATTCCAAACCTGCAAACGGACTTTTTTGCTTGGCTGGAAAGACGATGCAGTGGACTGCTATGTCATGCACCGGGTAGGGATATATAAACTTCATTGACAAATGACAGACAACGCCAAGTCAGTTTGACCTCACGCGATCGTTCAAGATCTGGAGCATTGACGGGTTTCAACACAAACCCATGTCCTCACTGTTCTAGATTTCATGCTTTCCATCGATGTGCTGGCATTCTACATTTAAGTCGCGAAGATAGAATTCGAAGAATAATTGATCTCGGTTTATGCCAGAATTGTTTACGTCATGGACACTTCGCGCGTAATTGCGGAATGAGCCGGTTCCCCCGATGCTCGCAGGCACCCCACAATAGTATCATATGCCCACAAGAATTTTCCACCGGTTTTACGAATATTTCAGGATCTAGAACATCTCGGCTACCAATGTCAACAGCCGCCGCCAACAATATCTCGGATAGGGAGCAATGGCAGTTATTGCGCGAAGGTGAAAATAGCCTCGGAGTTTTCACCATCCCAACTTCCCCTCCGCCAAACAAACGGATTCGATCGTCTGTGAAAGCACACGATGACTTATATCTGAATCTATTGGCTACTGCACAAATACGACTTCTAATGCATATCGGATATACCGTAAAAATGCGAGCTATGTGCGATACGGGTGCCCAAGCTAATCTAATAAGCGAAACATTCGTAACCAAGCATCAGATTCCTACACGCCGAACTTCAGTTAGTATCTTGCCTGCGATTGGATCAGAAGCTTGTATGTGAAGGATGCTCATCTCCGGACACTTAACATCACTTTATAGTGACGAACCTCTAATGTTCGCAACGTTGTTAGTAGTACCGACTGTACTTGGAGAAATTTCTTTGCCTCAAGAGCAACTGAGCAAAAAGAATTTGCCACGTGATATTTCAGCAGCATTGGCTGATCCAGTATTTTATCAACCGGCTCCAGTTCAAGTGTTGTTGGGCGTGGGAGTTTGGGCTTGCCTAATGCAAGGAAATATACGGCAATTAATAACAGGATTGGTGGCTCATGAGTCGCGACTGGGATAGTTGTTGTTTGGCAAGGTTTCAGCAGAAACGACTGCATTGACAACTGCAATTGCGGCAAAAAGTGTCAAAAATCATGAGGATTGTCGTTTGGATCAACTGCTGCAGAAATTCTTTGAATCAGAGGGGCTTCCTGGGGACGAATCCAATTGGACTGCTGAGGAGCAGGAATGAGAATCCCATTTCCAGTGCAGTGAAAATACCCAATGGATGAGTCATACTTTTATAAAGCCATTGACACTTGAATTTGAAATGATATATCTTCATTCGAACAATGAATGACACAATTTAAGTGCAACGACTTTGGTATTTCAAATTACATACAAGTAATTGAGTATTTTCTCTTACCTTCATATTCGCTTAGTGTTAAGATTTATTGCTGTAAGAAATAAGTATAAATAGTAATTTTAAATGAATAAAGACAATGTTTATCAAGCAATGAACGGGAGTAGTTTTGTGTTATCATTCGCTGCCCAAACTTAACACCAGAACACTCATAGTGTTGATCAAAGGACTGGCCGTTACACACTACAGATTCCCCTCCGGGCGGATTGGAGCCGTATCGGTTCAAATCGATCAATAGCATTGCTGCGATTTCTGAGCTTGGAGCGACGATTTAGGCGAAACCCAGACTTAAAGCAAAAGTACAGTGATTTTATGAATGAGTACTTAAAGAGAGGTTTGCTACAAGCAGTGACTAGACCTCCTGATAAATTTGCTTACTATATTCTACATCATGCAGTGATGAAAAAGTTCCGGGTAGTATTCGATGCATCATGTGCGACTGATACGGGAGTATCGATGACGTGCAGATGATTGGGCCCAAGCTTCAGCGAAATCTAATTGACTTACTTTGGGGGTTTCGGTTGCATACATATGACGTCTCTGCCGACATCAAGGAGATGTTTCCGCAAGTTAAGATAGCAAAGAAGCATTGGGACCTTCAGCGAATCTTCTGGCGCAACCAATCGGGTGAAATTTCTGAATATTGGCTGACTGCAGTGACTTTTGGGATGGCCTCCGCACCATTCTGTGCTGTAAGGGCAATGCAGCAATGTGCTTATGATAATGCATTGAAATGGCCTTTAGGCTCTCAAGCAGTATTACGGAACTTCTATATAGATGACTGTCTTGCAGGAGCAGACACGGTACCAGAATTAATGAAGTTAAGCTTACAGCTGCGGGAAATTTTGGCTGCGGGAGGTTTCGAGCTTGTAAAATGGCGATCTAACTCTCCCCATATCCAAACGGTCTTGGAACCGCCATCTACTGACAATGAAACTCTACTCAACACTAATGAAGAAACGTCAGTTTTAGGTCTTAGGTGGAATACAACTTTAGATGAATTTATCTTCCAGGTGGAATCTTTGCCATCAGAACCTGCCCTTGGTTGGACTAAACGTAAAGTTTTATCAGTTACCGCCCGATTTTATGACCCAGATGGTTTGGCGGCGCCATTTATAATAAAGGCAAAAGTGTTACTTCAAAAGCATTGGAATGAGAAAATTGCTTGGGATGCCGTGCTGCCAAGTATTTTGAATAATGCTTGGCGAGGTATATATTCGCAGGTTCACCAATTCAAGTTTCTTCGGATTCCACGATGGCTGGACTATAAGAGACAAGCTAGTGTAGTTCTGCACGGTTTTGCTGATGCCTCAATTCAGTCCTATGGTGCGGCGATATATATATTGACTGAGAATGGAATGACATATTCTAATCTAGTCTTGGCTAAGTCTAGGATCGCTTACTTGAAAGCGGAGTCTATACCACGCCTTGAACGGCGTGCTGCTTTACTGCTTAGTGATCTCATGCAACGCGTTGTAGCCGATTGTAAAGCTGAGCATCAAATATTAATTTTATACACCACTTGTTGGTCAGACTCTATGATTGTTTTATGATGGTTAAAACGCAAAAGTAGCACCATCAAACAGTTTACGGCAAATCGAGTACGTCAAATTCATGAAAGAACATGTATGTGCGAATGGCGCTGTATTCCTATTGACCAAAATACAGCCGATATTGTCTCTAGAGAAATGTCGATGAACGACCTGATTGATTCCAAGATGTGGTGGAATGGGCCATGCTTACTTCGACAACCCAATTCCACATGGCCACAGTCACCAGAGAGGTTATCTTCAGAATTGGAAGTCGTAGCACAAAAGGAATGTCGGCGAGCCATCGCCACTACATTTGAGAAAATCATCAATGCGATAAGCATAAGTAATCAATCGCTTCTATATCGTTACTCTTCTATTGATCGTCTGACGCGAGTTACGGCATGGATATTCAGATTTACTCGTAATTGTCGTGCGTCGTTAGATGAAAAACTGCAAAACCATCTAAGCATTAGAGAGCTCGAATCGGCGTTAACGCGTTGGATCAAACAAGAACAACTTACATAATTTGCAGGTGACATCCGAGCTCTTCAACATCTCCGGGAAAATGATCATTAGGGGTACGAGCATTGGCACGAACACTAATAAAAGGTTGTACTACGTGCGTGAGGTTAAGAGCTAAATTGGGCGAACAAATGATGGGTGACCTGCCGTCCTGCCGTGTTCGCCCCGCGCGACCATTTCTTCTCGCAGGGGTGGACTATGCTGGCCCAATACAGTTGCGACCCGATCACGGGAAAGGAAGGGTCCTACTTAAGGGATATATAGCTGTATTCGTATGTATGGTCTCGAAGGCAGTCCATTTAGAATTTGTGTCTGACCTGAGCACAAATACATTTATTATGGCTTTTATTCAATTCACATCTCGCTATGGTCATTGTTCGCATCTCTGGAGCGATAATGGGACCAATTTCGTGGGAGCAGAACGTGAACTCAGTAGAATTCTTCGAACCTGGCAGGAGTCGGACCTTTATGATCAACTCGCAGCGCGAAAAACACAATGGCACTTTATTACCCCTGCTGCGCCTCATCAAGGGGGCTTATGGGAAGCCACTGTTAATGCGACCAAGCATCATTTACACCGAGTTATGAGATCGCGTCTACATACGATTGAGGCAATGCAGACACTACTGGCAGAAATCGGAGCAATCCTTAACTCTCGTCCGCTGTGTGCATAAAGAGCTGACCCGCAAGACTTGAGCCCGTTAACTCCAGGTCATCTGTTGATTGGGCAATCCTTAACGCCAGTTTTGGGAGAACAAGTGTAATCCCAGCGGCCGGAGAACCGTATAAATGACTGGTTAGCTAGGCAGCAGATAAAACAAAGATTCTGGAAATTATGGAGTGACAGTTATCTGCATGAGTTACAGCAGCGGCCCAAATGGCGAGAAGCTAGGCGTAACCTAAAGGAAGGCGATCTGGTCGTTATCAAAAATTAAGCGACTCCGCCAACATTGTGGCGAATGGGCCGAGTATCGAAATTGCATCCGGGCTTCGATGGACTGGAACGGAATGTTACACTTTGGACTGTGACGGGTAGCCTTACCCGACCGATTCAGCGACTTTGCGTATTACCTATTGAACCAGTTGATCCGCGAGTTTCATGGCCAGAGGGTGTCTCGCGCGGGAAAGAGGTGTGTGACGGACGAGGAGCACAGAAGAGATGCAACAGAGTGAGTGCGATATTGCTTTTTCTTGAGAGTATGTCCGATTGCGAGGTGGGCTTATTTTGGAGAGCGAAGGAGAGAAGCAGTCAGTGCAAAACACGACGCCGAAAAGTGTAGTTAAAGAGAACAAAAGGAAAAATTTTAAAATACAATAAAATAAAATTAAACAAATAAAAAGGTAAAACACATTCTTTCTCTTCAACAGTTATTTCTGATATAGAAACTTATATAATGATGAATTAAATTTCATTGTCATTAGCAGGAAACTTAAGTTTTGAGAACGCATTGATGAGGCATGATTTCTACTTGGCAACATATACATTCCTTAAGAAATAATGATATGATTCTTCCAACAGAAATATATAGACCGGTGATAGCAAACGCTCTATAAGCTTAGGGCCGCTAAAATAAATAAAATCATTCTCTGGCTTATTTGCAATTAATATTTAACCTTTATGTGCTCGGGATATGCTTCGGACGTAGACGGTTGGAAGTACACACTTGTAGCAAGCATGTATTTGTACAGAAAATCTTGTCAGCACATGAAAAATAAATAGTTTTAGGTAGACAATTATAGTTGAAGTATTTTTACCTATTTATTGACATAAGTTAATTTTTAAAGGCGCAGCTTAGATCAAGTTACACCGACGTAACCAAAGGAACGCTTGTAGATATAAAAGCTGAGGTGACTCACCTGAAGAATATGTATTGGCAATACTTTGCACCAGCTCCAAATCTTGCGCTTAATTTTACGCGTTCCCATTTCTCAGAATTGACAACGGGCAAGACTTGGGCTGATTGTCGTTGGAAATTTTAGACAAGCCATGCAAAATAGACTCAGAAAGATGACCGAGTGCCATTACGAGAACCAGCCGTGCTGGAGCACAGATCATTACTCTTGTTTTTTCAGATCGCTACTCAAATGCTGGCATAAAAAGCTGTTCTGCCAGGCTTCGGAGGAACTTTCGTGATTTGTCTGTTTGTTTGACATGGAGATAATTTTCTGAGTATATGATGACAGCGGCTGTTTTATCTTGCATGTTTCAAAACATTGCAAAAAGCCAGCGCAAAATTTTACATTTAGTGGAGTATGCAGAAAGTATTTTGTCCACCGCTTGGATGCCTCTTTTGGTTGTTTTTTTTTGTTTTTTCTTAGGTACAACAGCATTTGTGAAAGGCATACTAGAAAGTAGTATTACTACTTTTGCTTCTTGACACGTAGAACACCAACGCAAACTTTGTTTCGAGAAAACCAAACATTGTCGACTATTTTTCTCGTTTACGGTCTGCTTTCATCTCAATTGACACGAATGTTTTGTTTTGACAAATGTTAGTAAGAGCCACATCTTTAGATATGAAATACCTAAATTCAATGATGTGAAAGAATTGTAGCAGATGAATGTTTTCCAGGTGTTTTCCTAATTTTTGCACGACACTTTCTTCTAGCAAAAATCTCCCTTTTAAGAGGATGGGATCACGTTGCATCGCATGCGAACCAAACTTGTATCCTATACTTTGCAGGCTTGGATAGGATGTACTGGGTAAATCTAGTTCTACCACGATATGAAAAAAGCTGTTTGTCTACTGTTACCTCTCCCGATGGCTGATAGTACCTGCGAAGATTGCTATTCATTTGAACCAACAATTCAAAGATTCGAGCAGCATTATTGTTAACTAGTCGAGCAGCTCTAGTACACTGATTGTCAAACCGAATAAACCTCCAATTTTCCTTGAAGCGACACTTCAGCATTGTTGCATGGTAATAGCAAACTGCATCTGTACTTCACAATATATCGACATCCTGATGGACTTATTTATGCCAGCTGGAAATGGAAGAACTAGGAAAAACTCGCAATTAAAGTTATTTCACACCCATCAAAAATTGCTCAAGCAGCAATGGGATGAATATGAGATCAAATATGGCGGATTTGATGAGTCCTTTGGTTGCTCCAGATGGGCCAATAGCAGTTCCACGAAACATAATATGAGCACTCGTCCGAATTGCTTTATTAGGCAGATTGGAAAGCCAGCCAAATGGCCTTTTGCTCATCTTTTTGAAAATCTTCTTCTTCTTCTTGTACCACTAGAATTTCGACATCAGGATTTGCATGATGGTCAGGCGGTACGTCACCCTGCAAATCGTCCCCAAAATGCTTCCTCTTATTCTTCAACAATATCGCTCAATAGTTCCTCTACATGTGGTTGGATCACTTGTTGTTTTAGGGTGCGATTAAAATGTTCACAATGTTTTTTCATAACATACCTAAAAATAAAACACATTAACCGTTTAACGACCCGGCCGGGTTGATTCACGTCCAGTCATGTGTTTTTCATTATTTTTC
The DNA here is from genome assembly GCA_920105625.2 of Clusia tigrina. Lineage (NCBI taxonomy): Eukaryota > Metazoa > Arthropoda > Insecta > Diptera > Clusiidae > Clusia > Clusia tigrina. The sequence continues at coordinate 333,900,043 of OV050030.1, forward strand.
AAATTTTAGTCACAGTTACCTATTTCACATCACAATAAGCGCAGCAAAAGGAAAATTCTCGTGTAAAACGGCAGTTGAGCAGACAAGTGTTATGACTTTCCATACAAATTATATGGTGACTATATAAGTAGACCGGCAAGGAGATGGTTATTTTGAAAAATAGTATCTGTGAGCCTAGTAAATTATTTTCCTGATGCTATTTATTTGAAAAATTGCGACCCGGTCGTGGTGGACAATTTTTATACTGCTCTTTCGCAGAAAATACTACAAATGTAAACTACTGAGCATATAAAGGTTAAACCTTTGTCTTTTATGTACTGTTTTCGATCATGAAGAGGTCTCAATATTTGTCTTAAATATTTAAAAGACCATTTACTGCAAGTAATAAGTTTAATAGTGTTCGAAATTACTTCAATAATGCAAGCAATGTAAAGGTTAAATTAATTTCCTAAAGCTGATAAATGTGAAAACAAGTGTGTAAAATTATATATGTACATATAATTACAAATAAATAACCATATATGCATGATCTCGGTTTTCTTCTATCCAGCTGTTTCGTATTTGTTATACAGATGTGTGTTCGAAGGAAATCTCAAATAACTGATTTTGGTAGATATTTCAGTATTACGAGCTGCACCTTGAACAATATCTGATATTTTGGTGTCTCTTTTAATAGTGATTAAATAAAATGAGACTTCCATTTCAAATATTAATGAGTTTCTCTTTTTGGATAGTTGATTTATTTCTTCAATTAGATCCTAGCTGTACAAAATACTGTTGCAACTGATACTCTAAACAGTCAGCATTCGAGATTTCTCAACACCAAAAATATCTTTTGTGGATTGCATACTGCTAGTAAAAAATTCAGAACAAAAATTCACTGTGCTTTATTCACTGAGACTTAGATGCTGTGATTAGATTAATAAAAGGCGTTAATAGGTAAGCTTAACATAATAAATGTTCCATTACGTATGTTCAAATCTAACCCATCTATTCTTGTTGAATTACAAAACTCAACACTGTGGCTCAGAGCTATTCGCGTCGTAAAAAGTAGCACATGAACTCAGAAAGTGTAACATATTAATGGTTTAATATATGATAAATTGTTTTTTGATTTCATAGTTGGTTAATCTTTGTAGTATTTTACAAATAATTGGGTGTTAAAATAAAAAATTAAAATGATATGGTAATTAGATTTATCCAAAGCATATTTGCTTATGCTGCTTTGAAAATTTATTCAAGATTAAATTTATTTCAATAGGTAAATAAAAGAAAATATAATATATAAATATAATTTGAATGTTGTTATGGGTACTATTATTTGCGTAATCAGAGTTCTCCTTAAAAATTTGCCTTTTAATTTTATTAAAATTTATAGGATTTTACACTGTTTCCAAATTTAGGATATTCAGCCTTATCGTGAATATCTTACTCACGTGAACTCATTCACATGAAAGCAGTTCCACTATCGTGAACGACGGACATGTCTTTCCGTTATCGGTAATTGACCATGTTCACATTAGCCTCAGAGAACCGACTCATTTTGACATGAATCCGCACTCTCATGTTCATACCCAAATGTTGTCTACACACCGCCACATCCTTTTGACGTTTGCAACGCATCTTAAATTATTGCATTGTGGAGCACAGCAACTTACATCTGCACTAAGACAGTGTTATTGGATAATAGGGGTACAAGCATTAGCACGAACACTAATAAAATATTGTACTACGTGCGTGAGGTTAAGAGCTAAATTGGGCGAACAAATGATGGGTGACCTGCCGTCCTGCCGTGTTCGCCCCGCGCGACCATTTCTTCTCGCAGGGGTGGACTATGCTGGCCCAATACAGTTGCGACCCGATCACGGGAAAGGAAGGGTCCTACTTAAGTGATATATAGCTGTATTCGTATGTATGGTCTCGAAGGCAGTCCATTTAGAATTTGTGTCTGACCTGAGCACAAATACATTTATTATGGCTTTTATTCAATTCACATCTCGCTATGGTCATTGTTCGCATCTCTGGAGCGATAATGGGACCAATTTCGTGGGAGCAGAACGTGAACTCAGTAGAATTCTTCGAACCTGGCAGGAGTCGGACCTTTATGATCAACTTGCAGCGCGAAAAACACAATGGCACTTTATTACCCCTGCTGCGCCTCATCAAGGGGGCTTATGGGAAGCCACTGTTAATGCGACCAAGCATCATTTACACCGAGTTATGAGATCGCGTCTACATACGATTGAGGCAATGCAGACACTACTGGCAGAAATCGGAGCAATCCTTAACTCTCGTCCGCTGTGTGCATAAAGAGCTGACCCGCAAGACTTGAGCCCGTTAACTCCAGGTCATCTGTTGATTGGGCAATCCTTAACGCCAGTTTTGGGAGAACAAGTGTAATCCCAACGGCCGGAGAACCGTATAAATTACTGGTAAGCTAGGCAGCAGATAAAACAAAGATTCTGGAAATTATGGAGTGACAGTTATCTGCATGAGTTACAGCAGCGGCCCAAATGGCGAGAAGCTAGGCGTAACCTAAAGGAAGGCGATCTGGTCGTTATAAAAATTAAGCGACTCCGCCAACATTGTGGCGAATGGGCCGAGTATCGAAATTGCATCCGGGCTCCGATGGACTGGAACGGAATGTTACACTTTGGACTGGGACGGGTAGCCTTACCCGACCGATTCAGCGACTTTGCGTATTACCTATTGAACCAGTTGATCCGCGAGTTTCATGGCCAGAGGGTGTCTCGCGCGGGAAAGAGGTGTGTGACGGACGAGGAGCACAGAAGAGATGCAACAGAGTGAGTGCGATATTGCTTTTTCTTGAGAGTATGTCCGATTGCGAGGTGGGCTTATTTTGGAGAGCGAAGGAGAGAAGCAGTCAGTGCAAAACACGACGCCGAAAAGTGTAGTTAAAGAGAACAAAAGGAAAAATTTTAAAATACAATAAAATAAAATTAAACAAATAAAAAGGTAAAACACATTCTTTCTCTTCAACAGTTATTTCTGATATAGAAACTTATATAATGATGAATTAAATTTCATTGTCATTAGCAGGAAACCTAAGTTTTGAGAACGCATTGATGAGGCATGATTTCTACTTGGCAACATATACATTCCTTAAGAAATAATGATATGATTCTTCCAACAGAAATATATAGACCGGTGATAGCAAACGCTCTATAAGCTTAGGGCCGCTAAAATAAATAAAATCATTCTCTGGCTTATTTGCAATTAATATTTAACCTTTATGTGCTCGGGATATGCTTCGGACGTAGACGGTTGGAAGTACACACTTGTAGCAAGCATGTATTTGTACAGAAAATCTTGTCAGCACATGAAAAATAAATAGTTTTAGGTAGACAATTATAGTTGAAGTATTTTTACCTATTTATTGACATAAGTTAATTTTTAAAGGCGCAGCTTAGATCAAGTTACACCGACGTAACCAAAGGAACGCTTGTAGATATAAAAGCTAAGGTGACTCACCTGAAGAATATGTAATGGCAATACTTTGCACCAGCTCCAAATCTTGCGCTTAATTTTACGCGTTCCCATTTCTCAGAATTGACAACGGGCAAGACTTGGGCTGATTGTCGTTGGAAATTTTAGACAAGCCATGCAAAATAGACTCAGAAAGATGACCGAGTGCCATTACGAGAACCAGCCGTGCTGGAGCACAGATCATTACTCTTGTTTTTTCAGATCGCTACTCAAATGCTGGCATAAAAAGCTGTTCTGCCAGGCTTCGGAGGAACTTTCGTGATTTGTCTGTTTGTTTGACATGGAGATAATTTTCTGAGTATATGATGACAGCGGCTGTTTTATCTTGCATGTTTCAAAACATTGCAAAAAGCCAGCGCAAAATTTTACATTTAGTGGAGTATGCAGAAAGTATTTTGTCCACCGCTTGGATGCCTCTTTTGGTTGTTTTTTTTTGTTTTTTCTTAGGTACAACAGCATTTGTGAAAGGCATACTAGAAAGTAGTATTACTACTTTTGCTTCTTGACACGTAGAACACCAACGCAAACTTTGTTTCGAGAAAACCAAACATTGTCGACTATTTTTCTCGTTTACGGTCTGCTTTCATCTCAATTGACACGAATGTTTTGTTTTGACAAATGTTAGTAAGAGCCACATCTTTAGATATGAAATACCTAAATTCAATGATGTGAAAAAATTGTAGCAGATGAATGTTTTCCAGGTGTTTTCCTAATTTTTGCACGACACTTTCTTCTAGCAAAAATCTCCCTTTTAAGAGGATGGGATCACGTTGCATCGCATGCGAACCAAACTTGTATCCTATACTTTGCAGGCTTGGATAGGATGTACTGGGTAAATCTAGTTCTACCACGATATGAAAAAAGCTGTTTGTCTACTGTTACCTCTCCCGATGGCTGATAGTACCTGCGAAGATTGCTATTCATTTGAACCAACAATTCAAAGATTCGAGCAGCATTATTGTTAACTAGTCGAGCAGCTCTAGTACACTGATTGTCAAACCGAATAAACCTCCAATTTTCCTTGAAGCGACACTTCAGCATTGTTGCATGGTAATAGCAAACTGCATCTGTACTTCACAATATATCGACATCCTGATGGACTTATTTATGCCAGCTGGAAATGGAAGAACTAGGAAAAACTCGCAATTAAAGTTATTTCACACCCATCAAAAATTGCTCAAGCAGCAATGGGATGAATATGAGATCAAATATGGCGGATTTGATGAGTCCTTTGGTTGCTCCAGATGGGCCAATAGCAGTTCCACGAAACATAATATGAGCACTCGTCCGAATTGCTTTATTAGGCAGATTGGAAAGCCAGCCAAATGGCCTTTTGCTCATCTTTTTGAAAATCTTCTTCTTCTTCTTGTACCACTAGAATTTCGACATCAGGATTTGCATGATGGTCAGGCGGTGCGTCACCCTGCAAATCGTCCCCAAAATGCTTCCTCTTATTCTTCAACAATATCGCTCAATAGTTCCTCTACATGTTGTTGGATCACTTGTTGTTTTAGGGTGCGATTAAAATGTTCACAATGTTTTTTCATAACATACCTAAAAATAAAACACATTAACCGTTTAACGACCCGGCCGGGTTGATTCACGTCCAGTCATGTGTTTTTCATTATTTTTCAAATTTTAGTCACAGTTACCTATTTCACATCACAATAAGCGCAGCAAAAGGAAAATTCTCGTGTAAAACGGCAGTTGAGCAGACAAGTGTTATGACTTTCCATACAAATTATATGGTGACTATATAAGTAGACCGGCAAGGAGATGGTTATTTTGAAAAATAGTATCTGTGAGCCTAGTAAATTATTTTCCTGATGCTATTTATTTGAAAAATTGCGACCCGGTCGTGGTGGACAATTTTTATACTGCTCTTTCGCAGAAAATACTACAAATGTAAACTACTGAGCATATAAAGGTTAAACCTTTGTAATTACCAAGTCTTTTATGTACTGTTTTCGATCATGAAGAGGTCTCAATATTTGTCTTAAATATTTAAAAGACCATTTACTGCAAGTAATAAGTTTAATAGTGTTCGAAATTACTTCAATAATGCAAGCAATGTAAAGGTTAAATTAATTTCCTAAAGCTGATAAATGTGAAAACAAGTGTGTAAAATTATATATGTACATATAATTACAAATAAATAACCATATATGCATGATCTCGGTTTTCTTCTATCCAGCTGTTTCGTATTTGTTATACAGATGTGTGTTCGAAGGAAATCTCAAATAACTGATTTTGGTAGATATTTCAGTATTACGAGCTGCACCTTGAACAATATCTGATATTTTGGTGTCTCTTTTAATAGTGATTAAATAAAATGAGACTTCCATTTCAAATATTAATGAGTTTCTCTTTTTGGATAGTTGATTTATTTCTTCAATTAGATCCTAGCTGTACAAAATACTGTTGCAACTGATACTCTAAACAGTCAGCATTCGAGATTTCTCAACACCAAAAATATCTTTTGTGGATTGCATACTGCTAGTAAAAAATTCAGAACAAAAATTCACTGTGCTTTATTCACTGAGACTTAGATGCTGTGATTAGATTAATAAAAGGCGTTAATAGGTAAGCTTAACATAATAAATGTTCCATTACGTATGTTCAAATCTAACCCATCTATTCTTGTTGAATTACAAAACTCAACACTGTGGCTCAGAGCTATTCGCGTCGTAAAAAGTAGCACATGAACTCAGAAAGTGTAACATATTAATGGTTTAATATATGATAAATTGTTTTTTGATTTCATAGTTGGTTAATCTTTGTAGTATTTTACAAATAATTGGGTGTTAAAATAAAAAATTAAAATGATATGGTAATTAGATTTATCCAAAGCATATTTGCTTATGCTGCTTTGAAAATTTATTCAAGATTAAATTTATTTCAATAGGTAAATAAAAGAAAATATAATATATAAATATAATTTGAATGTTGTTATGGGTACTATTATTTGCGTAATCAAAGTTCTCCTTAAAAATTTGCCTTTTAATTTTATTAAAATTTATAGGATTTTACACTGTTTCCAAATTTAGGATATTCAGCCTTATCGTGAATATCTTACTCACGTGAACTCATTCACATGAAAGCAGTTCCACTATCGTGAACGACGGACATGTCTTTCCGTTATCGGTAATTGACCATGTTCACATTAGCCTCAGAGAACCGACTCATTTTGACATGAATCCGCACTCTCATGTTCATACCCAAATGTTGTCTACACACCGCCACATCCTTTTGACGTTTGCAACGCATCTTAAATTATTGCATTGTGGAGCACAGCAACTTACATCTGCACTAAGACAGTGTTATTGGATAATAGGGGTACAAGCATTAGCACGAACACTAATAAAATATTGTACTACGTGCGTGAGGTTAAGAGCTAAATTGGGCGAACAAATGATGGGTGACCTGCCGTCCTGCCGTGTTCGCCCCGCGCGACCATTTCTTCTCGCAGGGGTGGACTATGCTGGCCCAATACAGTTGCGACCCGATCACGGGAAAGGAAGGGTCCTACTTAAGGGATATATAGCTGTATTCGTATGTATGGTCTCGAAGGCAGTCCATTTAGAATTTGTGTCTGACCTGAGCACAAATACATTTATTATGGCTTTTATTCAATTCACATCTCGCTATGGTCATTGTTCGCATCTCTGGAGCGATAATGGGACCAATTTCGTGGGAGCAGAACGTGAACTCAGTAGAATTCTTCGAACCTGGCAGGAGTCGGACCTTTATGATCAACTCGCAGCGCGAAAAACACAATGGCACTTTATTACCCCTGCTGCGCCTCATCAAGGGGGCTTATGGGAAGCCACTGTTAATGCGACCAAGCATCATTTACACCGAGTTATGAGATCGCGTCTACATACGATTGAGGCAATGCAGACACTACTGGCAGAAATCGGAGCAATCCTTAACTCTCGTCCGCTGTGTGCATAAAGAGCTGACCCGCAAGACTTGAGCCCGTTAACTCCAGGTCATCTGTTGATTGGGCAATCCTTAACGCCAGTTTTGGGAGAACAAGTGTAATCCCAACGGCCGGAGAACCGTATAAATTACTGGTAAGCTAGGCAGCAGATAAAACAAAGATTCTGGAAATTATGGAGTGACAGTTATCTGCATGAGTTACAGCAGCGGCCCAAATGGCGAGAAGCTAGGCGTAACCTAAAGGAAGGCGATCTGGTCGTTATAAAAATTAAGCGACTCCGCCAACATTGTGGCGAATGGGCCGAGTATCGAAATTGCATCCGGGCTCCGATGGACTGGAACGGAATGTTACACTTTGGACTGGGACGGGTAGCCTTACCCGACCGATTCAGCGACTTTGCGTATTACCTATTGAACCAGTTGATCCGCGAGTTTCATGGCCAGAGGGTGTCTCGCGCGGGAAAGAGGTGTGTGACGGACGAGGAGCACAGAAGAGATGCAACAGAGTGAGTGCGATATTGCTTTTTCTTGAGAGTATGTCCGATTGCGAGGTGGGCTTATTTTGGAGAGCGAAGGAGAGAAGCAGTCAGTGCAAAACACGACGCCGAAAAGTGTAGTTAAAGAGAACAAAAGGAAAAATTTTAAAATACAATAAAATAAAATTAAACAAATAAAAAGGTAAAACACATTCTTTCTCTTCAACAGTTATTTCTGATATAGAAACTTATATAATGATGAATTAAATTTCATTGTCATTAGCAGGAAACTTAAGTTTTGAGAACGCATTGATGAGGCATGATTTCTACTTGGCAACATATACATTCCTTAAGAAATAATGATATGATTCTTCCAACAGAAATATATAGACCGGTGATAGCAAACGCTCTATAAGCTTAGGGCCGCTAAAATAAATAAAATCATTCTCTGGCTTATTTGCAATTAATATTTAACCTTTATGTGCTCGGGATATGCTTCGGACGTAGACGGTTGGAAGTACACACTTGTAGCAAGCATGTATTTGTACAGAAAATCTTGTCAGCACATGAAAAATAAATAGTTTTAGGTAGACAATTATAGTTGAAGTATTTTTACCTATTTATTGACATAAGTTAATTTTTAAAGGCGCAGCTTAGATCAAGTTACACCGACGTAACCAAAGGAACGCTTGTAGATATAAAAGCTAAGGTGACTCACCTGAAGAATATGTAATGGCAATACTTTGCACCAGCTCCAAATCTTGCGCTTAATTTTACGCGTTCCCATTTCTCAGAATTGACAACGGGCAAGACTTGGGCTGATTGTCGTTGGAAATTTTAGACAAGCCATGCAAAATAGACTCAGAAAGATGACCGAGTGCCATTACGAGAACCAGCCGTGCTGGAGCACAGATCATTACTCTTGTTTTTTCAGATCGCTACTCAAATGCTGGCATAAAAAGCTGTTCTGCCAGGCTTCGGAGGAACTTTCGTGATTTGTCTGTTTGTTTGACATGGAGATAATTTTCTGAGTATATGATGACAGCGGCTGTTTTATCTTGCATGTTTCAAAACATTGCAAAAAGCCAGCGCAAAATTTTACATTTAGTGGAGTATGCAGAAAGTATTTTGTCCACCGCTTGGATGCCTCTTTTGGTTGTTTTTTTTTGTTTTTTCTTAGGTACAACAGCATTTGTGAAAGGCATACTAGAAAGTAGTATTACTACTTTTGCTTCTTGACACGTAGAACACCAACGCAAACTTTGTTTCGAGAAAACCAAACATTGTCGACTATTTTTCTCGTTTACGGTCTGCTTTCATCTCAATTGACACGAATGTTTTGTTTTGACAAATGTTAGTAAGAGCCACATCTTTAGATATGAAATACCTAAATTCAATGATGTGAAAAAATTGTAGCAGATGAATGTTTTCCAGGTGTTTTCCTAATTTTTGCACGACACTTTCTTCTAGCAAAAATCTCCCTTTTAAGAGGATGGGATCACGTTGCATCGCATGCGAACCAAACTTGTATCCTATACTTTGCAGGCTTGGATAGGATGTACTGGGTAAATCTAGTTCTACCACGATATGAAAAAAGCTGTTTGTCTACTGTTACCTCTCCCGATGGCTGATAGTACCTGCGAAGATTGCTATTCATTTGAACCAACAATTCAAAGATTCGAGCAGCATTATTGTTAACTAGTCGAGCAGCTCTAGTACACTGATTGTCAAACCGAATAAACCTCCAATTTTCCTTGAAGCGACACTTCAGCATTGTTGCATGGTAATAGCAAACTGCATCTGTACTTCACAATATATCGACATCCTGATGGACTTATTTATGCCAGCTGGAAATGGAAGAACTAGGAAAAACTCGCAATTAAAGTTATTTCACACCCATCAAAAATTGCTCAAGCAGCAATGGGATGAATATGAGATCAAATATGGCGGATTTGATGAGTCCTTTGGTTGCTCCAGATGGGCCAATAGCAGTTCCACGAAACATAATATGAGCACTCGTCCGAATTGCTTTATTAGGCAGATTGGAAAGCCAGCCAAATGGCCTTTTGCTCATCTTTTTGAAAATCTTCTTCTTCTTCTTGTACCACTAGAATTTCGACATCAGGATTTGCATGATGGTCAGGCGGTGCGTCACCCTGCAAATCGTCCCCAAAATGCTTCCTCTTATTCTTCAACAATATCGCTCAATAGTTCCTCTACATGTTGTTGGATCACTTGTTGTTTTAGGGTGCGATTAAAATGTTCACAATGTTTTTTCATAACATACCTAAAAATAAAACACATTAACCGTTTAACGACCCGGCCGGGTTGATTCACGTCCAGTCATGTGTTTTTCATTATTTTTCAAATTTTAGTCACAGTTACCTATTTCACATCACAATAAGCGCAGCAAAAGGAAAATTCTCGTGTAAAACGGCAGTTGAGCAGACAAGTGTTATGACTTTCCATACAAATTATATGGTGACTATATAAGTAGACCGGCAAGGAGATGGTTATTTTGAAAAATAGTATCTGTGAGCCTAGTAAATTATTTTCCTGATGCTATTTATTTGAAAAATTGCGACCCGGTCGTGGTGGACAATTTTTATACTGCTCTTTCGCAGAAAATACTACAAATGTAAACTACTGAGCATATAAAGGTTAAACCTTTGTAATTACCAAGTCTTTTATGTACTGTTTTCGATCATGAAGAGGTCTCAATATTTGTCTTAAATATTTAAAAGACCATTTACTGCAAGTAATAAGTTTAATAGTGTTCGAAATTACTTCAATAATGCAAGCAATGTAAAGGTTAAATTAATTTCCTAAAGCTGATAAATGTGAAAACAAGTGTGTAAAATTATATATGTACATATAATTACAAATAAATAACCATATATGCATGATCTCGGTTTTCTTCTATCCAGCTGTTTCGTATTTGTTATACAGATGTGTGTTCGAAGGAAATCTCAAATAACTGATTTTGGTAGATATTTCAGTATTACGAGCTGCACCTTGAACAATATCTGATATTTTGGTGTCTCTTTTAATAGTGATTAAATAAAATGAGACTTCCATTTCAAATATTAATGAGTTTCTCTTTTTGGATAGTTGATTTATTTCTTCAATTAGATCCTAGCTGTACAAAATACTGTTGCAACTGATACTCTAAACAGTCAGCATTCGAGATTTCTCAACACCAAAAATATCTTTTGTGGATTGCATACTGCTAGTAAAAAATTCAGAACAAAAATTCACTGTGCTTTATTCACTGAGACTTAGATGCTGTGATTAGATTAATAAAAGGCGTTAATAGGTAAGCTTAACATAATAAATGTTCCATTACGTATGTTCAAATCTAACCCATCTATTCTTGTTGAATTACAAAACTCAACACTGTGGCTCAGAGCTATTCGCGTCGTAAAAAGTAGCACATGAACTCAGAAAGTGTAACATATTAATGGTTTAATATATGATAAATTGTTTTTTGATTTCATAGTTGGTTAATCTTTGTAGTATTTTACAAATAATTGGGTGTTAAAATAAAAAATTAAAATGATATGGTAATTAGATTTATCCAAAGCATATTTGCTTATGCTGCTTTGAAAATTTATTCAAGATTAAATTTATTTCAATAGGTAAATAAAAGAAAATATAATATATAAATATAATTTGAATGTTGTTATGGGTACTATTATTTGCGTAATCAAAGTTCTCCTTAAAAATTTGCCTTTTAATTTTATTAAAATTTATAGGATTTTACACTGTTTCCAAATTTAGGATATTCAGCCTTATCGTGAATATCTTACTCACGTGAACTCATTCACATGAAAGCAGTTCCACTATCGTGAACGACGGACATGTCTTTCCGTTATCGGTAATTGACCATGTTCACATTAGCCTCAGAGAACCGACTCATTTTGACATGAATCCGCACTCTCATGTTCATACCCAAATGTTGTCTACACACCGCCACATCCTTTTGACGTTTGCAACGCATCTTAAATTATTGCATTGTGGAGCACAGCAACTTACATCTGCACTAAGACAGTGTTATTGGATAATAGGGGTACAAGCATTAGCACGAACACTAATAAAATATTGTACTACGTGCGTGAGGTTAAGAGCTAAATTGGGCGAACAAATGATGGGTGACCTGCCGTCCTGCCGTGTTCGCCCCGCGCGACCATTTCTTCTCGCAGGGGTGGACTATGCTGGCCCAATACAGTTGCGACCCGATCACGGGAAAGGAAGGGTCCTACTTAAGGGATATATAGCTGTATTCGTATGTATGGTCTCGAAGGCAGTCCATTTAGAATTTGTGTCTGACCTGAGCACAAATACATTTATTATGGCTTTTATTCAATTCACATCTCGCTATGGTCATTGTTCGCATCTCTGGAGCGATAATGGGACCAATTTCGTGGGAGCAGAACGTGAACTCAGTAGAATTCTTCGAACCTGGCAGGAGTCGGACCTTTATGATCAACTCGCAGCGCGAAAAACACAATGGCACTTTATTACCCCTGCTGCGCCTCATCAAGGGGGCTTATGGGAAGCCACTGTTAATGCGACCAAGCATCATTTACACCGAGTTATGAGATCGCGTCTACATACGATTGAGGCAATGCAGACACTACTGGCAGAAATCGGAGCAATCCTTAACTCTCGTCCGCTGTGTGCATAAAGAGCTGACCCGCAAGACTTGAGCCCGTTAACTCCAGGTCATCTGTTGATTGGGCAATCCTTAACGCCAGTTTTGGGAGAACAAGTGTAATCCCAACGGCCGGAGAACCGTATAAATTACTGGTAAGCTAGGCAGCAGATAAAACAAAGATTCTGGAAATTATGGAGTGACAGTTATCTGCATGAGTTACAGCAGCGGCCCAAATGGCGAGAAGCTAGGCGTAACCTAAAGGAAGGCGATCTGGTCGTTATAAAAATTAAGCGACTCCGCCAACATTGTGGCGAATGGGCCGAGTATCGAAATTGCATCCGGGCTCCGATGGACTGGAACGGAATGTTACACTTTGGACTGGGACGGGTAGCCTTACCCGACCGATTCAGCGACTTTGCGTATTACCTATTGAACCAGTTGATCCGCGAGTTTCATGGCCAGAGGGTGTCTCGCGCGGGAAAGAGGTGTGTGACGGACGAGGAGCACAGAAGAGATGCAACAGAGTGAGTGCGATATTGCTTTTTCTTGAGAGTATGTCCGATTGCGAGGTGGGCTTATTTTGGAGAGCGAAGGAGAGAAGCAGTCAGTGCAAAACACGACGCCGAAAAGTGTAGTTAAAGAGAACAAAAGGAAAAATTTTAAAATACAATAAAATAAAATTAAACAAATAAAAAGGTAAAACACATTCTTTCTCTTCAACAGTTATTTCTGATATAGAAACTTATATAATGATGAATTAAATTTCATTGTCATTAGCAGGAAACTTAAGTTTTGAGAACGCATTGATGAGGCATGATTTCTACTTGGCGACATATACATTCCTTAAGAAATAATGATATGATTCTTCCAACAGAAATATATAGACCGGTGATAGCAAACGCTCTATAAGCTTAGGGCCGCTAAAATAAATAAAATCATTCTCTGGCTTATTTGCAATTAATATTTAACCTTTATGTGCTCGGGATATGCTTCGGACGTAGACGGTTGGAAGTACACACTTGTAGCAAGCATGTATTTGTACAGAAAATCTTGTCAGCACATGAAAAATAAATAGTTTTAGGTAGACAATTATAGTTGAAGTATTTTTACCTATTTATTGACATAAGTTAATTTTTAAAGGCGCAGCTTAGATCAAGTTACACCGACGTAACCAAAGGAACGCTTGTAGATATAAAAGCTAAGGTGACTCACCTGAAGAATATGTAATGGCAATACTTTGCACCAGCTCCAAATCTTGCGCTTAATTTTACGCGTTCCCATTTCTCAGAATTGACAACGGGCAAGACTTGGGCTGATTGTCGTTGGAAATTTTAGACAAGCCATGCAAAATAGACTCAGAAAGATGACCGAGTGCCATTACGAGAACCAGCCGTGCTGGAGCACAGATCATTACTCTTGTTTTTTCAGATCGCTACTCAAATGCTGGCATAAAAAGCTGTTCTGCCAGGCTTCGGAGGAACTTTCGTGATTTGTCTGTTTGTTTGACATGGAGATAATTTTCTGAGTATATGATGACAGCGGCTGTTTTATCTTGCATGTTTCAAAACATTGCAAAAAGCCAGCGCAAAATTTTACATTTAGTGGAGTATGCAGAAAGTATTTTGTCCACCGCTTGGATGCCTCTTTTGGTTGTTTTTTTTTGTTTTTTCTTAGGTACAACAGCATTTGTGAAAGGCATACTAGAAAGTAGTATTACTACTTTTGCTTCTTGACACGTAGAACACCAACGCAAACTTTGTTTCGAGAAAACCAAACATTGTCGACTATTTTTCTCGTTTACGGTCTGCTTTCATCTCAATTGACACGAATGTTTTGTTTTGACAAATGTTAGTAAGAGCCACATCTTTAGATATGAAATACCTAAATTCAATGATGTGAAAAAATTGTAGCAGATGAATGTTTTCCAGGTGTTTTCCTAATTTTTGCACGACACTTTCTTCTAGCAAAAATCTCCCTTTTAAGAGGATGGGATCACGTTGCATCGCATGCGAACCAAACTTGTATCCTATACTTTGCAGGCTTGGATAGGATGTACTGGGTAAATCTAGTTCTACCACGATATGAAAAAAGCTGTTTGTCTACTGTTACCTCTCCCGATGGCTGATAGTACCTGCGAAGATTGCTATTCATTTGAACCAACAATTCAAAGATTCGAGCAGCATTATTGTTAACTAGTCGAGCAGCTCTAGTACACTGATTGTCAAACCGAATAAACCTCCAATTTTCCTTGAAGCGACACTTCAGCATTGTTGCATGGTAATAGCAAACTGCATCTGTACTTCACAATATATCGACATCCTGATGGACTTATTTATGCCAGCTGGAAATGGAAGAACTAGGAAAAACTCGCAATTAAAGTTATTTCACACCCATCAAAAATTGCTCAAGCAGCAATGGGATGAATATGAGATCAAATATGGCGGATTTGATGAGTCCTTTGGTTGCTCCAGATGGGCCAATAGCAGTTCCACGAAACATAATATGAGCACTCGTCCGAATTGCTTTATTAGGCAGATTGGAAAGCCAGCCAAATGGCCTTTTGCTCATCTTTTTGAAAATCTTCTTCTTCTTCTTGTACCACTAGAATTTCGACATCAGGATTTGCATGATGGTCAGGCGGTGCGTCACCCTGCAAATCGTCCCCAAAATGTCATGCTTCCTCTTATTCTTCAACAATATCGCTCAATAGTTCCTCTACATGTTGTTGGATCACTTGTTGTTTTAGGGTGCGATTAAAATGTTCACAATGTTTTTTCATAACATACCTAAAAATAAAACACATTAACCGTTTAACGACCCGGCCGGGTTGATTCACGTCCAGTCATGTGTTTTTCATTATTTTTCAAATTTTAGTCACAGTTACCTATTGTCACATCACAATAAGCGCAGCAAAAGGAAAATTCTCGTGTAAAACGGCAGTTGAGCAGACAAGTGTTATGACTTTCCATACAAATTATATGGTGACTATATAAGTAGACCGGCAAGGAGATGGTTATTTTGAAAAATAGTATCTGTGAGCCTAGTAAATTATTTTCCTGATGCTATTTATTTGAAAAATTGCGACCCGGTCGTGGTGGACAATTTTTATACTGCTCTTTCGCAGAAAATACTACAAATGTAAACTACTGAGCATATAAAGGTTAAACCTTTGTAATTACCAAGTCTTTTATGTACTGTTTTCGATCATGAAGAGGTCTCAATATTTGTCTTAAATATTTAAAAGACCATTTACTGCAAGTAATAAGTTTAATAGTGTTCGAAATTACTTCAATAATGCAAGCAATGTAAAGGTTAAATTAATTTCCTAAAGCTGATAAATGTGAAAACAAGTGTGTAAAATTATATATGTACATATAATTACAAATAAATAACCATATATGCATGATCTCGGTTTTCTTCTATCCAGCTGTTTCGTATTTGTTATACAGATGTGTGTTCGAAGGAAATCTCAAATAACTGATTTTGGTAGATATTTCAGTATTACGAGCTGCACCTTGAACAATATCTGATATTTTGGTGTCTCTTTTAATAGTGATTAAATAAAATGAGACTTCCATTTCAAATATTAATGAGTTTCTCTTTTTGGATAGTTTATTTATTTCTTCAATTAGATCCTAGCTGTACAAAATACTGTTGCAACTGATACTCTAAACAGTCAGCATTCGAGATTTCTCAACACCAAAAATATCTTTTGTGGATTGCATACTGCTAGTAAAAAATTCAGAACAAAAATTCACTGTGCTTTATTCACTGAGACTTAGATGCTGTGATTAGATTAATAAAAGGCGTTAATAGGTAAGCTTAACATAATAAATGTTCCATTACGTATGTTCAAATCTAACCCATCTATTCTTGTTGAATTACAACACTCAACACTGTGGCTCAGAGCTATTCGCGTCGTAAAAAGTAGCACATGAACTCAGAAAGTGTAACATATTAATGGTTTAATATATGATAAATTGTTTTTTGATTTCATAGTTGGTTAATCTTTGTAGTATTTTACAAATAATTGGGTGTTAAAATAAAAAATTAAAATGATATGGTAATTAGATTTATCCAAAGCATATTTGCTTATGCTGCTTTGAAAATTTATTCAAGATTAAATTTATTTCAATAGGTAAATAAAAGAAAATATAATATATAAATATAATTTGAATGTTGTTATGGGTACTATTATTTGCGTAATCAAAGTTCTCCTTAAAAATTTGCCTTTTAATTTTATTAAAATTTATAGGATTTTACACTGTTTCCAAATTTAGGATATTCAGCCTTATCGTGAATATCTTACTCACGTGAACTCATTCACATGAAAGCAGTTCCACTATCGTGAACGACGGACATGTCTTTCCGTTATCGGTAATTGACCATGTTCACATTAGCCTCAGAGAACCGACTCATTTTGACATGAATCCGCACTCTCATGTTCATACCCAAATGTTGTCTACACACCGCCACATCCTTTAGACGTTTGCAACGCATCTTAAATTATTGCATTGTGGAGCACAGCAACTTACATCTGCACTAAGACAGTGTTATTGGATAATAGGGGTACAAGCATTAGCACGAACACTAATAAAATATTGTACTACGTGCGTGAGGTTAAGAGCTAAATTGGGCGAACAAATGATGGGTGACCTGCCGTCCTGCCGTGTTCGCCCCGCGCGACCATTTCTTTTCGCAGGGGTGGACTGTGCTGGCCCAATACAGTTGCAACCCGATCACGGGAGAGGAAGGGTCCTACTTAAGGGATATATAGCTTTATTCGTATGTATGGTCTCGAAGGCAGTCCATTTAGAATTTGTGTCTGACCTGAGCACAAATACATTTATTATGGCTTTTATTCAATTCACATCTCGCTATGGTCACTGCTCACAACTCTGGACATTAGAGAGTGCGCCAGATACCGCATAGATTGCCCATAGGCTGAGACGCCTTTAGTTAACATAATGGCATGTTTCTTCTATCCTGGACACTATATTCCAGTCTTAATCGCGTTAATTTTGTATATATATGTTCCATGCTCTCTATGGAAAATATTGTACGTTTGCCGTCTTTGTTATACAACAAATAAAATACTTTAATATATGATTGTTTAATATTTTATAGCCAAAGCATAAGATTTTATGATTTTAAGTTTTATTTGCCTGATAAAGCAATAATTTATTTACTTGTGTTAAATTTCTATGCATTGGTTTGAGGGGATGTGCTTATACTCGTATGTATTGAGTAAATTTTTTTAAAAATAGAATGCAATATTTGGTTGTGTTTTTGACGTTTAGTGCTATTGTTTTCCTTTGTTACAAATTCGAAACTTCATTTAATTTTTTTTTGTGGTTTATTTCAGTTTTGTTAATGACAAAATTATATGTCAACTGAATAGATTTTACGTAAGTACATACCTTTGTTATGAGAAATGAATCAATTGTTCCATTGTTCTATAAATCAACTTAATTAAAAACGGTCTGTTATTGTGTAGAGTAACGCTTCGCAGTAATTCCATTTTGTTACGTATATACACAATGCTTCTAAAATAAATTTCAGAACACAGCACCTCATATCAAGAGAAATAAATTGTTTATAATTAATCCAATTGTGGAAATAATTGTAATAGAAATGGCATATGCCAGAAATATAAAGTAATGCAAAATAATATATATTTTCGTTCTGTATATGTAACTTTAATTATCAATAAGCAGTGTATTAAAAACATTTGGCGTTTAAATGATATGAGCGATTGAACTGTTCTCATAAGATTTTCTTAAAAATTTACAATATACAAATTCCTGATGAATCCGAATGTTAAAAATTTGGTTTGTGAAAAAAATTAAGTAGTATCGAGAAATTTACTTTCTTTCCTGTTTTCTTTTACTTTTCTTTATTTTCATAATGAATTGTTTACGTTACAGAGTGTATATTAACTTATTTCATTTAATTTAAACACTTAAATCCGCCGTGAGGACATATTTTATGTATATTATATATAACTTAATGTAAGAATAACCTCAATTCAAGGGGCGTTCAAGCAACCGTTAGTACATTTAAATTCGCATATATTTCTTAAAATTACGCGAAAATGATAATTTTCCAAGAACTAATGTGCAATATTTTTTTATTTCTCATTGCTAAATCGTAAACTTAATTTGTGAGCATTACTGAGACCTTATTCTTATGTAATTAATTCTTCACGATATAAACGAAAATATAAATTATTAAAAGCTTTGAAAACTTATAAAAGTACCAATTTTTTTGCATCTTGGTGAAGTATGGGGAGTTGACTCGACGAATGAAGGAGCAAAGGGACACTAAAGAATTAGAATTAGGAGCAGTGAGAGAGATTTAACCCTCTCAAAAGAGAATTAACCCTCTTTACAGTATTCTCACTGTTGCGCAATCAAGTTTTAGCGATCGCCCAAGTTTTAAATATTTTTGAGACGATCTTGTGTCCACAATGGATAAAATGGCCAACGTCGGAAAATAAAAGAAAAACTGCTTTTTATTCAAGCCACAAAATACCAGGTGTCATATACAAACTCACGTCAGAATAGTACAACAAATAAACATTTATACTACAACAGGAAAGGGTATTATAGTATAAATGTTTAACATGTAAGTTTTTCTTTTTCATCACATCAAATATAAAAGGAGCACAAAGACATTTCGTTTGTTATAGGTGTGTGACTATCAACAAAAAATTATTTACATCCATGCATCTCATCCTGGAGCATCACACGATTCCCCAATTTGGAACGTAAGCACACTGAAAGCTGATTTAGAAAAGGAAGGCGCAACCAACATTTGGTTACTAGGTAATAAACCTGGTACATACATGATATTCCAGATAAATTTTAAATTTGTTTGCTAGGAGATGTTGGAGCAGTGGCTTTTGACGCCATATAGAACACCTGAAAAAGGAACGGCTGAAAGTAGATTCGACGAATTTCACTTGTGTTGTCGCAACATAATTGACCGGACTAATGGTGTACTTAAAAACAGACGGAATTGTACCATTAGAGAATTGCACTATGTTCCTGAAAAGGGTGGCAGAATACTTAATGTTTGTGCTACACTCCATAACATTTGCTTGCACTATAAAGTCACCTCATAGTATTTTCTCCTCTCTTCGTTGCTAGTTGCAGAAGAAAATGACAGAGACCTGGAGGAAAACCCTGCAGCTAACCTAAGTAAAACTTATTTAGCTGCGGCTCCACGAATTCTAGCTCATATAAGCAACAGTATACGAGGTTTGTTCAAAAAGTATCAAGAATTTCATGTTTTTCAAGAATTATTTGTTTATTATATCTTTTCTGTCTCTTTCAAAGTACTCCCCATCAGGCATTATTCACTTGTGATAACGATTTTTCCAATCCTCGAAGCATTTTGAAAAATAAATTTTTTTGTTTGTTCAGCTCCTCTTTCGATACCGCCTTATCTCCTCAATCCTTTTCAGTTTCGGGAACAAGAAAAAGTCACAGGGGGCAGGTATGGGGAATACGGTGGCTGCGGCATTATTACAGTGTTGTTGGCCAATAATTCGCGCTCAAGTAATGATGTGTGAGCAGGGGTATTATCATGATGCAAAAGCCTATTTTTTTTCTTCCACAAATCCGGGCGTTTCTGGCGGATGGCTTCTCGCAAATTGCGCATTACTTGAAGATAATATTCCTTATTGACTATTCTACCCTGCGGCAAGAATTCATATTCCACCACGCCCCTGCAATCAAAGAAAGCTCTCAGCAAAACCTTCACATTCGACCGAACTTGGCGTGCTTTTTTCGGTCTTGGCTCATGCGGCAGCTTCCATTGGTTTCTTTGTCATAACTTTGGTTTCTACGTCATAACCATAGACCCATGATTCGTCACCAGTTATGACTCTCTGCAGCAAATTTAGGTACGAATTTTGTGGCGACCCGCCTCATGCCCAAACTTTTGGTGATAACCCAATGACACGAGCCAATCGATATATTTAGATCCTCAGCAACTTCTCTGACAGTGAGTCGACGATTGGCCAATACTAGTTTCTTTACTTCATCAATGTTTTCGTCTGTTGTTGACGTGCTCGGGCGTCCGGAACGCTCTTCGTCGCTCACATCTTCTCGGCCCTCTGAAAGCATTTTGTACCACCGATAAACGTTGCTTTTGTCCAAAGACCCTTCGCCGTATGCAACAGTCAACATTCGGAATACTTCCGCACACTTTATGTTTTTTTTGACACAAAATTTGATACAAATTCTTTGATCCATTTTTCGGGATACACAAAAATCGAAGACAACCTAAAACACGTCCACGCACAATAGCTGTTAAAAACTTACTGAACATTAAAAAAAAATAAAATAAAATAAGTGAGGGTCATGAGTACCAACATAACGCCACAAAAAGATCGAAAATCGAACATCCGTAGCCCGCGAAAATTCATATTTTTGAACAAACCTCGTATCAGAGAATATGAAAAATGAAACTTACTTATACATTCACAGAATACACTTGTATAGCTGGCAATTTTTTCTCCACTGGATGTAAACAAACCAATTTTTCATTCGCCACTGGATGTAAATAAATTGGTGAGTTTCGGAAAAAACACTATTTGGGGTTGTCGCTCGTTAATATTTTAATACTATTCTCATTCCAAAAAGTACCAAATTCAATTTAGTGAATACTATTTCTGATTAATAATTTCGATCATTACTAATATTAGGTATAATAATAATAATAAATTTATTAAAAATATTTTTTTAATTTTTATATTAATTTATAATTTGTTTGGCTTGTTTATTCTTTTAAATGAACTTAATGCCAACAAAAGTACAAAAAATTAAAGAAAATATTTATCTATTATAATAAAATATTTATCTATTATCATTACAGTATGTTGTTAAACTTACTTAAATATAAGAGAAAAAAGCAACACAATTCTGTACGTATATTTAATTAAATAAATGTTATATAATTTGTTTTTGTTTTGAAACAACTATTTTTTAGGGCATTTTAATTGCAATTCATAGCTAAAATCTAATGAATACAAAAAATTACAATGTATTAGTCAAATTATGAAATACCAAAGCAAAAGCAGTATTTAAATATAGGAATTCTGCGGAATTTTGTAAATGAAAATATATATATGATTTCTGCGAAAGCATTTCTACATTTAAAAGTAAATTCAGTATTATTTTAAATACTAATTTGCATCGAAATAAATTTGATAGTTTATATAATTACGTTATTTTATTTATTATTATTGAGAATTCATTTCACAAACACCCAGTTAGCTAAATTACAAATAACAAAAAACAAATACCATGTAGCGTACAAAATCTTATCTACAATGAATTACTCAACATGTTGTCAAAATTCATACAATTTAATGAATCGCTCAGTGCCGTGTATGAAAGCAATACTAATATAGTATTAATTAATACAGTAGTTTAATTTTATTACTAGTCTTGCAAGAAACATTTAATTAAATACGTTGACTTCTTTTAGTTAAATATTGCTTCAGAATTTATCAAAAAACTATATAAAAATCTAACAATTGAATATCACAATAAAAACTAAAAATTCTTAATTACTCGAAATTTGTGTACTTTTATTACAATTTTATAAAATATTTTATTAGCACGATACTGATATAAGAACATTAAATTTAACAATATATTGTTTACCATCAATGCACTATATTTTCTAGAATCAATGGATTTATTTTTAGATATTTAATGTATAAAAAATACCAACTTTGCATTAATATATATATGGAACTAGACCAAAAAAAAAATTTAAATATTGTTGCATACAAATTTTTCTTATTATTATTTTTTTGTATTATATTTTTATTCCGTTTTACTAATAAAAAATACTATAAAGTGATAAGCTCTTTTATTCTGATTTTCCTTTTTTTTCTTTTCCTACTACAATTTCGAAATATGAAATTTTTACTACAATGGCACCCGTTTTTTCGAGGTGAACTCACATATAGCGTATGTTTTTTTTTCATACGGTAAAAAATTTGACGTTTAAGTTATGGCCCTATGCCTCGTATAATGTATTCCATTTTAATTTTAAGTCATTTAAAAAGACAAACATTTCTAAGTAAACAAATAAATAAACATATTAATTTCAAAATATAACATAAAACCATAAATT
The DNA here is from genome assembly GCA_920105625.2 of Clusia tigrina. Taxonomy (NCBI): domain Eukaryota; kingdom Metazoa; phylum Arthropoda; class Insecta; order Diptera; family Clusiidae; genus Clusia; species Clusia tigrina. Next base: position 333,922,780 of record OV050030.1, read on the forward strand.
CAGTGTTCTTATTCTGTAAGTTATAAATAAAGCTGGTAGAAATCACCATTTGGTATTTGTTAAATCTATTAAAAAAAAATCTTAATCCATATCAATATTAAAATTGTCTAAGTAAAAAAAGTTATAAAATAAAGAATTGATTGCACTATCTAGACATTGTATGCATAATCTTTTGCTTTCTTAATTTTAAATCAATTTTAATCTTTTCTAGTCTTTCAATTTTTAAATGATGTCTCCTCACCGCATTTAACTGATCAGTCTATGTATATATCACACATTTCACATATTTTATCACAAATAATTTTTTGGATTCCCATTTCTTTGTGAACCAAGTCTTCCATATTTTATTTTCGATTTTGCTCAGAGGAAATCTCACATGATGCAGTAGGCGTAGTGGCACTGGGTTCTGGATCATGAGTTGTTGCTTCATCGTCGATTGCAATATCCACAGACGTGGGGAACTGCGTACTAGGAGCAGATTGGCCTCCCGGTTCCTGTTTTGGAACCCGAAGCTGCTGACATTTGCTATGCCCTCTACTGCTTCTTTCATCCCAACTAAAGCATAAATACACATGCAAAAATTTGTATTCTTTATTGGGTCCACAGGTTCCACGTTTATATTGAATATTTGATGCAGCCTTTTCGCGTTCATAGCTCTTTTGATCGGACCAAACCTAATTTTAAGAACATTTCTACTGAAAATTCGGAAACACTTTTTGCAGGAGGTCCGGAACTATTTAGTTTTGCTTCTAACTGCCTCCAAAACTTTTCCACATTTTCCCTATCTTGTTTGCAAAAACTTCGGTCTCCGGTCTAGCAATCTCCGGGTTTTTCCATATCGCTAGGAGAATGTCACTTTGGAATTTGTTTATTGATTTACTCCTAAAATAAAAAAATATTAGTTTTCATAAAATATTTTATTGAACTAATAAGAGCTTACATGTTGCTCTGCGTCTTTACACTGCCAAAAATAGAGTGAAAATTTTCACATGAAACGACAACAAAATTCCCTTTCACATTCAATTGCCGATAAGGGAAATTCATCTGACTAGGAGATTCACGATATATGTACTTAGAGAAAATTGCCTTTCATTGAACCTCACGCCACCTGAAATATCTATAAGATCTGTCAAATTGTTTTTTAATAATTCTCCATCTGATAATTTTTACGGTGGTATAACCGAATTGCATATACAGTGTGCACTTGTCAACAAATTCGAACAGAAATACTTTCATATATAAATATAATAAGAAGAATTTCACAGCACCCAATAGGGCTCAAATGTAAACCTGGAAATAGTTCCCTGTCTTCATTGTACAACATAGATAAGTTGAATGATGACAACTACGATACCAAGAGTATCCAGAGAGAGGCGGCGCAGGACCTAAATTTGATATGGGGAAGATAAATTTTGTGAGTTTTGCATAAAGAAAAGTGTAATATTTTTATTTATAAACACGTAAGCATCTTCACTGTATCTTACATTATAAAGTAATTACGAGTTAGTGAAATATAAATTTCCTACCTTTAATCTTACTGAAATCCTTAATAACTGCGTCGTAATCTAGCTTATATACTGTATCTGCTTCAGTTGATAAAACTGCCAAAAGCTGAAAGTCTTTGCTCACCCATTGTGCTTCTTAAATAATTTTTTATTCTTTTAATATTGAAAAGCTCCTTTGTGCCGAGGCTGTATTTACTGTCACTGTTAACAAAATTCGAATTACTTTATAGATATTTGGGTAAATTTCTTTGATGTTATTTTTTAGTATCATAGCAGGTGTTTTACATCTTTAATAAAGTCCGGTAAGTTTCAGATCATTCTTTGTAATTCTTCGTTTATTCGAATTCGTGTTATTTTGGAATATATTTTCATTTCCGTAGATCACAGAGCAGACCAAAATTTTCAAAATGTTGATATAAATCTTGAATCCATATTACTCACTATAGAATCAATCATGGTGTTAAAAAAGACTATTTCGTATCAATTTTTGGGTGACTGTGCAGGCTCATCATTGGCTTCATAATTAAACATCTTTGTCTTTTTGAGCACTATAGAATCAATCATGGTGTTAAAAAAGTCTATTTCGTATCAATTTTTGGGTGACTGTGCAGGCTCATCATTGGCTTCATAATTAAACATCTTTGTCTTTTTGAGCACCCTTTTATTTTTAAAGTATTTTGTCAGATCATAACTGCTCTTTTCAATAAATTGAGCTTCAGACAAGAATTGTTCTAATCCAGTTCGCCTATATTCTTTAAATGTTCCTGAGTTTAAATGAGTTTGTGCAGATTCCTATAATTTGCTTATAATATAATAAATTTTAAGCTAAGCATTTCATTTAAAAGCAAATTACAATCAGAGAGAGTGTCTGATACATCTGTTGGCATTAAAAAACATAATCAAATTTCAATAATTTAGCCTTCATTGCCTCGATTCTGCGTTTCCACCTTGTGTCGGAAAAGGCTTTATAGTAAGCTTTAAATTACTTTGGATCTTGAACATTTTCTGGATAAAGCCAAAAAATATTTTTACTACCGCAAAAGAATTGGCTGCATCTACCAACAGCAGATTCCAACTATGACAACCGCAATGTGTAAAAAATGGCCTGGGATTAAAATTCAATATTCGACTCTTAACTCCTTTATTTATGCCTACCATATTTGAGCCATTATCGTATCCTTGGCCACGACAATTTTGAATATCCAATCCATTTCTTTGTAGCGCTTCTAGAATGGCATTAGTAATATACTCTCCAGTTGTCTCAGCGACAGCAAGAAATCCGATAAAGCTTTCTACTATTATGCCGATTAATGTATTACAAAATCTCAAGGTAATTGACATTTGCCACTGAGTTTGTTTTGTACCATCTGAGTTTGTGAATTCCTTAGTTTTCTTGGAAAGTGAAAATGAGAAAATTGCCTACGATCCTAGACTTTGTAATAATCCCCATCTCTTCTATTTATGCTGTATAGGACCGCTTTGAATTATATCATGACACTCAGAATCCGTTATGGGAAACCTCCACATTCCCGGATCTGAACTAATAAATGTTTGCTTAAGTACGTCACTGGCATCGCCTCTAACTTTCGGTGAGTTTCTTTGTTCTTCATTAATTTAGCTACTTAACACAGGAGTTATAGTTTCAGATTCTGATCGGCTACAGCTTGAGCCAGTATCTATTTCCGGGAGTAGTTCGGTCCTTAGTGCATGTGGGGTACTTCCGTAATTCAACGATGCCTCGGACGTGACTATATCTTCTTTGGAAGTCAAAGCAATCGACTCAGATGATTCTATACGACCACACGTAGGTTTTTTGGAAAACTTCATCATATCTGAACTTAAAACCGGATTCGATGCAGCTCTTTCAGATATTCTTTTTCTCTTTGCTGAACCACATTCCCAGTTTCTTTCAATATCTCTATCTCACCTGCTGTCTGACATGAAAATTGTATTTTATATACGAGTATATAGCCTGAAGCTAATGTTGAAAAGGCTTTTGGGTGGTGAACAAGTTTGCTAAAAACTGTATGTTAATGCTTCTATGTAATATTTGTTCTAATTAGTGTTTAATGAGGGTCTATACACGAAGAACAAGAAAAATAACCAAATTTCACGAAAATAACGGAAATATTCTCAGTATGACACTGAATGGTGTAAAAATGTCAAAATAAGTTAGATAAACTAATTTTGTTCTATATTTTCTCGAAAAAATTTAATAAAAATGTTTTAATTTAATTATACACCTACATTTATATGTACTTTTGAATAAAGGAAAATCTATCTATCTCATTATTCTGGTACATTATTGTCTTTGTTTTAGTAACTAAGACCCTCTGTTTTTTAAACAGTAGCACGCAATTTTTAGAAAACATGTCGATAGTTTTGTTTCTCACTGTATGTTTCAAATTATTTCTTACCCCTTCCTTAATAAGTAACTATGTACCTATATATATAGGTGTACCGTTGTTTTTTATTCACAAATGAAGCTTTTAAAACAAAACCTAAAATAGTTTTTTCCTTTTGTGTGCATGCATGTATTTTAGTTCAATATACCGGACCAGAATGTTTGAATCTGGTAGTAAAGCACTTCAGTTTTGGGCACCACTGTATATAACAGTGCTTTTATTTGAATTAAAAAAACACTTCTCTCATTAGCGACGATTGCTGTTTCCTTGGAATATCGTTTAAATAGGATAACTTTCTCATGTGTGTGTGTTTTTGGATTAGAAGTGCGCCCTCCCTGTACTCAAGCGCAAACCAAAAAAAAAAGATTACCGGGCGAATATGGGCTGAGAGGATGTGAATAACAATTATAGTGAAAAAAACAGCGGACGAAGCATGTTATCAAATTTTCCACATTTCTTTCCACCTACAGTAGAACTTTTTGCATTCGCAATATTTTGTTTCATATTAAAATTTAGAAAACTTAAAACGCATAGGGTTAAGAGGGTAGTCCTCAGGGTAGTGATATGCGTAATATATTCCTATATTGGAACCTTAGCCTATACTCTACCAAGACCGTTAGTGCGTGACGATGAGTCATATCCTGCTCGAGGTGACCCTGCCACTTACTGAACACAACGGATTTAGACTGGAGAGTCAATAAACACTTCCCCCCTAATCCAGGGTGTTATGCGTGTCCGTGCCTATTGGATGGGTTTTGCAGTCAGGGGGTTATCCGCGTTGACTGCATTCGAACGGCGCCTCTCCGAAACCAGGCCGCATCGGGGAGTAACGATGGCCTTACCACGTCATGAGGCTTTACCACGGTGGACCGCTATTTCCCTCATAAAAACCTTGACTGCCCTAGGCTTCGGGGTAGGGCAGTCGTACGAAAAAGATGGACACAAAACAAAAAGAAAAAACACAAAAACCACCCCACATCGTCACGCACTCAGAGGATGAGTTACTGGCCTCCAGTCAGGAGACCATGAAAGCCGAAGATGGCAAGAGCACGTCGGCAAACACTGCTAGCACAAGCAGTGCAACAACAACAACACCAACAAAAACAAACATGTCGGTAGCGGCGAAGAAGGAATCTAAGCCAAAACCGAAAAAGCCCAAGTCTGAGGCAGCGGCCTGGAAAAGCCGGTGCCAGAAAGCCCTCTTCATCTTAAGCAAAATTGCTAAGAATGAGGCGGAAGGGTCGGTACATGAGTTTGACCAGGCGGACAAGGCCAAATACCAAACTCTTGTCGACGAGTACGAGCAGTACCAAATCTCCCTCCAAGAACGAAGTGAAACAGGTCACAGGATGTGACGTATCGGCTTCAAGGAAATATAAAATCGCCAAAACATCCACACCAATAGATGGTCTAAGGGTGAGCACAAGGCGACCATATAGCGAAGTGGCTAGGGATGAACTACATGTGGCGCTCATCAATGATATAACTAAGGGAAGGAAGAAACTCCTGGAGAAATGGGGGGAGATTGAATCCAAATTGGCAGGGATGGTGATGCGGATGCTTCTCTTGTCCAATGCGGATGCTTCTCCCTCTGGCTTCGACTCCTCCAATGTGGTACGCGGATGCAGGGTGTTCAGCTGCGACGATCGGCCGTTGAAGGAAGGGACTTTTAACAATGTTAGTAACAAAGCAATTCCGGACTCTCTCACCAGGGTAGGGGTTGAGGAAGTTCTTAGGGAGTGGATAGTTACAATGCTTAGGACTAGGGTCATTCAGTCTGAGCTGGGTAGCACGGTTCAAATCAAACACGTCAGTAGAGGAACACCACAAGGTGGGATGATTTCACCCCTATTGTGGCCTCTGGTGATTGACAACATCTTCGGCATACTAGATTTAATGGGAGCTAAGACGGTAGCATACGCGGACAATGTAGTGTTAGCTGTATCATGCATGTTCCCCAGTGTAATAAGTGATATTATGCAAAAGGAGCTGGACAAACTGAATTCCTGGGCCACAGGATGTGGACTAGATGTGAATCCAGAGAGGACTGAAGCTTTTTTGAAGTGAAATGATTTCAAGCAATTATACTAACACTAACAACAATACGAAAAGCGGTAAATACATCAATAACAACTGTTGCAGTTTGAAAATTAGAAGCAGCGGCAACAACAAGAGCAATAACGGTGATGATAGCAGAATATAGAGTAAAACCAAAGGTAAATGTTTTATATGCAAAAAGTTGGTAGAAATATATTTGATTCAAAGTTCTTGGTATGTGGATATTTGCGGAACTTCTCATTTGTGTTTTTTCTGACATCCTGAAATTATCGGGGGATATACTCTTGGAGACCGGTTTAGTCATCCTTACATTCTCCTGTCCTACAATACCCGAAAAAATAAATATTGGATATAAAAAAGTACACACTCGTCCTTACATGTTAGTCAATATGTTACATTTAAGTTTATTTAGTAACTTTAAAATCAAATACTCTTGTTGTGAGTAAAAATCAAGCCAACTAGGCGTAGTTGACTCACAGCACAAACTCCTAACAGATACTGTACATTTGGTGTAGTTGGCATTTAAAAGTAGAAAAATTATCAAATAATTAAGCAAGCACATATTTTTAGGGTGGAAGTACTATAAATAAATAGTTATTATTAATAATCATTATGTGAACTAGGGTGTCACAGTATCGGAATCGAGTTGACGACGAGTATTGGCCTATAGAGTCCACCGTCGACACTCTTATATTCAGGTCATTTGGTAGAGCAACTGATACCAATCAGCAATTGCGTAACTGGAGCACTGAATTTAGGACCAGAACGAATGTTTCTTTAATTTTGGCTGCTTTGAGCGTCTCCTATTAGCAAACAGTGGTTCGTTTACGCCAGCGCCTGGTATCGGTTGCAAGAGGCGAACTGACGAGCGACGCAAGGATCCCAATGGAAAGGACCTCCACAATTGGCGCAGCCGTTATAAGGACATATCGTCCTAGCATCATCCAGGATCCCAGCATATTGGTCAGGACCAGCATATCAAGAGGAAACTCAAGACGAGTTGTTGGATCGTTCCTGAAGTAAGCGAATCATCCTGCAACGCTCGAGATGTCGGAAAACGAAAAAATGGTAAGTTTTTTTTATTATTGTAGCATATTATAACTAGATACTTGTGTGACCCTGAAGGCGCCGTAGCGCTGGTCAAAGAAGTCGCAACATACAGGCGCATTGCGCTGTTGCACAGAACTATGTCTTGGACATAGAAGCGTCAATTTGATCGGACAGTATACGTATACCAGCTTAGTTGTTAGTTTTTTTTTTGTTGGGGAATGTGTGTGTTTGTTGTTAGGGATATTTTGGAAAAATTTACATGTAAGAAGCTTAGGGCCTTGAACAAATTGAAATCTTCTCAGAAAGAGCTGCATACAACCCGGGTTTGTTGCATCATAGTTTGAGTAATTCTGAATATAGATATAAACGCAATTGCCTTTATATTTTAATTATTTACGGAGTAATGTTTGTTTCATTTGATAATAAATCTGAAAACTTATTATTATATTATGTAGTTTCAATATGTTGTTTTTAAGAATAATAATATTTTGATCTATTCAACTATTTCTTCATTTTTGTTTTTAATAAGGGTGCATTTTTTATTTACTACATAATTTCTGCTTAATTTTAGTTCCCCTAGTGACTTGTTTTCTAAATTTGTGAATGTTTTATTATTATTTGTTACTATATATTCTAGGCCTTCGTCCATTTGTTTGTGGATTTTATTTGGGATTATTAGTTTTTTAGTAACATTAATGGTAAATATTTGAACTTTTATAACGAAGATATTATTTTTACTTTCTGTAATGGCGACGCCAGCTTTTACGTGAATTAATTTATTTAAATCGATATTATATTGGTCTATCCCTTCATTTGTTCAGATGTTGTAAAATTCCTATTATAGCACTAGCAACATTTTGCTGTATATGTTCGACTTTTTCGTTTAAAGTATTAAGTTTGAACATTGTTTTAAAAATAAATTTGGTTGAAGTGACTTGTTTGAATTGTTTATCTATTGCATTAATTTTTTGTAGTATTTGATCTTGGCCGGAATCTATAGCTTTCTTTAAATAATTGATCGATTTGTTAAAACTGTTATAAATTATTATTTGTTGGTTTACGGTGTTTATCAATTTATGATTGTTAGTGTCAGAGACCGAAGAGTGTGCGTGAATGTTTTGTCGATCGTCATCGTCTAGTGTACCGTACAGCCATTTCATTGCCTTTCCTCCAATGTTTAGGATACCTCTTTTTATTCTCTGTGGTATAATATAATATACTCTATAAGTGATTGTATCGATTTCGTTTAACACAAGTACTCGAAAATTATTGTCCTCTATTAGATTTGTCAATTTTCCAAATTCCTGTAGCACTTCAATAATATCTTTTTGGTTTATTGCATGGAGTTGCATTTGATATTTATAGACGATATCTTCGTTACCCATTTTGGTTTCTGCGTATCCTGGATCGGTTTTAATTTCCTCGATTGCTAGTCTTTGTAGAGTTGGATGAAGGTTGGTCTTTTAATATTACTATTATGGATATTTGTTAAATAGTTTAGAATAATTTTGGCTTCTCCTTATGCCTTAGGTTAGTATAATTTTTGATAAATCCAACTTGTCTGTTTTCTGCATTGTTCTCCCGTTTTTTATTTTATTTTGGAATAACTTTTTCCTTTCTGTCATCAATCCTGTTCCTCAGGATTATCTTTTCTATTTTTCCCTTTTCTGCTACTAATTGTGAAATTTTATTGTTGTATGGTATGTATTGTTATAAAATTCTACTGCTTTGCAGATTTTCTCTATATTTGATATTTTATTTTCTAAGTTGGAGGGTCTTATTTTCGGTTATAGTATTGTTAAGCCTTTTTACGTCTGAATTACCAGTATGAATATTTGGCTTAACGAAATGAAACGACGTTTTTAAGAAATTCCTTAATAATTATTCTATTGAATTCATTGTCGCAAATTGTTTTGCGTTGAGGAATACGTAAAGCCTAACTTTTTCGATAATAGTTTGGCTCTTTCTGTCTTCTAGGAAAAAGGATGTTGACTATTTTGAGAATTTGTCAATAAAAGTAATGAAAGAGTGTTTGCTATTGACATAAGTGTGAATGTGGACTGTTTCGTAGGAGAATTTGTAAATGCGAAATTTTTCTTGATTGGCTGTCTATCGTAGTTGGTTTCTGAGCAATTATCGCAGTTGTTGACAACATACATTTATTAAAATTTGAAGTTATAGTAAATATATTTTCTCTTTAATTTGCTCGTAAGCTGCTATGATGTCTGCATGTCCACTTTCTTTGTTGTGAGAGATGGAAATTTGTTTTATAGCCTCCTCTTCGTATAATAAGTTTCTTGAAAAATTTAATTTTCCTATTGTTTTTGAGTGTTTTATTAGTCCTTGCTGCACTTGATTGTAAGCTGTGTCCTCTAGGTATATGTAAATAGCAAACATCCCGTTCTAAAAATATTTTTTCTGTGTCTTACTAATATTTTGAAAAATATCGCTTTTTCAATGAAAATTCTATGATTGTCTAATATATTTTCAAATTCGGTTAGTTTGTGTTCGGTTAGAATAATTTTATATTTAAACCTATTGATGATAGTATCGAGATTGTGAAAGTGGTTGTTAGGATCTTCCTCTTGAGAGTGGATTGTGTTCATGACCATTGAGTCGTGCTCTAATTCGAGATGTCTTTCTCGAATGTTAGTTGGTTCGGCATTATTTTCGCAATTTCGATCACCTCCTATTTCATTTTCTTGGATAATAATTCTACTTAGAAAGTGTGTCATTTTAGTGTTATTTTTTCCAAATTAATGTCATATTCCCATAGTTTAACTAGCCAATGCACAATGTGAGATTTCGGCTTGCCAAAAGATTAAAAATGAACTTAAACATTTTATATTTATTATAATTGAATATATTTGGAAAACCTCCAAATTCTTTAGAAACAATCCTTAAATGTCACATATCCAATGCAACCCTGGTATGACGGTACCACGAATGTAAAGAAAAATATGCAAAGAAAAGTATCATAACTACATTAGTTTTGTTGATAACGGAACGCTTTTTTTTGTTAAAAATGTTTAAAAATGTTGCTGCGAAAAGTTGCGCATTTAATTTTAGGATCTATAAGATAAGATGTCAGGAATTACTAGGCGGGAGTTGTTTGGAATTAATTTATGGAAACTATGTGCCTTGTTCAAAAATTAAACCACATATTTAGTGTCAAATGGGAGAAAGCATCGCGTCATGAGAATAAATTTCTAAGTGTAAATAATGAATGGCTGTGTATACCTATTAGTGTATTGCATTTTGTAAAAAACTTTAGCGCAAATAGCGATAATCCAGGTGCTTGTCTGCTTTGCTGAAAGCTCATTGCGGACTCAAAAAAGAAGGCTCGATTACTAATTGTAAAAACGCCTTCAAAGGAAATATTTCAGCAGCAGAAACGGAAATGTGGTCAAGTGGCAAACGAGATTCAGCAGAAATTGTAAAGGATTTATTTTTGCTTCTCCCCAACGAGGAACTTCGGTAAAAAAAAAGCAAGAACTTAGAATAAATATTCAGATTCATTCACTCCCGTTCAAGCCCTAACCATGATGATTGATGTTAAAATTACCACTAATCAATATCGTTTGCTGAGAGAACACATTCAACATGTGAATCCCAAATTGTATCCTAGTTACGATAAAATGAAAATGGCAAAGCCGGATTGTTATCCATACAATGTAACAATTGAAGAACGTTTTGCGAGGATAGATTTACAATCCCTATTGAATCGTTCCATTAAATTAACTTCTATGGTTCAAGATAAAGTATTGCTGGTCGAATCAGACAAGATATTTTTCATTGCAAAATGTGGTTGTGACAGGGCCACCCAATCCAGAAATTTTCCGACACTAATGTATCAGATGAAGCATTATTTAATATTTCCATATTGCTGATATTAATGCATAATGTACCAAAACAAAAGAAAAAAAATTATTTGGGAAAATCCAGTTCCAAGCTCATCTCCATACTGTAGGCAAATAAAATTTAAGTTAGAAAGTGAGACAGCTGATGCTATCACTCGTGAAGTGAACTTTATCGAACAAAAGAAAAGTCAGTTACAACATTTTTTATTTATTTATTTTTTTTTAAGATCCAAATTTTTATTGCAATCTGTTGCATTTAATCACACTTTCAGCAATATTTAATACTTTAAGACTAATTTTTGATTTTACGGTCTTTTATGGACTACACCCAGTGGTGCAGCCATAGCCTATTAGCACAGGAGATCTGTTGTGGATGAAATTGAAGGGGTTGGAAGTCAGTTCCGATATTAGTGGATTTGGGTGGACTTGGAGTCTCAGATTGTGCGAAGTAGAGAGCTTTTTTATTTCTTGAGCGACTGTAGGAACTTTCACGATGGATGTTTGTGACATAATAAGGTGCATTTACAATCATTCTTAGGGTCTTTGATTGGAATCTTTGAAGTATTTCAACATTGGAAGTTGCCGCAGTGCCCCACAGCTGAATACCGTATGTCTAAACTGGTATTAAAATTGCTGAGTACAAGAGCAATTTTCTATCGATTGAGACTTTGGAGTTTCGATTCAAGAGCCATTGTAGATTTCTGAGCTTTATACAGAGTGATTTTCGTTTTGTAAATATATGTGTTTTCCAAGTTAATCTTCTGTCGAGGTGCATCCCAAGGTATCTAGCCTCATCACATTGGGGTATATTTATGCCATTGAGTTTAACGGGTGGGCAGGTGTTTCCTTTGAGAGTGAATGTAACCTGGACTGATTTTATTTCGTTCAACTTGATTCTCCATTTTTGTAGCCAGTCAGTAATTTTGTTTAGCCCACTCTGGATTTTAGAGGAAGCTAAGTGTGGGAGAGTGTCAACAGCTAAGACAGCAGTGTCAATGTGCAAAGGTACCTATGGTGACTCCATCAGCTGATGGTAAGTCGTACGTGTGAAGTAGATAAAGTATTGGGCCCATGACACTTCCTTGGGGTACGCCTGCTGAGCTTTCATCGAGCTGAGATTGTTCTTCATCTTGCTTTACGAAAAAATATCTGTGTGTAAGATAGGACTTGATTAACAAATTGATGATTTGGAATTAGCTTTCGCTCTTCTATAATTGGGAGTAGTCATTTCAGGAAAAGGGTTTCCATGAGTTTAGAAGCAATCGGTAACAAGCTAATTGGGGAGATACGATTCAACTTTATCAGCCGTTTTTCCGGCTTTGAGAATCATTTTCACTTGTGACACTTTCCATTGGGGAGGTATAAATCCAGATTTTAATATCGCGTTAAATGAGTAGGTTAGATATGTCACTCCTTCTTCTGGAAGTTGTTTTACTATTTTTCCAGTGATAAGGTCGTACCAAGGGGCTTTTTTAATAGATATATAGCTTATCAATAGCTGCTTTCACTTCTGATGTGGAAAATTTACGTATGGGTAGGTCCATCTGATGGGTATTACTCAGAATACTTTTCACTTCGTCTGTAACAAATGCTGTGGGCTCGATTTCGTGTGGGGTAAATACTCTTTTTAAGTGTCGGGCAAATGTGACTGCTCTTTCAAAGTCACTTTTATCCCATTCGTAAAGGGGATTGGAACATTGTGGGGCTCTTTAGATTCCTAGTTGCTTTCCAGAGAGAGTATTCTGTAGCAGCTGCCGCATCGAGATTACTGAGGTAATGATGGAGTTGGGTAATTCGTTCGTTATTAAGGACCTCTTTAAGTTCTTTTGTAAGCGCATTTAATTTTTTCTTGTCCTCAGGATGTCTAGTTTGTTGCCACTTTTTTCTTGCATATCGCTTTTCTCTCAGTTTTTCTTTTATAGGTTTGGAGATGTTCATTGATTTTCGTACATTCAGTGGGGAGGGTGGAGTCCCACGCAGCTTGTTGCAGGCAGTTGTTGAAGTGTTCAACAGCCGCAATGATGTGTTGTTCAGATTTCAGTGATAGTTTTAAATCAATTGTGGAAGATACCATACATCGGAAGCGATTCCAATCCGTTTTGTGATTATGTAAGCTACATTGGCTGGGAAGAAAGATAAGATAAGTTGTAAAGCTCGACTAGAACTGGAGAGTGGTCAGAAGACAGCTCAAACATGGGCTACATTTAAGATCACTAAGCATGATCTTTGACCTTTCGTTTTAAAGAAGTCAATCAAGTAGGAATTTTTCTTGCATCTGTTGGCCAGTATGTTGGTGTAGCTGAAGAGACAGGTAGTAAATTTAATTTTCCAATGGCCGCATAGAGTGGTGTACTGAGACGGGAACCCCAGTATGTGGGCTTTGCGTTATAGTCTCCTCCAGCTAGCAATCTATTGCCAAGGGTCTTAAAGGATTTCTCATACTCCTCCATTTTTATTGCGTGTTTAGGTGGGCTGTAGACTGCGGAATTTGTATTTGGCCCTTTCCAGTCATCAACAATTATATTCGTAGCTTGTATAGCTTCTGTGCGATAAGATGTGCTCTCACAGTGTTTTATATTATTGCATATTAATAATGCTGAGCCTGCATGTACCCAAAACACTATAATGCATTTGAACCAAAACTGCCTAACGTACAAGTGTACTGCACACGGAAATGCAATTACAACAAAGCGAAAGCGGCACATGCCAATACAACGGATCAAACGATTCTATGCATAGCGGGCCTTTGGTGTGAAGGCCAAACGTGCATTGAACCCGAAAACATGCTGAACACACACAATTGCAGGCCAATGCATGTGTGTGCAGTATATGGATTAATATTTAACGCATATTTTACATAGGTATTGAATATTAGAATTTATGCTTTGTATATAAAATTTAGATGTAAGATTATTACTATATAAGAAGCATGAATTTATTAAATAAAATCAGTTCCTATTGAACAAAGACTGGAGCAACCAACATTGCTTTTCTTTACTCGGCGTTACACGCCTTCATTATAGGCACCATTTCGGCAAACGAAAGTTTGCCACAATTAGCGGCTGGGTTACCCTACAGCCTTGGTAATAATATAAGGTAAATTCTGATTTCAAAAATAAATTGGGCTCGCTAGGTTTTCTTCAAAATGTATCCCTCATGTAGATGTGGACTTGTAATAAGGACAGCAAAAATAAGCGGTCAGACTGGCGGTGTGCAACGGCGGCCACTACACATGAGCCTTATTATCTGGGTGCAGGGTGTGATAGAACTTAAACTTCGGAAGCTGAAAATGATTTTTATTGGTGAAATGGGTTTCAGATATTAGGAGTATATCTATTTGGTATGTTTTAAGGAATTTTTTAATTTCTAGTAAATGCTTTGACAGCCCATTAGCTTTCCATAGTATGATTTTTTTGGTTTTGAGGATGAGTAATTCTTAGTCGTGAGGGTCACTAATAAGTTCATCTTTGTTGTGATTTGTTGCATGAATTGCCGGAATAGCATTATCATTTCTCGCATTTCGTTCGGAGCTTGGGTTTTTGCAGAAACAGTATTAATGGGTAGGACCGTTGTGTTTTCATTAATTGCTTGTGTTGAGTATTTCACTGCCTGAGCGTATGAAAGTACATTTGGATTTTGTTTTGATGTACTGGGATTTACCAGAACTTCCTGTTGTTGAGTTTTATTCATGGATAAATTGTTAAGGAAACACAATTGTGGGTATTTCATTTTCTGCAGATATTTATAGACTACACAACCTTTCTAATTTGCTGGGTGATTACCTTCACACAAGGCGCATTTGACTTCATCTGATCTGTTTTTACGTACACAGTCTGAAGACGTGTGGCTTCCGGCGCATTTAATGCACGTTGCATTCCTGCTACAGTACGTTTTTGTATGCCCATACTGCTGACAGTTAGCACATTGGGGAATATCGCGAGTCGAACTGGGGGGGGGGGGGTCTCTAAAACAATTTTTGTATGAAACAGGTATTTGACTTCATAAATTTCTTTATTGTTTGAGTTTGTTTGAAGCTCAATGATAAACATTGTCAGAGTTTTTTGTTCCAAATCTTCGTGACAGAGTGACCGATGTTTTGCAGGGCTTGGGTTATTTCATCTGTGCATATAGATGGGTGCATATTGTTGAGTACTCCTTTGAAGCCTCTTTCTTATTTTGGCTTATAGGTGAAATGTTCGGTGTTTTTTAGCTCAAGCTGGTTAACTATTGTCTTGTAGGCCTCTGGAGAAAATGCCTGGATTTTAAGTCAGTTACTGTAACTTGGGAGAGGCAACTGGTTGCTGTTGTTTATATAGCAGCTGAAGCTGGCGTTGAAGTTGTTCAATTTGTTGTTGTACAGTTTGTTGTGAGCTGTTTTTATTATGATAAGACGAGCTTGATTGGGGCGAGGGGCATTGACGACTCCAGGAATTTGAGAGCGGATTCTGAATAAGGTGTTTCTTTTGTGTTTGCAGTTGTTGATGCTGCTGTTTGTATTCCTGATGGTACTTTTGTCGGTGTTGCTGCTGCTGCTGTTGTTGTTGGTGTTGTTGCTGCTGCTGTTGTTGTTGTTTCTGTTGTTGTTGTTGCTGCTGTTGCTGTTATTGTGGTTTTTGTTGCTCGTCTTGTTGTTGACCTTCCCCTCCAGGTGGGGTACGGTCTACACCCATTTCTTTCTTTAATATTTATTTTTTGTTTAAAAGGAACTTTGGCAACTCTACACTAGATACTTGCTAAGCCGCTTTTAGTTTAACGTATATGTGTACATACATACATAACCGTATAATAGCAATGCTATTTTGCGGTTGTCTCACTTTGTGATTATTTGTTGTTTCTCACTTTATAATTTTTGTTATTACAACTTACGTTTGTGTATATTGGAGGCAAACAATCCAAAGTCACATCAGAATTAATATTCTGCATGATCGTGTGCAATGTGTTATCCTAGTGTAGTTCATCGGAAACGTGCTATATGTGTGGAGCTATCGATGAATGTGCTGTGAATACAAGAGAAGTCAATAGAAATATGCTAGGTTTTGGCCTTTCTCCATTGCACTCCAAGATTCGTTTTATGGAATGTTTACTGCATATATCCTATAGGCTTGATATATACACTTGGCAAATAAGAGACCAGTAATCAAAAGAACTGGTTGCAAGGCGAAAAACCTACATACAAAAGAGGAAACCGGATTGTTAATTGATGTTAGGAAACCAAATTCAGGAATTTACAATGACGGAATTACGGCTAGACTTTTTTAACAATCCAGAAATCACGTCGTATATTACGGGCATTAATATTGATTTGATTAACCGTTTTGCTACTATTTTAGAATGTTTCGCTTCAAGTTTTCCAGTAAATGAATTCTTGATTGAACAATTCATTACAAAGACTACGTCGATTTACCTAAAGCATTCACATCTTGTTATAAAATGCAAGTATCTGTTCATAAGATCTTATATCACTTTAGTCTTATAATTTCAAACTGCTTTCTATCTATTGAGCAGATGTTTGAGAATCTTTAGAGGCTGAAAATGATAAAAATAAAGCATGCCCATTAGAGGGTAAGCTACTTTAACCTTAGTCTTTTATGAACTTTCTATAGTATCCTTTTACCCCTAGGAATAATTTAATTTGTTTTTGTGTACTCGGGAGTTTTAACTCCCAAATCAGACTGACCTTCTTAGGATTTGGCTTCTTTCCTTCAGGTGTAAGAATGTGTCCAATAAATTAGGTTTCTTTGCAAGGAAGTTCCATTTATCGATCTGTAACTTTGTACCAGTAATTCGGAAGGCTTCTAAAATATTTATTAAATTCCACATATGTTCTAATAATGACGTACTGAATCCTAATACGTCATCTATGTATACAATGAAGACTCTATTGATATAGTTTCGCAAAACTGAAATTATTAACCTTTTGAAGGTGACAGGGGAATTCTTAAGCCTAATTGGCCTCCTAACGAACTCATAATAACCAAATGGAATAGAAAGGTTGTTTTTATTGCAGAGCTCACTACTATCTGGTGAAATTCTTTAGCCAGTAGCTCGTTTCTGTAACTCTTCTCCACAGATTATTTCTCTACTGGTAGAAATTGTAACGTCAGAATGACGTGAATCTCTACTTTCTGTAAGTATGGTGAGTAGAGTTTTGAATTATCTATTAGTAGAGATATTGTCAACTGCTCTTTAGCAAGTGAGAACTGACACAACCAGTTGAGAATGAATGAGGTAAGTAATATTTTTAGCTAACAATCTATTATATTCAAACAAAAATAAAGTAATTTTTATCTATGAACGATGAGTTTACATACGATTAATCTTTTGTGAATGAGTGTTGCACAAAAATGTAGTCCAGCCACTATCCTTAAATTTTTTTAAATAAAGGTATGTCTTAATCCACTCTTCATAAAAGGATTTATTTCTTCTAAATGATGAATGCAAGCGTGTTTATTTAGCCGAAAAAGTTCTTTGAATCGCGCCTCAGGGATGCGAAATGGATCACATGAATCTGGCAACCGCCGACGTTGAACGAGAAGAATATTTCGGTTATAGTACATTATAGCATAAATGATTACATATATCTCACTATTTTTTTACAATTTAAAAGTGGTAATCTTCTCCAGCTGCAAAGCGAACAGATCGCAAATTGAACAAACACAAAAAAAAACTGAGTGTCATCTGAATATAGGCGAAAATATTTTTAAGCTAAAAAGTATGCAGTGGTTTTTGATTTTTGTTTTTGTCCAACTAATATAATTGAAAATAGAGTTTCCAAAAAACTTTTCAAAACAAAATTAAACAAAATATTCTAAAAATAAAAAATCGGAATATTTCGAAATGTCTGTAGGCCACTTCCCACCCAAATTTGGCCGCCAAATACAGAAAATAACACCAATACAGCAACAATCACAACAACAACAAACTCCTCAGCGGCAACAGCAATAAACATCGGGCCTCCCACAGCAGCAAACGCTGCTACAGCAGCAGCCGCCGAATTCGAAGCTGCAACAACAACAACGACAACTGGGAATAGAACAACTAAAGCCGTAATAGCTACAACAGCAGCAGCTGCTGAATTTGGAGCTATCCCCAAATTCTAAAATCAGCCCAAAAATCTATGTGAAAAAGGACATTCAGCAACTTCAGCACCAGCTGCTGTTATACCAGCAAAAAGTTTTGCCTCAAGCATGAAGTAGTAAGTATACACCAGGTAACGGTTGGACTGTTGTTGAGGCCAAAAAAGACCCCGTGAAAGCCCAGGTAAGCCAAAAGCATCCCAAAAATAAGCCAAACTTGAAAAATATTGGCTACCTCAGCCTAAAGAAAATGGGGTTTCTTCCCTAGAAATTGAAGAAGATCATAAAGGTCTTAAGCCCCAAGTAAAACCCCCAAGCCCCCGTCAATATTTGTTAACAAAGTCAGCAACATTACTCCTCCAATGAAGCTCATGACGGAAACAGCTAATAATTCTTATGATCTAAAGCTCATAAGTAATGAGCAAGTAAGAATACAAGCATCAACTCTTGAAGCCTACAAAACAATTATAAATCAACTAATGCAAAAAATACAGAATTCTGCACCTATAACACAACACAACCACGCAGCTTTAAGCAATGAGGAAATTATTGAATCACTAGGACTCAGTGACACTGCCATTAAAAAAGAAACATAAAAAATCCACTGTCTATGTTCATTGTTGAGCTAAAAGCGAACCCAAACAACAAGGATATTTACGGAGTCAACTACCTCTTCGAAAATTGTATTTGAGCCACCTCATCCAAAGCGCGAAATCCCTTAATGCGCTAACTGCCAGCAGTATGGTCACACAAAAACCTACTGCCGCAGAAAACCGGTCTGCATTAAATCTACTGGAACTCACTCTTCTGCAGACTGCTCGCGTAATACGAGAACTGATGACATCAAATGTGCATTGTGTGAAGGTAATCACCCAGCAAATTATAAAGGCTGTATGGTGTAGAAAAAATTGCAAACATTAAAATATTCACCACTGAGAAAAAAGGAACCCAATCTCACACTTGTTGTCTCCCAACCATCCAGACAGAGGTCGAACTCATTTTCAAACTCCAAGTAGCTATAAATATTACACAAGACACGAGAGAGAATACCTCAGCCCCACATCCTAAGGAAATCGCCTCCGAGTCTTCAAACGAAATGATCATACTTCTCTAGCAAGTCAAGCAGCAAACCACAAGTATGATGAATCTATTCGTAACTCTCACGACGAAAAATTGTGGTTCTTCAATCACATAAATATTCTCGAATCGAATGCAAATGGGCTATCCAAACACATATTAGCGATTAAAGCACTACTCCAGACTCACGACATGGATATTTTTCTAATATCTGAAATTCATTGTATCGCTCAGAACTACTTTCAAATACCGAACTATAAGCTCTATCACAAAATGCACTTCGACAAAAAAACACATGCCGGTTCAGCTATTATAATAAAAAAGAATATCAGACACGTTTTTATTAAATCTTATTGCACAGAAGTTATTCAAGCCACAAACATAGTTGTTGAAGATTGGAAAGGCCAAATTACAATCTCGGCCCACCCAAACATGCAATCGAGACAGAGGAGTGTGAAAAGTACTTTACAACCCTCGGAAACTATTCCCTCTGGATAGCAACAAAACAGTTAAAGAGGCCAGCTCTGCACAATCTGCCATCAGAATGGAAAAGAAAAATGTGCTAAATGTGATATCGAAAAATCATGCACATTTGCACGATATTTAAAAAGAGTATTTACCCCACACGAAATCGAACCATCTCTAATCACTGCAAAAAGAGTAAGAGACACTAGGGACACATTTACCAAATGGACCTGCCCATACAAAAATTTTCAAAAGGGGAAGTCAAGGAAGCGATCAAAAAGCTTGAAGCAAATAAAGCCCCGGGATACAGTCTCATTAGTGGAGAAATATTAAAACAGCTTCCAGAAAAGGGATTCACTTTCCTGAATTATATATACAACTGTTTTATTATCTGGAATCTGAAAATAGTCCAAACAAAGTGGAGTCATATCGCCTCATCAGCTTGCTGCCGATCGCTTCTAAAATTTTAGAAACTCTCTTCCTCAAAAGATTAATGCCAATAATAGAAGAACGAAAACTAATTCCTAATCACCAATTCGGCTTCAGGAAACAACACAGTACAATTGAAGGGGTTCATGGACTTGGACATTGCATTAACACTGCATTCGAGCAAAAAAAAAATACTATGCAGCGGAGTTTCTCGATATATCCTAAGCTTTCGATAGTGTCTGGCATGACGGATTACTCTACAAAATAGAGAAAACACTTCCAATAAACTATTACATACTTATCAAATCCTACCTTAAAAATCGATACTTATTTATAAAACAGGGCCGGTGTACCCCAAGGCAGTGTCATGCATCCCATCCTATACTTGCTTTCTACGCACGATTTACCTGTCTCCGAAGGAACTATCGTTGACAATTTGCAGACGATACTACTGTACTCGCAATGGACACCCTTCCACAACTGGCGTCGCTTAAACTTCTAAGGCTTCAGTAAATGGTTGAAAGATTGACGAATCAAGTCCAATGAAACTAAGTTTGTCCAGGCTACGCTCACCCTTAAACACGACACCTGCCCACCCGTAAAACTCAACGACGTGAGTATACCGCAGTCCAATGTGACTAAATACCTGGACATGCACCTCGATAGCAAGCTAACATTGAAAATTCATATCTTCACCAAACGTAAGGAGCTGCGAATAAAGTTTAGAATGTTACACTGGCTGCTGAATCGAAATTTTCAGGTTTCACTCAAAAGTAAACTCTCACTCAACCGTCTTAAAAACGATGTAGACATATGGCAGACAACTGTTGGGCATTGCGACAACCTCTAATATTGAAATATTCCAGAGAACAGCAGATATTTTCTTTTGATGAAAATCTACTATTAAGAAATGGTTGCACCTCTGTGTGCACTCCATAAATGTTATGTTGATATTTAGTTATTGTTATAGGTTTAAAATAAAAATATTGTTTATTGTATTTAATACAGATTGCACAAAAAAACGGATATTAAAAATTATTTACTATTTATGTTCAATTGTTTGATTATTTGTGTCTAACCCCTCTATTCTTACTCAGTCGCAAAACACAACACCGACACATGTGTCATCCGAGTATAAGTAGAGACTCACAGCTATTCACAGAGACAACTGAAAGCTCTCTGAGAACCTCGATAACAGGTCACAGAGAGATAATAAAATTAATGTATTTTTTTAAATTTTAATCACAAATAAACAATAATCAAAAAAATAATATATATATTTGCAAATTTCCTGACTGCAGCTCCGGGTGCCTTTTGCAAACTGCGACATAAAATTGCAGCTGCTGCTCCGTGGTCCTCTGATTTTTCCTGGACTTAATTGCAATTTTCTTCCAATTTCTAAAATTAAATGCAAATACTTACATATTCAGTTCCCAATGCGCGACACCCTCTACTATTATGGAACATTATCCACCAAACACAACATCATGATGAACAACAACAACACAAAGTGCTTGTACTGTAACCATAGCCGCGACAGCGACAAGTAGAATGCAAAATTCGAGCGCAATGATCATGTCTACTGACACAACAACACCAATTACAACAGCAACAATTAACACGCAAGTACAAAACTCAAATAATAGAAACACTAACAAAACTTCAGCGGAGACTAGCCGAAAGCGAAAGGGCGAAAAGCAATCGCCAAACAAATTAATGGACCAAAATATCAACAACAAAAGACAGAATAGTAAAAACCACTGAGCGCGACACAAGCAACACTAAAAGAATATTGGCTGAGTAAGTCAATCGGTCCAAATACATCAAACAGGTTCGAACTACTAACACTAAATGACAGAACTGATGAACAAAATAACAGTGGGACAAAAATAAATTCAACCATACGGAAACAAATAACAAAGCATCCTCAAAAACCACCACCCATATATATACAAAACGCAGAAAATATTAATGCACTAACTAAAGCTCTAAATCAGCTACCAAATACAAATTACGAGATGAAAGGTCTGAACAAAAACGAAGTCAAAATACAGCCGACTGAATATGTGCATTACACAAGCATAATAAA
This sequence comes from Clusia tigrina, assembly GCA_920105625.2. Taxonomy (NCBI): domain Eukaryota; kingdom Metazoa; phylum Arthropoda; class Insecta; order Diptera; family Clusiidae; genus Clusia; species Clusia tigrina. Next base: position 333,944,794 of record OV050030.1, read on the forward strand.
ATTGCTTAAGCAAAAAGAAACCAAATATTATACATTTATGCCAAAAGAACAACGTGGAATTAAGGTAATTTTACGAAATATGCATTACTCAACGGAAAAAGACGACATTATAGCTGAAATGGCAGAGTTAGGACATGAAGTACTAAACATTCACAACTTGCAAAAAATAGACAACCACTTCCTTTATTCTCTCTGGAACTTAAACCAAACGATAACAACAAAGACATCTATTCCTAAACCCATCTTCTACACTGCAAAGTAAATTTCGAACCACCACACCAAAAAAGAACTATTCCACAATGCACAAATTGCCAAAAATATGAACACACTAAAAACTATTGTACTAAAGACCCTGTGTGTGTCAAATGTACAGGTAACCACAGCACAATAAAATGTAATATCCAAAGCGATATGAAACAGCAAATTAAATGCGCTCTCTGCAATGAAAACCACACAGCTAACTACAAAGGCTGTATGATTTACAAATCACTACAAATTAAAAAATATCCAACTTTACGTAAAAAAGAAAACTCTGCAACTCAAGAACAAAATTTTGCTGAACCATCTATAAATATACCCACAGTACAAACACATAAAAACTACACACCTGGAATGTCATATACTAAAGTAGCAGCGATAAATACAGCAGCAGACTTAACTCAAAACCTTAACGCAGCAGCAAACAGCATGACACCAACACAGAATAACGACGATCTATCAGATTTAAAAATAATGATGAAACAATTAATAACTCAAATGACAAGTATGATGAACATTGTGACACTGCTTGTACAAAACTAGATGGGTTCCAGAAATAAAATAACTTTTGCTATTTGGAACGCCAATGGGCTATCAGGCCACTTACTAGAACTTAAAACGTTTATGTCCGAAAATTCAATCGATATTATGCTAATATCTGAAACGCATACTACTGATAGAAGCTATAATGACATACCAAACTATACCATTTATTATACACATCATCCTGACAATCGAGCCCACGGAGGGACAGCAATTATCATAAAAAAATCTATTAGGTACCTAGAACAAGAAGGGTATAAATCACATCATATCCAAACAACCTCAATAGAGATAAGTGACTTGAGAGGGCCAATTACTGTGTCAGCTGTATACTGTCCACCCAAACATAACAACACAAAGGCTCAATACATAGACTATTTAAAATCATTGGGTAGTCGTTACATAGCTGGAGGAGACTATAATGCAAAAAACTCCATATGGGGCTCAAGACTGACAAACGTCAAACGCCGCCAACTACTAGACGCTATAAAATAGAATAATATTCGCTTTGTTAGCACGGGAGAACCAACTTATTGGCCAACAGACAACAAAAAATTACCTGATTTAATTGACTTCTGTGTTACAAAAAACATATTGCACAACCACTTAACAATAAAAACATGTCTAGATTTATCATCAAACCATTCTCCAATTCTATTGACCCTTCAAAGCACACCGGATACAAAAATAGCTGCTGGCTTATACAACTACAAAACCGACTGGAACAAATTTCGCCAGTTAATGGAAAATGACATGACAACAAACATTTCATTGAAATCTGATAAGAAACTTGATACAGCATTAGCATACCTAAATGACAACATCGTCAAAGCAGCAACTCAATCAACCCCAAAGCCTAAGCCCATCCCAAATTACTACTGTCCCAGCTCACATTAAGCATAAAATAAGACAAAAAAGGAAACTCAGGAAAATATGGCAAAGCACTAGACACCCAGACGACAAATCCAAATTCAACAAAGCGGCCAATGAACTGAAGATAATATTGAAACAACTTGAGGAGAAAAAATTTGAAAGTTACGAAAGAACTTAGGAACGACAACATCAACGAACTACTCATTATGGAGGGGAACCAAAAAACTAAACAGTGCAATACCACATAAACCCCCCATAAAAACACTAGATAATACTTGGGCAAAAACGAATAAATACAAAGCAAATACTCTTGCAAAACATTTTGAAACGGTATTCAGAAACGACATGGACAATCAAATTACCGAGCTTACCAATACCGAAAGTACCCCAAACACTGCAATAAAAATGACAACGATATCAGAAATCAAGAATCAAATCAAGCATTTCAAAAAACAAAAAGGCACCTGGATATGATCTTATTAACGGAAAAATACTGAAAGAACTACCTGACATAACAATAGTCTATATTAGAAATGTATTTAATGCTATAATAAGGCTTAACTATTTTCCAATCTTGTGGAAGGTAGCACAAATAACAGCTATCCCAAAGCCAAATAAGGACGCAACAAGAACCAGTTCATATCGACTTATCAGTCTCTTGCCAACTCTTTCAAAGATATTTGAAAAAATATTATTTGACAGAATTGAGCCTATCTTGATACAACAAAAAGCTTTGCCAAGCCATCAATTCGGCTTTAGACGAAACCACTCAACTGTGCAACAAGTTCATAGAGTTGTGAACAAAATCATGGATGATAGTGACAAAAAGAAGTACTGCGTGGCTGTATTCCTGGACATTGCGAAAGCGTTTGACAGAGTGTGGCACAAAGGACTTCTGAATAAACTAAATAATATTCTACCTTTAAACTATTATTACTTGCTAAGCAGTTATATCACCTACAGATACTTTTACATTAAATATGACGATGAATGCTCTGAGATCCTAACAATGACAGCGGGAGTGCCTCAAGGCAATGTGCTGAGTCCACTCCTATACCTAATATACACTGCAGACATTCCAACCCTAAATACACAAGGAACCATGATAGCAACATTCGCGGATGACACGGTCCTCTTAGCATCCAATCAAGACGAAAAAGCGGCGACAGATATACTTCAACAAATAATAAAAAATATAGTCTCGTGGTTCGAGAAATGGGGAATAGAAGTTAACAAAGAGAAAACTGTCCAAGTAATATATACGAATAGAAACTCTGCTAAACACCCACTCACAATAAAAGACGAAATTATAAAAATTTGCCCCAGCGCAAAATACCTTGGCATAGCAATCGACGCAAAACTTACATGGAGACAACATATATTAAATAAACGAAATGAAATAAAAAGTAGATTCAAACAATTAAACTGGTTACTAGGACTTAGTTCAAAGTTATCACTATATAATAAAAGAATGATATATACATCAATGATAACACCCGTCTGGAAATATGGGATCGAAGTATGGGGGACAGCAAGCAAAACGAATATACAACTGATTCAAAGAACACAATGCAAAATACTGCGGACAATAACAAAAGCCGACTGGTATATAAGAAATGAAGACATACACCACGTTCTCAACATTGACTCGGTGGAAGACACTATTAAAAAATGTAGCAGCAAATACACAGAGCGCCTAAAAACTCATCAAAACCGAGACGTGCGCCAATTGCCAGCAATGGAAAAAACAAAAAGGAGACTCCAACGAATTGGACCCACAGAACTTCCACATAGAATATTTTAAACGACACTTTTCGTATATAAATTAATTATATATAATTAAATTAAATTATGTTCTGTGCTAATGACTAAAGAACATATTATGGTCCATAGTAGCATTTAAAAATTACTTATTGTTCACGAACAGAATGTAATTAAAAATGGCGCAAAAAAAAACAAAAAACAATACATTGTGTAGTATACACACTTCTCAAAAATAAATGCCAAAACTATCAGATTCACTGTTTATTCTCAACTCAACACGAATTTCTCAATTGGTGAGTTTTTTGAGTTATGGAAACACTAAAGTCTCAATGATTGCCGAAAACTTGGTGGTTGAGAACTACGGCATCAGCAGTAGAGAAATTCTCTACTGAGTTACAGAAATGAGCTGCAGGTCAATTGTCAAAAAATACTGTGCTCCACCCAATTTGTGCAATATCACACCGATATTGGAAATTTATCACTTACGGTGACTTCGTTAAGTTTTCGATAGCCAATTACAATCCACTGTTTGTCTTTCCCTGAATTATCTTGCTTTTTGGGTACATCCCAGAAAGGACTTATATATGGGGAGTTACTTTTTTTTATTATGCACTATCTCAACATTTCTGGAATTTGATTTTTTATTTCTTCTTCATGAATTTTGGGATACTTTATCTTTAAGAATATTGGGCAATTTGTGGTTCTGATCATTTTACTGGAGTTCATGAGTGAATGGTAAAATATAGACATCTTTATATATAAGCTTTTCAATTTCTTCAAGAATTGGTTCAAATTTTGAAATTTCATCATTATTCAGATGGTCTGATTTTAAATTACTTCTATCGCTATGTTCTAATGTATGAACAGCTTCTGTTTCAAAAAGAAATTACTGTTTTGTAAAAAATATTTGTTGTCCATAAGTAGTTATGTTTTAAATTGATATTTGCTCCGAAAGCCATTAGAATATTATTTCCTAGCAATGTCTATTATGGAAATCTGTAATTTTCCACGAAATCGTGCCTTGTTTTTGGAATTCTAAAGGAAAAAGGTAATTTTTTCATAGTATAGGTTCTTAATCTAGTTATCGTGCTAAAACTGCTTGTTGTGTTTAGTCTTTTTAAAGGTTCATACCTTGATTTCACGGCGCTTGTCGTAGAACCTGTATCTATTAGATACTTAGAGCTTCGTTTATGATCTTAATTTTTATTATAAGGCGTGAATAATTTGAGGCTATTTGTAAAAGTTTACATCTTCTCTCTGAATATTATCTATTTCCATTCTTTCTGTTCTTTGGACGGTATTTGGCAGCAATGATCTCATAGAATAATTGTTGCTATATTGGCCTGGTCTTAAATTATTTTGAGTAATTATTGGTTTGGGATGATTTTGAGTTAAAACATGCATTTGTTTGAGGCCTTTGTGGAAAATTCCTACTGAACACTGACCGGACTAAGATCCGGCTCGAAGGACCTAAAAATGATCACGCAGAAAACTATATTTTTAACGGATTAAATTAACATGTGATTTTATGTTAAATGTTAATTTCCAACGATGCGTTCAGCTTCGAAATCAAAAATGGAAAGAAAGACAGTCTCGAAACTTCTAAAGCAGACTCTCTCATGCAATGTCTGCCACCCAAGACTTACACCAGTAGCGTGAAATCTAAATAGCTTGGCAGTGGCGTGAACAAAGGTTATATTGTTTCAAGCGACTGAACTCTTTATCTATTGCGTTCACTTTTTGTAGTCTTTGATCTCTACTGGATTCTATAGTTTTCTTTAAATCGATCGATTGGTTAAAACTGTTATTGATTAATATTTGCTGGTTTTTATTCAATTATTATTCAATTATTATTGATATACAATTTTTAACGGAGTAAAACTGACATGTTTCAAATCTTTCAAAGTTTCGAATTAAATTGAATTCCAACATTAACAGCCGAGATTTCCGATTTTATTGATCCGAGTTTCTATTTTATTGATTTAAGTGTTTATTGGTGTGCCTTTATGGGCAAACAAAACACAATTAGTTAATTTAAACAAAATCAAAATTTAATGGTTCAAAACAAAAATCAATGAGCATTCGGCACTCCCCGCCCCGCGCGTCATCCGAATGCAGAAACAGACAGTAACCCGACAATTACATTCAATCCAACGGATATGCTCTCTCACAGCTTTCTTGGAGTGTACAATATGTCACTCCAAATTTAATCGCAAGGTTTTACGTCTATATATAAGCAATAACAACTAACCAATGTTGAAAATAAAACTTTAGAAATACAGAAAGTAAAAATTACATAACATTAACTCAATTACACAAATATTTATTGATCGAAACAGAAACGCAACTCGCTTGCCAAGGCAGAAAAGACGAAATTTGTTAAAACAAATACAGATACCCTGTCTTCTAACCGCAACCGTTTTGCGCTATTAAGCGATAATGCTGAGTCTGAACCAACTAAAAATATTGCATTCAAACCACCGCCAATTTTCCAGCGCGAACACAGCTCAAATACTCGTATGCTAATAGAAAATATTGTCAGCTTAATTGATAAAAATAGTTTTTATGTAATTCCGTTGCTGAAAGTTAAAATACAGGAAAGAAAAATTTAAATTTAATCAGAACTTACTAACTATCGTACAATTGTTTCTTACTTCGAAGAAAGAAGGAAAAATTACTACACGTATCAGTTAAGGAGTAGCAAAGGCTTGAATGTAGTTATTAAAGACATATAACCTGAAGTATACCCTACAAACTTTAAAGGTGCTCTGGAGGAGTCTAGATTCACAGTGAAATCTGTTTTTAATATTATGAATAGGGACAAAGTTCCGTAACAACTTTTCAGAATGGAGCTCGAACCAGGAAACATTACTCAATTAAAAACCAGTTTGAATCAAACTGCTAAGACAGTTCGCATCCAAAAATATAGTGTTGTATCTAACTACACAAACCATATTGGAACCAGCACAGAAAGCATCTCTTCATCCACTAGCTATGCGAATGTACTAAAAACCGGCATTTCAGATAAATCGAGTAACTCTATGCAACCTCAAAACTTAGAAACATCAATATTTAACTTGTTCCAGCGCATTACTAGCTTCATCTCGTCGATGCAATCCATGAACAAGAATTTGTACATAACCAAATCTTGCTTATGAAAACTACTTTCTCAAAAATTAATGTTATAAAAATATGCAATGGAATGCTAACGGTATTAACCAACACAAATGAAATAAAATATTTTCTAGACAGTAACAGAATAGACATCATGCTAACCTCAGAAACTCAATTAACTGCAAAATATAACTTCAAACTACTACTACCGTTTTTACTCAACAAACCACCCACAAGGTAAATGGCACGATGGTACGAGAATAGTTATTAAGGCTCGATTAAAGCATTATTTTCTGAAATCCTATATAATTCGATTTCTTTACAGTGTTGGGGTAAGAGATTTGAAATGTCATCAGTTTATTGTCCACTTATGTTTTCTACTTGTACAACAGATTTTGTTACTTTCTTTAACTCTAAGCATAAGTACTGTGGCTCACGGTTAATTAACCCTACAGGCAAATAATTATTTAATGTGCTGATAGACTCTCAAAATGGTCTAGACTCTCTAAGCTCCAACAATAGTCTGCCATCATATGAATATCCCATCTTCATTGGTAACGAGATTCCATTATTTTCATGTCCTGATAGAAACGCTCACCTTGCTCCTCACTTGTGTTTCCTAAATTCTCTGGAAAGTAGACTAAATGACTATGCAGGTAGTGAACCTTAATGCACATGTTACATCCAATATTTTGGAAATTGTCTAACATGTTGCTCACTAATTCCTCATAATGAGTGGCTTTGTAGTTGCCCAAACAATTCTTGACAACTGCTTCAAATGCCATCCATGCACTCCGTTCAAGGTCAGTCATCGAATTTTTAAAATGAGGATCTTTTATTAATTGTCTTATTTGGGGACCATCCAGAATACCAGCTTTGAGCTTTTCTGAACTTAGTCCTGGCAGTTTTCTGCCTATGTACGCAAAACATTCTCCATCTTTATTTAGTGCCTTCACAAATTGTTTCATCAATCCAAGCTTTATATACAATGGGGGAAGTATAGTTTTAAATCTGGTAACTCAGGGCTCACGAATCACATTTTTAACACCAACATCTCTTACAGGCCAATCCTTTTTTTCGCCAGTGATCTGGTTTGGCTCTGCTGTCCCAAAAGCATAAGAAGCAAGGACATTTTGTCTAGCCACTTTGCTGGCCGAGGAGAAAATTAACCATTTTTAGGTCCACACAAATTACCCATTGATGTTCATGGTACTTAATTTTATTCATCACCAAAGCAATAGTATCATATTCTTCTTTTAATTTTGTTGAATGTGCAATTGGTATTGCCGCATATTTGTTGCCATTGTGCAATATAACACATTTTAAACTCCTTTTACAGCTGTCACTTGATTGATATCCGCCAATCGCTTGATTGATATCTATATATGCCCATTTCTGTTAAAAGTCCAGTAATATCATTACAAAATACATTTTCTTCTTCAGAGAAAAAACGAAGTAAATTTTTCTCTCTTGTTTGGTAGAAAGTTATTTTTGTTCCGGGGTTCAGGCAGTTTTTTCTTTCAATATCGAAGCAAGCAATTCACTTCCTTTGATAGACCAAGGTCTCGAATCAAGTATAATAACTCTTCCTGACTGAAGTTTTGCGGAGTTGATTGTGTTTCTGTAAAGTCACTGTCTGAATCTCGATCGCTATTTAAAGCATCACCTGCAGCAATTGATTCATCTGCTAAAAGCTCTGGAAACCCATTAAATGTTGGAATTCGAATTTCATTTGAATGAGGAATAGGACATCTTGCTGAGGGTATATCAGACTTATACTTCCACTTGCCACGACTATTTCAATTTATGCCAGTGATGTTGACTTTGCAAAAGTAGCAATCATCAATGTGATTTTTAGGTTCTCGCCAAATCATTGGAATTCCGAATTTCAGACATTTACGTTTATCATTGGTCCACTGACGTAAATGTTCAATGCAAGTCTTGCAGACAATATGCGGAGCCCAATTTTTATCTTAGTCACCAAGTCTAACGCCAAAGTACGCCAAATAGGACTTTTTAACAAATTCAGAAATTAAATTTCTGTTTTGTTTTAATGTAAATTCTCCACAAATGTAACAAAAAACATCAGCTTTATTCACACATCTTCTCCTATTCATACTCAATATTATACAATATAATAATATTACACAGTACAATATAAAAAAATCTACACAAAAGATTAAATAACGCACGCCTAATCAACACCACTTTGCTTAATGAAACTGCAAATTAATATGTGATATTTACATATATGTCCAAGCAAAATATGCGCTACGCCGACAACATTGATAATGGCAAATTGAACACATTGACATAGCGGGACTTTTTGCTGTCAATAAGAAACACAGCTGCAAAAATATTAATATTTAAAACAATATTTTGAAGTAACATTTGTGCTACTTATATGTGCTCCCACTGCTGTGTGCGTGGTTATGTTAGTGGGGATATGTATACTCGTATGTACGTAAATGTAGTGCATATCTTTAAAACTAGAGCTGCTAGGGAAGAATGGTTTACAGTCTTGAAATCAGCGCACAAAATTTATATAAAAACAGTTGAACAAATGCAGGCACCAAAAAAAAAAAACATTTTTTTGTTGCGCAGTGTTATAAGTGCAGCTGTTTGAGTGCCACTCCCGCACATAACCCAATTAAATCCAATACGACACACAATACATCGCACCACGTAGAATGCCTCGTTAAACAAAAGAGGAGATTAAGGAGTGAGTGGCAAAAATATAGATCGACAGCACTAAAGGTGAAACTAAAATCAATCCAAAACAAGCTGAAAAACAATCTTCGCTCCCCTTAAAGTCACTAATTTCTCTCTTTGGAGAGCCAGAAAAATGGTTAACACACCGATGGATCGTGACTCACCTCTAAGATAAGGCGATAGAACTTGGGAAAAAACTGATGAAGAAAAAGGCAATTCATTTGCAGCGCACCTCAGGTCAGTTTTTCAACCTGATCCATCTACCCGCAACAACAATAGCATTCAGTACCAATTCATTATTCCTCATCACCAATTTGGGTTCCGCAAGCATCATGGAACTATCAAGCAAGTGCACCGCATTGATTCTGAAATAAGACGAGCATTTGAACAGACGAACTGCTGTCACACAGGCCTTTGGCAAGGTCTGGCATGAATGACTTATCTATAAAATTAGAAAGTTTCTGCCCAGCAATTGAAGTCCTATTTAACAAATCGGAAATTAATAGTTAAATACATATAAATAATTCCTAACACCGGAATTGATATTATGGCTGGAGTGCCACAAGGGAGTGCGCTGGGCCTTTGCTATACACTTTCTACACTTCTGATTTGCTAACTGAAAAACACCCCGTTACCTTACAAAACTCCACGGATAGCTTCGCGGGATTAGAAGAACATTTAAAAAAAATAGAAAGTTGGCTAGCCGACTGTGCGCATCAAGGTAAGCGAGCTGAAAAGTGTACATGTGACATTTACCCTCAACGCTATGTTTTGTCCGGCAGTCTCCTCAAATGGGATTGAAATCCCAAAAGCCTCAGAGGTCAAATACTTAGTGGTGCATTTTGACAACCGAAAAAATCCAAATGAAACTAAGGGCAAGTTCCTTGTACTGGCTTATCAACAAAAAATCGAAGCTAAGACTGTGCATATATACAATGCTTTAATTAAGACAATTTGGATTTACGGTGTCCTGATTTGGCGCACTATTATTAAAGTTGCTCAAAACTATTAAAGTTAAATTGTTTAATTTAATATTCAGTTTTTGATCATCTTCTCAAACTTCAATTAAACACTTGTTCAAATACCCCATTTTATTTATTTATAATTAAGTCATGCTTCGATTTTGGACAATACAATAGATTCACACAATGCATCTATAGAACGGTGTTAGTGTGTAGAAAAATATGTAATATAGCATTAAGAAGAATTATTGTATAAAAACTTAATCTTTGAAATAAAGTTTTCAGTTTTGATTCTTTTACTAACAGAGTAGTTTTATATACTCGTATATATTAGAAAAATGAAAAATGAAAGTCGTTTATTCAGTGTGACTGATCTACTTAAACTCCCATGTATATTTGTAATATAAGTAAAATAGTAGAACGTGTAGGCACATATAAATATACATATTAACCACTTATATGCAATTGGATTGCAGAATTCCATTATTAACATAATATATTCTAACCATCCCTCACTCAAACCAAATGCATTTACAAAAAATATATCGGTACAAAATCAAAGTTAACATTTTATGTTCAGCAAATTACATGAATTTAAATGTTATTATTTCAGTAATACTTTAGTGAATTCATCGAAAGGGTTTTCGTTTGATTCTACATAATGTACTTCAATTTCTTGATAATTAAACTTTTCTCTTATACGAGTATAACAATGTACAACAAAATCAAACTTTTTACAAATTAACAAGGTTCTGACAACGGATTCTAGTAGAGGGGACCCAAAAAAAAATACGTGTATCGGCGTTTTCAAAGTTTACGTCAGAGTTTTATTTTAGGGGGGTTAAAGTTACCCCCCTTTCGCAAATTATTATGGTTAATCGGCATAGGAAACCATGTTACCCTTTCATTTTAGGTATAGGATGTGCTTATCAGATTTATGTAAAATTCTACTTTGAACATTTTTATTATTATTATTATTATTATAAATTTTAATTTGAAATAAATACAAAAGAGAATTTGAAAAACTAGCATTGGCGACTAAGGCCTTCCGCTACTTTTTCTAAATTTATTGATTTATTTTTTTTAACAATTTTTTTTTTTTACTGAAAGTTACAAAGTTTTTTTATATGTACAATATTGAAAATTTCTTAGATTAAATTGAATTATATCAAATATCAAAGAACAATTTAATTTTTTTTATACTATTATTAAGAGTTTTTATGTTTGTATAAGTAGGTTCAATTAGAATGTTTGTGATATTTTGCCTGTAGAGGTTATGAAAAATTTTATTAATCTGTAAGCAATATTTAATAGATGTGTTATGGTGAGGTTTTCGGTGGTACAGAAACGGCATATTGGCGGTTGGTCTTTGGTGAATAACTACAGATGAGTTAGTCTAATATGATCTAGACGCAGCCTGGTGTAGTTTACTACTTCTCTGCGGCATAATGACGTTGGCTATTGCGGAGGTGTTCTATTGGTATTGATTGGTATAGTGGTTTTGTTCTAAGTCATTCCAATTAGAATCTAGTATTTTGGAATGTTGGTGATTGATAGTGTATCGGATATCTTTTTTGTTATAAGTCAATTGTCTGTGGAGGGGAGATTTCGTTGCTAGCTTTGCTGCATCGTCAGCCATTGTGTTTCCAATCATACCAATGTGACTTGGGATCTATGAGATTTTTATGTTGTTGTTTCTGGATAGAGTGTCTCGTATTGTGCCAATGGTATTGTCAGAACTATTAGTGTTACGGACAGCTTTAATTGTAGAAAGGGAATCTGCAAAAATAATGTATTTGGATTTGGAGTTATGGGCAAACTTAGTGGCGAATAGAATAGCTTCAGCTTCTGCTTAGAAAATTAAGGCGGCGGATGGTGACAGGATTTTTCTGATAACATTATTGAATTCATCGACAATACTGTAGGTTTTGATCGCATCAGATTTTGAGCCATCAATAAATATGGCACTCCAATTTCTGAACTTATGGCGAAATTCAGCAAAGAGTGTGATGAAGGATTCTGCATTTGTGTTCTTTTTTCGAAGATATGTAATTGTGTGGTTGTAGATTCTGGTTTATGATGCCATAGGAAAGAGGGAACTCGGATTGAAACTACGCCATTACTAAAAATGGAACGATACAAGCTTCAACAACGCATTGAAATTATTAAAATTCACTACAAAAATGGTGAAAATCTTGCAGTCACAGTTCGCAAAACTAAAGCATTTTTGGGTCGTCGTGAACCACCTTGTCGGACCGCAATACAGAATCTGGTAGAAAAATTGGAGCTGTTGGGACAAGTTACTGATGTGAAGAATAAAACCCGTGCACGTCGCTCAAGAAAAACTGAGAATATTGCTGCTGTAGCCCAAAGTGTTGAAGAAAACCCAGGTTTGTCCATTCCTCGTCGTTCTTTGGAATTGGGCATTCCACAAACGTCATTACACCGTATTTTGCATAAAGAATTGGGTCTTAAGGCTTATAAAGTTCAGTTAACACAAGAACTCAAGCCGGCCGATCATCAACAACGTCGTGTCTTTGCTGATTGGGTCCTTGAAATGCATGAAAATGATACGGAATTCCATCGAAAAATCATCTTAACTGATGAGGCCCATTTCCACCTCGGTGGCTACGTCAACAAGTAAAATTGTCGCATCTGGGGCTCGGAAACCTCAAGAGTTATTGTTGAGAAGCCTCTCCATCCTCAACGTGTGACTGTTTGGTGCGGTTTATGGTCCGGCGGGGTCATTGGACCTTACTTTTTCGAAAATGAGGTTGGATCAACAGTTACGGTGAATGCATTGATCTGGACAACGTTAAGTTTCAACAAGACGGCGCTACGTACCATACAAGCAACGAAACCATTGCTCTTTTACGGGAACAGTTTCCGGACCGTGTTATCTCTCGAAGAGGTGATCACAATTGGCCACCGAGATCTTGTGATTTAACACCTTGGGACTTCTTCCTTTGGGGCCACGTGAAAGATAAGGTCTACGACAACAGCCCAGCGTCGATTCAAGACCTCAAAGATAGAATTCGTGAGGCTATCGAGGACATAGGGCAGCCCCTTTGCGATTTGGTGATGGAAAATTTCATGAAAAGGATATGGTCCTGTAAGCGTGGTCGTGGTGGCCATTTGGCTGATGTTGTTTTTCATTATTGACGGCATACCTTCCTCTTTATTATGAAAGAAACATTCGATCATTTGTTAAAAAAAATGGCATTTTTCTTTGAATGCTAAAATAACACCTCTTATTAGAAAACCCTTTATATCACACAAATGATCCAGCCGGCACAGCACGCGGTGGTACTGCTACCATCATTAAAAACCAAATAAATCACACAATACAAGACAGTTATGAAAAATCCCACATTCAAGCAACAAGCATAACAACACTGGACCAATATGGACCGCTAACTAAAACAACAGTGTATTGCCCTCCGAGGTATTCCATTAAAAAAGTAATATTAAAATTTTTTTTCAAATACTAGGTGTACGTTCTTTAGCTGGTAGTGATTACAACGCTAAACACCAACTTTGAGGCAATCAATCCGAAACGCAGAGAGCTACTACAAGCCCAAATTGCTACTGAGCAAAAACTGATAAGGAGAAAACAATTACATTTGCCAAACATCTTTTTTTTTTTTTTTTTTTTTTTTTTGTCGGAACAATCTAGTAAGCGCAGCACTCAGACAGAGTATATATCCATTGTACTGTACTTAAGGTTCGCTTTTACTCTGTTTTAAATCTACCCGACCTCCGAAGAAGTAGAAGTAGATCCTGTGGTGCCAAGGAGCCAAGTTGGTTACTCCTCAGCACATCAGTGCCAAAAATCCCGAACCTGATTCGAGCAAAGGCAAGGCAGACGCAAAGAAAATGGTCCGCCGTCTCGTCTTCTTCTCCACAGGCTTGGCACAGCGCACTGTCTGATATGCCAATCCTTTCCATGTGCCTAGCCCATAGAAAGTGCCCTGTCATCACGCCAACTAACAGCCTGCAGTCCCTCCTACCTAAAGAAGGAACCGTACCATCGGTCAGAGATAGCAGGTAGCATAATTTTCGTCCATCCGCAGCCTCTCTCAGCCCGCCATGCTCGCTGGTGGGTCGAAACAACCCACTTGTTTGCAGTGGCTTTGATGGCAGCAGAAGGGAGTGGCAGAACAGGCTCAGGGCCAATAAAAACAGCCTCGGAACCCATCCTGGCCAAAGAGTCAGAGGTCTCGTTACACGCAATGCCAGCGTGTCCCGGGACCCAAGTCAGCGTCAGACTATTATGTTTTCCAACACAATTTAGCCTGGATTTCCAGGACCTGACTATCGTGGAAGTGGTGGTCGGACTATCCAAGGCCATGAGCGCAGCTTGGCTGTCACTGCAGACACAAATAGATTTGCCTTTCCACCTGTTTTCCACAACAAAGTCCATCGCCTCAAGTATCGCATACACCTCCGCCTGAAACACAGACGCATGCAGACCAAGGGCAAAGAACTGACGGGTCCCACAAGATTCCACGAAGTCACCAGAACCTGAACCTCCTTCAGTCCTGGAGCCATCAGTGAAAATACGGCAGTAGTGTTTGCCGGGCTCGTTCTCGGGATCTAACCATGAACGAGCCTCTGGCAGCAACACATTGTACCGCTTTTCTAGTATGACGGTTGACGACATGGAGTCCGGGGGCATAGACAGGATTGCAGAATCGATGTCAGTGCCTGCGCCTACGTCCAATATCGAGTACACCCCATACCAGTGGCCACTATGTTTCACTCTGCAGATGGCCTTAACGGCCTCTCCGCGGATGAAGACATCTAGTGGCGGGAGATTCACCAAAGCATCAAGTGCCGGGCCTGGAGTAGTCGGAAATGCTCCGGTACAACATATGGCCACAGCACGTTGTAGTTTTGATAGAGCTTTTTTCACCCCTACAAGAGAGAGTCTGCTCATCCAAACCATCGATGCATAGGTGATAATAGGTTTTACCATAGCTGTATAGATCCATAGGACCTTACTAGGGGAAAGACCCATACTGACAGTGCTTTAGATGTCTTCAGTTCGACATGTGTTTTCCAAAGAAGTTTGTTATCAAGGATGGCTCCAAGATATTTGATTTCCGTGGATAGCTGGATAGTGACTCCATTTAGTGTAGGCAGAATAAGTCCATCAAGCTTTCTCCTTCTGGTAAAGAGGACAATACCAGTCTTGACAGGATTGGCCGATAGCCCATTCGCACTGCACAAAGTGTCATATCCAGAGTTCTCTGCACCCTTCTGCAGACAATCATAAGGGATGGACCTGTCACAAGACAGCCAACATCATCCGAATATGTCTGTGCGTATACACCAGAGTCATTAATGGCGTTAAGCAGGGTATCGATTACCATGCACCAGAGCAATGGAGACAGTACGCCACCTTGGAGACAGCCTCTATTAACCCCAGACGATACCAGCAAATCTTCATCCGCCCGCACCGTTATGATTCTCTGGACCAGCATGGAACGTATCCAATTTACTAGGAACCGGTCTACGCCATGCCGCCTAGCAGAGCCGCACATACTGTCGAAAGTAGCATTGTCAAACGCACCCTCTATATCCACAAAGATGCCTATTGTGTATTCTTTCCTGTCGATGGCTCGCTCTATCCTTCCAACAAGGTTTTGCAGAGCCGTCTCGCAGGATTTTCCGCTTTGATAGGCATGCTGAAATGGAGAGAGTGGATGCGTCTTCAGAGACTCCCTATGCATGCGAAGCTCCACCAGCCGTTCTAAACTTTTAAGCATGAACGAGGTCACACTAATAGGTCTGAAGCTCTTGGGATTGGTGTAGTCGTCTCTTCCAACTTTAGGAATGAAAGCAACCCTCACCATCCTCCAAGAGCGTGAAACAGAGGCCAGTGCGAGACACTAGCTCAAAGCCTTCCTTCAACACAATTCGATATATGCCATCCAGTCCGGGCGACTTGAAGCTGTCAAAGGATTTGATAGCAAATCTAAAAGCAGCCTCATTCGCCACAGTTCTGGCGACATACCAATCATGTCGAGAGGGTGTACCTGTCCTGACAACAGTTCCGACCAAAGGTGGTTGTTGACGGGCTATGCTTACCTGATTTCCTGGAAAGTGTGACTCCAACAGCAAGCTGAGTGTCTCACTTTGCCTCTCCGTATAGGAGCCATCAGGTTTCCTGAGCGACCCCAGCTTAGCGGTTTGGTCCTTTTACAGGATTTTCACCAGTTTTGCCGTGTCACTCACGGATTAGATATCACTGCAGAAGTCTCTAAAATAAGTCGTTTACGAGTCTCGAATTAGCCTCTTGTAGTCCCTCTGAATACGTCGATATCGTTCCCAGTCGAAACTGTTTGTTAGGGCGGTGTTGAGATGTTCAACAGCCGCCTCAATGTTCTGCTCCTTGCGAAGTTTAAGTGGCGTCACATGATTGCTACGCAGTGCCTCCCTGAACTATGGCCAGTCTGTTTTTCTTGGGTTTCTGGTGGGCAATGGCATCTGCGCCCGCTCGCCACACTGAAACTCAATGTATCCGTTGTCCGAGCACGAGTCTTCGGCGAGGACCCTCCAGTTGTTGATCGACCACCCCAGTCTTGGATTTGACAGGGTGACGTCAATTACCTCCTGCCTTCTCGTAGCCACAAAAGTAGGCAGCCTGCCTACATTGTGGATGTTCAGGCTGGAGGAGGCAATATACTCGAAAATTCGAGAGCCCCGCTCATTGCACTTGCTGCTGCCCCAGATCGTATGCTGGGCATTAGCATCGAAACAAAGAACCAGACCAAGACTGCGCCGCTCACAGAACCCTACGAGAGTAGCGACCTTCCCAGGTGGTGGCGCCTCCAAAGCATCGTAAGGAAAGTAAGCAGATGCAATCACAAACCTCGACCATCCGTGCATACCCTTAAAACTAATCTCTGCCGCAACCAGATCCTGACAACAGAATGCGTCAAGGCAGGTCGCTGCGAGATGGGATGATATTATAAGACCGGCTCTAGGTCTAATCGAGTTTCTGTCATATAATATCTTGGCCCCTTCCAACAAGCCAAGGCCACAGAGGCGACCCCTAAATACCCAGGGCTCTTGTACTGTTGTTATGTGGGGTGATGTGTGCAGCTGGGTGAGTCGTCTACTTAGGAGTACAGTAGCGGGTTTAGAATGCTGCAAGTTGATCTGCGTTACCGTCACTCGCACCACAAGACTAGCACCTTCTTTACCATCCTGGTTGCTACCCCTGGTGTGCGAAAGAACTCTCCAAAGCCTCGTGTTGATGCCAGGGTTCTGAGCACGCAGACAAGAAAGGACATCTGTGGTCGTCAGATCGGGATCCGGAATCCAGCAGATGGCCTTCCTGAGGGACACGCCTGCTTCGCAATAGACCTCGAAGCGAGTGGTCCCCATGGGGGGCACGTCCTTGACTGCACCCCTGAGCCAATCAAAGTTGGCCTGAGACGCGCACGACACCTGTAGAGTGCCGTCCTTTGTCTCATAGCCCCTCGCATTAGCTTCAGGACCGGAGGCAATGACGCGACGCATGAGATGACCTTTGCAGTGTTTTATTTCTGCATCAGTTAGCTGATGGTCAGGCCCCAGCTTCCCATTCACCGCCATTGGTTGCGGGCCGTTAGCCTTCTCGCTGTACGATGGCTTGGCTGCAGCTTTGGAAGTGCTTGGGCGAAAGTCCAGCTCACCACCCGCCACTGGCAGAGATTTCGCCGGGCAGATGGTTTTGCTGGATACGAGGGGCTGGGCAAGCTGCAGCTTATTGGCAACATTCTTCCCCGCCACATTAGCCGCCACCAAGGTTTCGCTCGTACCCTTTGGGGTCGTGGCGCCACCAGCAGTAACAGCTGCAGGGCAGGTGGGAATGCTGTTTTCAGCAACAATCTTCCGCCGCTTACCTCGCGAGCGAGCTTTCGGAGCGGTCAATCCCTCCGCAGGCTCGGTGGCTTCCGTGGGTGTCACTTCCGCCGACTTGGGCCTTTTGGAGGGAGTCGACACAGAAGGGCCGGCAGAGCCACGTGAGGATTTCTCCTGCCCGAGCCTATCAAGCCGCTTCTTTCTCTGTCTCCTCGCTTGAGTTCCCGTTGCCCTAGAACCATTGGTCGTTCGTTCCGCCACTGTGGTGACTTCCCGACGCAGGCCCTCTGGATCCAGGGTACGTTCCGCCGTCTCTGAAGAAGAAGAGATTGCGGTAACAATCCCCGTCTCCTCCAGGATGCGCTCTCGCTGATAAAGGCGAGAGACTTTAGCGATGGTTGGGACCTCCAGAATCCGTGCCCCTGCCGCCGAAGCGGGTGGATTTCCACATGCGTGGGTTCCACCTGGAGTAATTAATCTATTGTTGTCCATCGCCAGACAGTGGTTTTTGTTCGGGACTCCTCCCTAGCCAGTTTGGTCCGCGGATGGTACCCATTCTCTATACCATCATTGTGATAGACAGACAGCCATAACTCCCGCCCCTCCTAAGAAGTTCAGAAGTAATGTCATTTGCCTACCAAGGGTCCCCCTATCCGCCACCTGGGGACGCGTCCGATGGGATGTCAGGCAAAGCCAGCACGGACGCCAAACATCTTACTGGGGTCTTTAAGCCGTTTCCACCAATTTCACAGCAATAGTAAAATGAGGTATTTAATCTTCTTAATAGTCCAGGACAACTAGAGTTTCCTCTCACGCTCTTTACAAAAAAGGAAGTACATACGGCTGTGCACTGGACACTGACTGGACACTGAAGTGTACAAAATTATTGTCATCCCTAAACCCGGGAACCCTTTGGAGGAAGCCACTTCTTATAGACCAATTAGCCTTTTGCCAATTGTTTCTAAAATGTCCTGTTAAACAAACTTAAAACAATTCTGCTCAAAAATCATCTAATATCAATCATCAGTTTGGATTTAGGGAACACCACGCCACAACAAAAAAACTGCACCAAGTGTACAGAATAATAAGAAACGCTCTTGAGGAAAACCGTTATTATACAACTGCTTTCCTAGATATAACATAGGCATTCGATAAAGTATGGCACCCTGGCTTACTCTTTAAACCGAAACAGTTACTACCTTAGACGTTTTATGATATCTTAAGATCATATCTGACTCTACATTATCTCCACGGCTTACCTTCCACTGACGGAAAATACCAAAATCGCAATCTACACGTATGACACTGTCATAAGGGCTACAAGCAGCAATAATATAATCGCTACAAATTATCTCCAAGAATGCTTGGATAAGATCCAAATCTGCTTTAATAAGTCGAGAATTAAGATGAATACAAGTAAGTCTGTACAAGTAACCTACACCTTAAAACAGAAGACTTGTCCATCAATAATTGGCGTCTGACATGGCAGAAGCATATTTTTACGAAGAGAAAACAACTTGGAATCAAGCTTACTTTTTTATATTGGCTATTGTTCTGAATGTACGAGTATATGCACTAACCTTATGGGACATTAGCACTGGCTCCTCTTCCTCATACTGTTTTAAATAACTATTTAAAAATTATTAACTCTATGTATTTATTTATGTAATTATTTATTATTGTTATTTAATTTGATTATTGCCCCAAGGGATAGAATGCAAATAGAAGTGGAGTTTAAAAAAAAAAATTACTTTTGTTTGGCCTCTAATCGTCGGCGTTATACAATACGGTTTTTTAAGCCGAATACTGCAATCATTTCTTCTAGTAGGATGTCTACATTTTCTGTTACAACATTCGCTTTACTTTGCAACCAGCTTTGTGCTTTGCCTTTTAGCTTCCCTAGTAATAGCACACGGAATTCATTTTGTTTTATAGTATATGCACAAACAACACTTTTACCCAGATGCTAAAATTCGGACCAACTTCGGTTGGACTTCAGCTGCGCTAGTCGCTATCTCGTTGCTACGTAGTGGAAGGTTCTCTTTCTCTAGCAGGTGTTTTTCACGTCGCAACAAATCGGCCTCTCGTTTCAGCATTTCACATTCTGATGCATTAACGCTTGTTGGTTGGTTTCTCGCTCAGTTCGCTGCTCTGCTTGCATTGTGATACCTGGTTTGTTGTTATTCTTGCGGCACTGTTTCATTTTCTGCATGTTCCCCCTGTTCGGCTTCGTCGTCTGATTCTGTTATTGGCACTGGCCCCGTTCGTCTGCAGGAACATTGTCGATAAGTGTACTAACTCGATAAGTGTACTTTTGTTGCCGCTAGAAGTACACTATAACTTGTTAAATTTTCGCTTTCCGTTTCATTTTATTAACTCTCTTATTTACTTTGTAAGATTTTCTATTTAATTATTTTGCGTACGTTTTTTAAACGTTCAAATTATCTTATATTCACTTATCATTCAGCACAGTTCTAAATTAATTTTCACACCACATTTACTAATGTGTTCCTTGAACGTTTTATTATTTTTCGATAGCGCGTTTCAGTTCAAACAGTAAAAAATGAGAGAAGAAAAAAAAATTTTTGTGGGCAACAGGACAATCCCACTTCTGAAATTGTAGTCTAGTGACAAGTTTGAAACGACCGTTTGCTTTCGATGTTACTTCACGACTGACTCCTTGTTATTTCTCCTTTGTTCAAGGTTCGTGAAATATATATATATATATATATATATATATATATATATATATATATATATATATATATATATTTATATATATATATATATATATATATATATATATATATATATATATATATATATATATATATATATATATAAATTAATGCTTTACAATGGGTTGACTTGCTACAATATATAAATGTATGCTTTACAATGGGTTGACTTGCTACACTATCTATGCGTAAAAGCATAATCTAAAACCATCTCGAAACTTCTTTCGAAGTATAGAGAATATTCTAGTTCAACACACGAGAAGCATATAAGCCATCACATTAAACTGTGATCGTAGCAGTGTACAAACCATGAATTTCAATAGTAATAGTAAAAGTATTAAGAAGTAATAAAGAGGTTAAATAAATAATTAAATAAAGTGCAAAATTGTATTAAAAGAAACTTTAAGCCTAAGATCAAGTGCATAAATTGCAATAATTAAATAAACGTATTATATTTTACCCAAACGATAGTTTGATTACTACACAATCCAGTGGTACGAATCTGAGTATTGAGAGTTCCCTTGACTATTCAAAGTCCGAAAGGCGAAGCATATGGGGTGTCCGTTTTGGGTAAGAACTGTGCCTAAAGCAAGATTGCTAGCATGTGTTATTAGCTTAAATTTTTTATTGAAATTCGGGTAATGTAGAATCGGTGGTTGTGTAATAATTTCCTTTAACTTTTCGAATGACTATATATAATTTGTGTCATTGGAATTAATTTTAGAATTTTTTTGAAACTTTTGAATAGTATTAATTGAATTTGCTGTAGAAACCGGTTATTCCCTTAATTTGCTTTGTTTCTGTTTCTTTGGTAAACTCAGGTTCCTAATGCTTTCAAGTTTCTTTGGATTTGGTTTTGTGTCAATATGTGGCCTAGATAATCAGTTTTTTTTTTTTTTACTGAATTTGCCCACCTGTATTTTTAGTCCCGCTTTTTTAAGGGTTTCAAAAATTGTTTTAAATTTATTTATGTACTCCTGTAAAGATGTATATAATATATATAGATGTATATATGTGTAGGTATGGCCACACCAGAAAATACTGCAACCACACTACTCGATGCGTTAAATGCGTTGGCAATCAACGTCAGACTGCCTTCGTACAGAAAAATCATAGGATGTGAAATGTGTCTTATGCGGAGGAAACCACCCGGCTAATTAAAGAAGGTGTAATGTGTACAAAGAATTACAGTAAAAAATACAACGCGCTAAGGCAGAAAGTGTTTGAAAACACAAATTTTAAAATGACCCCAGATTCCGAAAGCCAACCAGTTGCAAATACCCAACAAAAATGCCAACATATGTGCAAATCGCCAAACAGAACTCGCAACAAGACCAAACTTTAAACCAGAAAAGTGAAAATCAATTTGCCCCACACCGATCAAATGACATGACTGAATTAAAGAGTAAGCTGAAAAGTCTTATGGAACAAATGGAAACAATGCTCAATTTATTAACAACAGTGATCTCTTAACAACAGTGATCCCTAAACTGACTTAAAATTGCGGTATGGAATGCGAACGGGCTTTCTTGTCATAGTAATGAAGTCTAGACATTTACGGAACAAAACAACATTGACATAATGCTAATATCTGAGACACAATTCACATGCAAAAGCTTCTTATAAATAAATTAGTACAACATAAAAGGTTTTCCACCAAGAGGTGTTATTTTGAATCACCCGGTATTTCGGTAGCTGTCACTTTTGAAGCTTTTATTCTTTAGCAGTTGACAAGTAGAAACCACTCCATTACTAAAAATGGCTACACGTTTCAACAACGCATTGAAATTATTTAAAATTCACTACAAAAATGGTGAAAATCTTGCAGTCACAGTTCGCAAAACTAAAGCATTTTTGGGTCGTCGTGAACCACCTTGTCGGACCGCAATACAGAATCTGGTAGAAAAATTGGAGCTGTTGGGACAAGTTACTGATGTGAAGAATAAAACCCGTGCACGTCGCTCAAGAACAACTGAGAATATTGCTGCTGTAGCCCAAAGTGTTGACGAAAACCCAGGTTTGTCCATTCCTCGTCGTTCTTTGGAATTGGGCATTCCACAAACGTCATTACACCGTATTTTGCATAAAAACTTGGGTCTTAAGGCTTATAAAGTTCAGTTAACACAAGAACTCAAGCCGGCCGATCATCAACAACGTCGTGTCTTTGCTGATTGGGTCCTTGAAATGCATGAAAATGATACGGAATTCCATCGAAAAATCATCTTGACTGATGAGGCCCATTTCCACCGCCGAGCCCCAGATGTGACAAGCAAAATTGTCGCATCTGTGGCTCGGAACTGAATACAACAATTGCTTCCTTTGCTGACGACACAATCCTCTTAGCATCTGACAAAAATCTAAATACTGCGACTGCGAATCTGCAGATATACACAGAGAATGTTAAGGAATGGTTTGATAAATGGTGCTTGAAAATTAATGAAGATAAGACTGTACCAATAATTTTTACAACTAAAACAAAATTTAACCCAATACCTATTAAAATAAACAAAAAAGATATAAAAATAGGGTCTACTACTAAATACCTTGGTATACACATGGACTCAAAGCTAAATTGGCATTACCACATCAAACAAAAAATGAAACAAATAAAAGAAACATTTAGGCAACTATATTGGTTAATGAGTAAGCAATCTAAACTCACAATTAACAACAAGTTGCTTCTATACAAGTGTACTATAAAGCCAATTTGGACGTACGGACTCCAAGTATGGGGAACGGCAAAGAGGTCACACATACAAAAAATTCAAAGACAGTAATCTTGAATATTAAGAGTTATCATAAAGTCTGGTTGGTATACAACAAATGAAGATATACACCGCAATCTAAATATGACAAGAATTGACGAAGAAATAAAAAAGAAATCCACAAAACACTACGATACACTGCATAACAAGTATATTTATTCGAAATTGTTTTTGATGGATCAGCGCTTGAATCGGAATTAGAGTTACAGATGGCGTTTCTTTGAGTTTGTCTTTTGATCTTTTGTTGTGAAATATAAGAACTGGCAGGTGGAGTAATATTAGTATTGTTGAAGTTGTGATGTGTAATTGACTCAAAGAGTTGAGTAAGGGTAACGATTTGGTGTTAAAAGGAGATTCATTGTTTTTGTTTGTTGGCTTTGTATAAGAGAAGTATGATTATGTGGGAAGAGGGGAGCGGGAACTCGTGTGTCTTGTGTAGGAGAGTTGGTGGAGAGGAAATTTGACAGTTTATTTTGTTGTACTGTATTTGGGTGAGTAATGTTTTGTTTGTATTTTTTTGTTTTACAATTAGAGCTTCTTCAAATTTTTCGATGGGACAACCTTTTTCAAAGTTGTTTTGAGTTTTGTTTATTTTTTGTGCTGCTTTGCGAAAAGAGCATTTATTTGTATGCTATGTTTACTGCTTTTCTTTTAGAATTCCCTGACGTTTATCAAATGCAGGGCAATCTTTGTTGTGTGATCGTAATTTTTGTCGTTGGCTTTTATAATTGATGCACTCTACTTTGGTAGTTGTGCCAAACTCGGTGCCAGAGCAAACAAATCATAGGTTTTTGGTGTGTCCGATAAGAAACAGTTTTTCCGCTGTATTGGTGCAGGAATGTAGGGTTCGATTTTGGCTTTTCCCCATCCAATATCTATCTCGTAATGTAAGTCGTATGAATTAAAGGCAAGTATATGAAGTGGGGAATTAATCACGTTGCCATTAAGAAATTTAATTATTTTGTTACAATTAACTACGTTTTGTTTTTTCAGGACTTTAATTAATTTCTCGGCACTTGTGCCTCTGTTCTGGAATAGACTACTCCTCTAATTGTAAGTGAAGGGTGTAACTGGGTTTTTATGTTGCAGATGTTTGAAAGTTTTGTTGCTTTAAAAAACGAGGTTGAGTGGGGTTTAGCTGAGCTAAATGACTTTTGACACTATGAAAATCTAAAAGTATTTTGTTTTGTCTGTTTTTTTTTATGAGAATGTAATTTGGACACTTGTTGATTTTTGTAAAATGTGTTATTTTTACTTGTCTATTGTTGGGAAGTCTAAATGGTTGTTTAGATTATTATAATGTAGTTGAAGTCAACTCAGACATTGTCACGAAGGCATAATTGCAATGGGCTATCCATAGCTTCAAACCATTTAAAGCATCTGGCCCAGATGTTGTAGCTCCAATTGAAATTCAGCGGTCAGAGAATCTTATAATAGAGTGGCTGGTAAAGATATTCAATAGTTGCCTTGAATTAGCGTATATTCCAGACTCATGGAAGCATATGAGGGTAATTTTTGTACCCAAGGCTCGCACACAGCTCCAGGGGACTTAAGACCCGTTAGTCTGTCCTCCTTCTGTCTAAAAATCCTGGAAAGGTTGTTAGACACTCATCTGAGGCTCACTATAGACAGACAGAAGCTGTCAGTCTCTCAGCATGCCTACTTCAAGGGTAAATCGGTTGAGACCGCTTTACAGTCCTTAGTCTCTAGTATTGAGTGCTCCCTGCACAGCAAGGAGTTCTCCCTAGTGGCTTTCCTGGACATTGAGGGAGCTTTTAACAACATCAAATCAGACGCAATAATCGGTGCGATGCGAGATTTGGAGGTGAACCCCGCCATTAGCAGGTGGATTGAAAATATGCTTAATAGCAGGATAATCAATTCACGGCTGGGGGCGGCGTCGGCCAAGAACTTCGTGCGCAGAGGCACACCTCAAGGTGGAGTTCTTTCACCCCTACTCTGGAATCTTGCGGTAAACCAGCTGCTTGTTGAGAGGGAAGGGTGCAAGGTTGATGTTGCTATTAGTATCTCGGGTAAATACAAATCTACTTTCAGGGACTTGATGCAAAACATACTGAACTTTCTCTCTAAATGGACTACTGACTGTGGGTTGGGGGTTAATCCGACCAAGACTAAGCTGGTGCTCTCCACTAGGAAGTATAAAATTCTTCAATTTATTGCTCCAAAACTAATGGGTGTAGATATTGGCCTTGTTGAGGCAGTTGAATATCTGGGCGTGATTCTAGATAGGAAGCTGAACTGGAAGGCTAATATAAGCGAGCGCATTAGGAAGGCTCAGGTAGCTCTGTACTCTTGCAAAAGAGTTATAGGGAAAAAATGGGGGTTACAGCCTAAGGTAGCCTATTGGATATATACAGCTGTGGTACGACCAGTCCTTTTCTATGGGGTGCTTGCTTGATGGACAGCCTTAAGTAAGTCCACATACAATAGGCTGATAACAAAGGTACAAAGAACGGCAGAGGTATTCATATGTAGTGCCATAAGCACGACACCAACGGAAGAGTTGGTCATTATGCTCAATCTGCTGCCTGTTAGGCTTTTTGGCGAAAAAATGGCTGCAAACTATGCTATCAGGCTAAAAGCTACGCGTCAATGGGTTGCCAGGAATGTAGGTCAAGCGTCCATTTTAGGATATTTTGAGGCTATTTCTGACTCTTGCGACTACATCACACCAATGTACGCCTTCAATGGTATATGCAAGATCTCCATTCCCTCCAGGGACGAATGGAAGGATGGCATCCCCCCTCATATAGAAGGGGTTCACATCTACACAGATGGATCCAAACTACAGAGTAGGGTGGGAGGTGGTGTATTCTCAGAAGATTTGGACATTAACATGTCCTTTAGGATGCCCGAGCACTGCAGTGTTTTTCAGGCAGTCGTCGCCGCTATAGAGGCAGCACTGTCTTGGCTAAGGAAGAAGAAGATATCTGGACATGATATTTGTATTCTGTCTGACAGCCAAGCTGCTTTGCGCACCCTAGATTCGCTTATTATCACCTCAAAAGCCGTCAAGATCTGCCGCAAATAGTTAGAAGAAATAGCTCAACAGACCCGTCTGCATCTATGCTGGGTTCCCGGTCACAGAGATATTCCAGGGAACAGCAATGCGGATGAACTTGCCCGTGAGGGTACTACCATACCGATGGAACCAGATAGGTGGCACTTCGGTATTCCTATTGCAACATTTAAGCTCTTAGTAAATGCAATATCCTTAGGAATAGCGGGCAGGCGCTCGTCTGAACTTTCAGGATGTAAAATAGCAAGACAAACCTGGCCACAGATAAATGTCAAGCGCTCTAAGGACCTACTGGCTCTAAATAGACAAAGCATAGGTCCGTGATTAGCGTCCTAACGGGACACTGGGCTCTAGGCACACACGGGTCGATTCCTGCAGATTGATGCAACGGTGTCTGCTGCTTCAAGCGAACGTTCATTTTCGTCACATCGACGGATGAAAATCTAACAAAGAAGTTAAACCAGGGGAGATAGGCTAAATGGTTTGTCTCTCCTAAACGTTCACAGAGATGTTGAAGTAAAAATTTAAAACATTTTAGATACAATGACCAAAAATAAAAGATGAAGGGACCTTAACTCTATTCTCTAAGTTTTATTTAATGTATAGAAAAAAGTAGAAAAAGTTTATTTAAAAAAACTTAAAACACACGCAGAAATTTTTTTCTGAGTGCCCGACCTGCATCAAATAAAATTCGAAGAGATTTTTATGTCAACCACCTATCAACTGGTGCGGAAGACATCGAAGCACTAGAAAAAATTTTAAGTATGATTACAATTATTCTGAAATCAGCAAGATTAACGCTTGCAAGAAGGTTCTAAACCAACCGGATCTTCAATAGCAAGAGTTCTGATTAACTGCTTCGATTTAATGAGTCAGACTCTCCGAAACCACTGGAAATTCAAGCGTTTCCAAAAGATAACCTGTTCTGATTCGTACTTGACGAAACCTTCCATGATCTTCGAGCTAGAAAAAGCAGCATTTTATCATTCACTACTCGCCTATTCAACCCTATTCGTTTACTGTCTCCTATAGTCACCAAAGGGAAAATATTATTGGAAGAGCCTTATATTCAAAAGTTAGAATGGGATGAATCGATACCATTACGTCTTGATACCAATTGACGAAACTTCAAGGCGAATTTGGCCCAGATCTCGTTGAAATAAATCCCTTGAGGCATACGTACGCACTCGAGTACAAAATGCCCAATTCATGGTTTCGCTAACGCCTCGATGAGAGCATTTGGCAGCAGCGATGCGCAGTCAAACAGACGATGATGTCACAGTTGCACTGTTAACTGCAAAATCTAAAATGGCGCCGTTAAAACTGAGTCGCTTCCACGGTTGGAACTTCTGTGCGGTGCAATTTTTGTCAAATGGATGGTCACGGAAAATGACAATGTTAAGTCGGGATTCCCACAAAATTGTATTTTGGGCAGACTCTGAAATCATTCTGCATTTGATAAGAACGCATCTAGTAATGTTAACTGATGAGGTGACACTGGACTCTAGGCACACACGGATGTAGGCTGAGGATCGCCTCTAAATACTTCTGCAGGAGTTGCATGGACGAGGAGGAGGAAGTGTCCATTGCTCACCTGCTGTGCACGTGTCCAACTTTGTCCAGAAGGAGGCGCACTTTCCTAGGCAACTACTTTTTGGACTCCTTGGGAGATATTTCAAAAAAAAGATTATCTCCATAAACTGCTTCATTAAAAGCTCCAATTGGCTGGACCTTTGAAAGGGATGGGACCTGTTATCTCATGCGGTATCACAAACGGTCAATGTTGGCCTAAGTGCGCCCTTTTCGGGTGGCCGCCTTACCTACCTACCTACCTAATATATTTTCATATTCGCTAAGTTTGTCTTCGGTTAGAATAATTTGATATTTTAACCTATCGATGGTAGTAACGAGAATAGGAAAGTGGTCGTTAAGGTCCTCCTCTTGAGATTGGACTGCGTTCATGTCCATTGAGTCATCTTCAAACTCTATTTCGGGATGACCTTCTCTAATGTTAGTTGGTTCTAGTATTCCTATTTCATTTACTTGGATATTAATTCGACTTAGAAAGTCTGCAATTTTATTTTGTTCTCCTGTAATATATTTCAAATTAAAGTCGTATTCCTCTAGATGAGGTAGTCAATGTTATAATCTTGGGTTTATAATATTTGCTATCCATTTTATTTGGAGCCACTTTAATGGTTGATGATCTGTTTCTAGGTAGAATTCTTTGCCATAAATATATGGTCTGGAATATTTCCCACTCCAAACGATTGCAAGAAGTACTTTTTCGATCGTTGAATAAGGTTTCTAGTGATCGTTGGGTGTCCGAGAAGCATAACAAACAGGGTTTTTATCTTGAGTAAGGACCGCTCCTATCGCCATGTTACTGGCATCAGTGACTATTGCAAATTCTGTCTTGAAGTCTGGGCTAAAATTGGATGACTTGTTAATATATATATATATATATATATATATATATATATATATATATATATATATATATATATATATATATATATATATAAATATATATATATATATATATATATATAAAAAGACACACTAACAGGAAAAGAACTGACTGGACACGATTCCAGACCATTATGGAGTCGGGCCTGCAGTCGACTCCTCCCACGATCAATAATCACCTCGATATAGATTGAGCGGTTGAAACCATTACAGCACTATTTAACTCTGCTGCCAAATCAGCCTGCAACTTCCCGAAACCAAGAGGAAAACCAAAACCCCCTTGGTGGAATTCGGAAATTGCTGAGCTACGAAAAGTATGTCGCAAGCTCTTCAACAGAGCCAAAGCCACAAATGACTGGCTCCCTTTCAAAGACAAACAAAGGGAACTCAAGTATATGGTTAGGAGATCCAAACGAGCGTCTTGGCGAGACTTCTGTGGCAACATAGAAAGCTCGTCCGAGACAAGTAGACTCCGGAGGATTCTCAATACCACCCCTCGGGCTCTGGAATGTATTCAGAGATCGGACGGTACCTGAACCGACTCTGAAACCGACACTTTGGACGCCCTAATAGAAACACACTTCCCGGGGAATGAAATCTTTGTGGATTGCAGGTCTTTTAACACCAGCCACTCTTTAAGTCACTCAACCCAATTCCAAATGACCAACACGCATTTTCAGTGGGCCATCAACAGCTTTAAGCCTTTTAACTCTCCCGGGCCTGATGGTATCATTCCCGCGGACATTCAGCACACTGCAAGTGCGGTTGCGCTCTGGCAACTGCATATTTACAATGCATGCCTAAGATGGTCGTACATTCCCATAAGCTGGAGAGAAGCTCGAGTAGTTTTCATCCCTAAAGCGGGAAAGTCGACCCACACCAAGCCTAAGGACTATAGGCCAATTGGCCTGTCCTCCTTTCTTTTGAAAATACTGGAAAGAGTCCTTGATATACAAATCAGGAGGTCTATTAATTCCACGTGCCTTTCCAAATCACAACATGCCTACACTAAAGGCAAGTCTGTGGAAACAGCGCTTCACGTGCTCATTGAGCAAGTAGAGAAATCTCTTGCCAACAAAGAATATACTCTTGCAGTATTTCTCGATATAGAAGGGGCATTCAACAATATTTGTCCCTCCGCCATCACGAAATCCTTAGTAAACCTGAAACTGGACCCCAGCTTGGTTAGGTTCATCGAACAGCTACTGAAAACACGCGTCATTAGCTCCTCAATACGAAACGTACATGCTAAAAGGACTGTCAAGAGAGGTACTCCACAAGGCGGTGTGCTATCACCCCTCATATAGAATTTGACGGTGAACACACTACTTAGGAGATTAGATCAGACCGGCTGCAACACTATAGCTTATGCGGACGACATTGCTATCTCTGTTTCCGGTAAATATCTGTCAACACTATCAGAAAAGCTAAGCTAAGCTCTTAGCATTCTGTCCCAATGGTGTCTTGAAGTTGGCCTAGATGTCAACCCTTCCAAAACTGAGGTCATGCTCTTCACCAGGAAGCACAAAATACCAAGTTTTGACCTCCCCAAACTTAATGGGAATACGCTTAGCCTAAGCAATAGCGTCAAGTATCTAGGTTTGGTCCTGGACCCTAAGCTCCATTGGAAAGCAAATTTGGCGGAGAGGGTACGGAAAGCCACGTGTGCTCTGTACTGCTGCAAGAGGGCCATGGGTACAACATGGGGCGTCCAACCTCGAACCATGTCCTGGCTCTATGCGGCGGTGGTTGAGCCGTACTTTCTCTACGGCGCTATCTTCTGGTGGCCCGCAACCGACAAGGCGGCGAACCTAGAACCTCTTGACAAGGTTAGAAGAACAGCAGCGGTTATGATAACAGGGGCTCTGCGTACCACCTCTACCAAAGCTCTATTTGCATTCCTACATTGGTTGCCCACTAGGCTTCTGGTTAGGCAACAAGCAAAATGCTCGGCAACCAGACTCAATTCTATATCGCGCTGGACTAGACTGAACCTGGGCCACGCCAATATTCTGATGCAGGACACGCCCGTACAGGCGGACATTGACTATACGTGCTCTACACCTAATCTAAACCACGGGTTCGACACTTACAGTACAGCATTTCGTAAACCTTCTAAAATTTCTATTAAATTCGGCATTCAAATGATGTGCTGAATACTTATACATCGTCCATGTATACAATGCAGATTGTATTGATATAGTTTCGCAAAACTGAACTCATTAACCTATGGAAGGTTGCGGGGGCATTCTTAAGCCCACATGGCGTCCTAACGAACTCATAATGACCAAATGGACTAGAAAAAGCTGTTTTTTCTATCTTCAGGACACACTACAATCTGGTCAAATCTTTTAGCCAGTTCAAGACTCGTAAAGTATTGCGCTCTACCCAATTTGTCCAATATCGCATCGTTGTTGTGAATAGGGAATTTATCACTAACGGTGACTTCGCTAAGTTTGCGATGGTCGATTACTATACACCAATTGTCTTTCCCTGAATTATGTTGCTTTTTGGGTACATCCCACAATGGATAATTATATGGGGGTTTACTTTTTTTCATTATGTCATGTCTCAACATTTCTGAAATTTGATTTTCTATATCCTCTTCTTGAACTTTTGGATATCTGTATATCTCTGAGTATTTTGGGCGATCTGTGGTTGTTCTTATATAGTGTCGCCATCTTTATATATAAGCTCTTCGAATTCTTCTTAAATTGGTTCAAGTTTTCATCTTTATTGAGACGGCCTAATGTCATATTAATTATATCGCCTTGCTCTAATGTATGAACAGCTTCTGTATCAAAAGGAAATAGCCGATTTGTGAAAAAACAATTTTTGTCCATTTATTTCTAAATATTTGTGTTTCAAATTGATAAGTGCTTCGAAAGCTGTTAGAATGTTTTGACCTACTATGGCGTCGTAATTTATATTATGTGGATCTGTAATTTTCCACGAAATCGTGCATTGTTTTTTTCGAATTCTAAAGGAAAAGGGGTAATTTTTTTGTAGTATATGTTTTTAAATCCAGTGATCGTGCTGAAACTGCTTGTAGATACAGTCGCTCACAAAAATTTACGAAAATTGAAATATTTTTCGTTGTCGCTTGTGCTGTACTATAATTTAGCATTCAGATTGTACCTTCCACTCATCTTATAGCGTTTTCCTTTCCACATAAAAATGCTATTCTGGCCGTGGGTAAGACTCTTCCAATATTGCAATATTTAGAAAAGAACACAGAAAATTCCGTTCCATTGCGTTTTGTGTCAAAAAAATATTATAAAAAAATTTAAAAAGGAGAAACTAATAATAAAATAAATTCTTACAATTTATAACAAAATATTGGTCATCTCCATCTACGTATATACTCGTATAGTGCCACTGCATTCATACAATCAACTCAATCACAGGGAAAATGTATCATTTTTGCACGCACTCACTGTAAAGGCGAAACTACATACCACTCTTTCCGACGGCAACTGCTTTTCGACGGCAAATACGTTTCAAGCGTTTGCTGGTTTGTAGATTTACAAACTACATATCACGTGTTAGGTGCGTCGTCTTCTTATTCGTAAATCAGCTTATATGAAATTTTATGAAGTTGTGGAAAATTTTAATTAAAAACAAAAAAATATTTAAAATTAATAAGGAATTGGAGTCGCTGAAGGACTTGGTAGATTTTCTCAATTTTCTACTAATTATATTATGTGTAAATGATGCATTTAATTTCCAAAGCATAAAGCATTTATGGATACGAAAATGGCTTATGGACCGAAGTATGAGCGGTTTTTTTCCACTACTTTCCATTATGCACAAACAATTTTTAAATTCTTAATTTATTAAAGCAATTTAAAAAACTAAAAATCTAAGTTTATTTACTGTTATTTTCAATTTAAATCTATTTGTACTACTTCATGCAAAATATGTCAGCTGTGTGCCGTCGAAAAGCGTGAAAAGTTGAAAGTTGCCCAACTTTTAAGGGCAAACATGTTTGACGCTGTTCGATGTTCGACGGCAAATGCATGTATTCAACTTATCGCGTGAAACGTTCGCCTTAACATTTTCACAAAAGAATTCACGGCCCTGACGCAGGGTGCACTTATTTGAGAATAGAACACAAAATCTATGCTCAGCATTCTTTCGTAGAAAAGGAAACGCTATTACATTATATAGTAGATAGCACGCACAGCGGGTATTATCGTAAAAAAATTATGTGTAGCCACCCTCTATGGTCTACTGGTAAGCACGCTAGACTCACACCCCGAGGGTCGCAGGTTCAAATCCTGCCACAGGCTTGGCCTCCAAAATGCTTCTTTCTATAAAACACCTTTTCTCTTCGAGTCGAAAGCCTCTGTAGCTAGTACTGATTCCCCCAACACCTTGCACTCATAATTAATTATGGTGTAAGATATAATAATAATAATAAAATAATGTGTGGTGAATTAACAGTGGTGGAAATTTATGTTTCAGACATAAAATAAATTAAAGCAATTCCACTGAAGTTTGGACCAAAGGAATTGAAATCCAACCCAATAATTTAAGTTTTCGAAACCATATCACTTACAATATTTATACTCAATCAAATATTTTTCGTTGCCGCTCGGCTGATTGAGTTACTCTTCATCGTTCGTACTGTGTTGCAGAACAGTATTCAGTTGGTACCGTACTCTGACGTTACATAATATAGCAGAGAGTAGGTACAGTAGGTATTAAATTCGTGTGGAAAGTAAACAAACACAATAGTCGAAATTTACTTTTTCGGATGTAAAATTAATTAAGTGACTTGGACTGCCCAGCTATATCCACACACACGCCACAAATAAAAATCACAAGTATGACAAAATGACACTAAAAAATTTTCCACGAGTGCAGAAATAGCAAACGCCTACACAACCTACACATCACACACAAAGTTGTTGACAAAATATAGCTTTATTGAAGAACAGAACAATAACAACAACTATACGAAGAATTATGGAAACGCCCCCGTATAAATCGCAGCAACAAACAAGCTAATCCGAACTAGCATACGCCTATACAATCTACACAACACACATACACAAACACACACACACATACACAGAGTTGTCAATAAACATTAGCATCATTGCAGAACTAAACAATAGCAAAAACTATACGAAGAACCAAATCAAAGGAAACCCCCACCGTATAAATCGCACAAAATAAGCTGCATCTGAAGCCTAATGCAAAATATTTATGATTGAACCAATGCGTGGACTAACAAGCGGTGGTTTATCCAAACGCAACAATTAACGGATAAATACTTATTACAAGAAAAACAACTACACGTACATACAGCAGGCCTACCAACAAATGTCACGTATATGGAAAGTTAAAATACAACGATTACAACAAATATGTTTAAGGCAAAGAAGGTGATTGCACTGTCAGAAGTGGAAGACTCGGATGCAAGAAGACGAATATGAATTCAAAGCAAACACGACACTATGATGCATGCTTCAACTGGCCAGAAGTACATAGCACAAAAAAGAGTAAAAGGAGACGACTGATAAGACCCAGCAAAACTACACTGTACGAGTGCAATCATCAAACTGGAGGGCAGAAATATACACCATAATTAATGACAACAACACCCACACACTCTTTCTGTAGGCAATACAACTTTCGGAGAACTGGAAACTACTGCAGGAAGGGGGTTGACCATCATAAATTGAAAGTGGGCCAAGGTCAACTGGTCACAACGACCAATGGATTTGGAACCACACAACGGTGGTCCGACAACAAAATTATGCACTGACCACTGTATCCGCTTCGCCTATATAAGCGATGTAGCCCAGGAAGTGGGCCTGCTTTCAGGGATCAAACACGCTGAACGTGGTCGGGATTGGCAAGGCGAGCACTACGGTTAGGGAACGATTAAAGGCCATTATAAAATCGTAGTTAAATAATTATAAGTTTTCTGCAGATTTCTGCGGACCCGAATAAATTACCGAGGCATCACGAATTGCTCTCCAAAATTGAAAATATTTTGTCAAATAAGCTCATTAATATCACAAATGCAAATGCAGGAGACATTTCCTGTTTTGGAGTCGCAATGGCCTTATGATAAAGAGGGTTCCGTCGAAGATATATTCATATTTCAATTTATATTAATAAAAAAAAATTAATTTTCTTATTGCAATTTTTAAATTATATACTGTTTAGATCAGGCAAATTTGTCTAATACATTTATCGAATCCTTAAATTGTTGTGATGCAAAGATGTTTGCAACAGTTAGTCCTGCAGATTGATGCGACGGTGTCTGCTGCTTCAAGCGAACATTCATTTTCGTCACATCGACGGATGAAAATATAACAAAGAAGTTAAACCAGGGGAGATAGGCGCGACGGTTTGTCTCTCCTAAACGTTCACAGAGATGTTCAAGTGAAAACTTACATATTTTAGATACAATGACCTAAAATAAAAGATGAAGGGACCTTAACTCTATTCTCTAAGTTTTATTTAATGTATAGAAAAAAGTACAAAAAATTTATTAAAAAAACATAAAACACACGCAGAAAATGTTTTCTGAGTGCGCGACTACCTGCATCAAATAAAATTCGAAGAGATTTTCGAAGCACTAGAAAAAATTTTATGTATGATTACAATTATTCTGAAATCAGCAAGATTAACGCTTGCAAAAAAAAACCAGCCGGCTCTTCAATAGCAAGAGTTCTGATAAACCGCTTCGATTTAATGAGTCAGACTCTGCGAAACCACTGGGAATTCAAGCGTTTCAAAAAGATAACCTGTTCTGATTCGTACTTGACGAAACCTTCCATGATCTTCGAGCTAGAAAAAGCAGCATTTTATCATTCACTACTCGCCTATTCAACCCTATTCGTTTACTGTCTCCTATAGTCACCAAAGGGAAAATATTATTGGAAGAGCCTTGTATTCAAAAGTTAGAATAGGATGAATCGATACTATTACGTCTTGATACCAATTGACGAAACTTTAAGGCGAATTTGGCCCAGATCTCGTTGAAATAAATCCCTTGATACATACGTAAGCAATCGAGTACAAAATGCCAAATTCATGGTTTCGCTAAAGCCTCGATGAGAGCATTTGCCAGCTGCATCTATGTGCGCAGTCAAACAGACGATGATATCACAGTTCCGCTGTTAACTGCAAAGTCTAAATTGGCACCGTTAAAACTGAATCGCTTCCACGGTTGGAACTTCTGTGCGGTGCAATTTTTGTCAAATGGATGGTCACGGAAAATGACAATGTTAAGTCGGGATTCCCACAAAATTGTATTTTGGGCAGACTCTGAAATCATTCTGCATTTGATAAGAACGCATCTAGTAATGTTAACCACATTTGTGGTAGCTAGAAAGTCTAAAATCCTAATTTGGACACTCACTAATTTACTCAATTTCATTGCTCTTAAAATCTCGGAGAACTCATTAATAGAATTCGTTGAAAAATCTTCCACCCATTCAAAATTTTTTAATATTTCCTTCATATGTACTGTGATTCATTAGAAAGGCAAAAAATTACAGCGATACTTTCGAATCGGTATCGAACACAAATGAGATGCATCTGAGCTTTCTCAAAATCGTTCAATTTATACAACATTCCAAGTTCGATTCACAGATTCGAAAACTGTCCAAAATTACCGCACCATAACCAAATTTGCAAAGATTGAAGCTGTTCGTGCACGACTTATCAGAAGCTTAAGTTTCCACGAATAGGTGGTTGTCTCTAGAACTAATTTAGAACTTATATCAGATTTGTCTTCTGATCGTTTCATTTTCGCTGTCAAAAGGTTCATCGGACGCGGCGATATCCCACAAAAGATATCCTACGGCAACGCAACAAACTCAGTTGGCGTTCAACGAAAGCTGCAGGAACTGAGGGAAGCATTCGGGAAACACATAAAAGAAATACAGAAGTACGCCGCCGACGAAGGGTTCAATCAAGGGCGCCGCATTTAATCCTCTTTTAGAATGTCCATCTTGAGACAGAACGGCTCCAATTGTAAAATTACTCGGGTCTGTAGTGAGTTTAAATTTTTTCTTAAAATTAGGATACCGTAATATGTGCGAATTAGTTAGTATGTCTTTAGATTTTTTAAATGCGGTTATGAAATCGGATCATACCTTCATTCCCAAAAAATACGATGGGTTCACTTCAATTACATTTTTTTAAATTAATTCATTTTAATGCAGTTTTTATTTTGTTTTATTTTAACTTCCCTTTGGAATAAGTTCAATTTAAAGCAGCTATTTTATTTATTTTCTTTAACTACTTTTTTGGAAGAAGTTCACTTGCGCGGCTCTTTAACTTATTCTTTGGAATAAGTTCGCTTCGACAGGGCCAGTTAAGTTATTTTGAATAAAAATTCAAACTCAAAATTTATGAAGAAAATCAACTTTATTCTTTGATGTTGGTCTTAACAGCAAATTTACAAAATTTAGACACACTATGTTCTGAAAGCAAAATTAAGAAAGCCGAGTAAATTGTTTTTGGAAAAAATATGCTCTTCCAGAATAAATGTCATTGTTTTTGTTTTAGATATTTTTTAAGAATTATATCTATATCATTGGGAGTTGCGAAAGTTGGTTGCATTATCGCATACGTAACTCGCGCTGTTGACACAAAAGGAGCTCAACACCGTTCTGTTCGAGTGCAAGGCAATGCTGAACTCCAGACCAATCGGTCCACTAACCCAATAATCAAAGGATGCGGAAGCATTGACGCCGGCCCAGCTTTTCATTCGCGACCCTCTACGAGCACTGCCGCCAGACCCAGTTCCGTGTTCGACAGTGAACTATTTGCTGAGATTATAAATATGAAACACCCTCTTCTTATCTATAATATATTACCATACTCATTAGGTTAAGGTTACTCTTTGTACATATATGAGCAATAAGACAGTCATGTATAAGACATAAACCAACACAGAACATGGTGGCAGAAGTGCGCGTAATTTAATTATAATGTCAGAAAAATAATAAAATAGACATTCAAACAATAAAATAAATAAGTGGTCAAAATATCAAGGTACTATATAAAAAATGTGATGATCCAGTATCCCAAGTGCTAGCGGTGGCTGCAACGGTGCCAATACTTATTTTAAAATAAACAAATCTAGCATTGGCACGGAAAAATTGGAAATTTAATTACTTATTCGTGGATCCAAGCTGAAGCATTTGATGAGTTCCACCTCTCGCATATCTTGGAGATTACAATGTTCTTCTCGAAGCGTGGCTGAATCACCAGCAACCCAAAGCACTAATAACAATAATGCTGCTGCAAACTTGTGTAACCAAAATTAACACAACAACGATGCAGCCAATCTGGCGCAATATTTGAATGTTTCTGAAACAAGAAAGGTGACAAGTAATCTTAAGGCAAGTAATCTTAAGACTAGATAGGTATACATAAATAATAAAGCGTAAGCGCAGTCGACAAAAATCTGGAAGAAATAATGCTTCAAAAATAATAAAACCAAATGAGGTAATAAGAACTTATAATAGATATGCTTTACTGAAAGAAAAGGATGGACCTGAAATAACTGTGTCTAAACAGAATCCACCCCTGTATACGAGTATCTTAGAGAGCGTCACTCAAACATATTAACTAAAGATGTTACAAAATTCATAGGTTTCGAAAATTTTCACGTCATACCGCTGCTAAAGGGACATTCAAGAAAGTAAAATCCAAATTTATAGTGAAGCCAACTATCATAAAGGTGTAAATTCCTTTGATGGTTGGTAGTATTCATTAAATGTATTGAACCAGATGTTAGTACGTGCGAAATAAAAGATAAGCTCTCGGAGGAGGAGTTTTATGTAAAATCCCTTTAAAATATTAAAAATAGACAATATAAGTCAATAACATCTTTAATTAGAGAAAAACCTATCAAAGAAATGAAAAAGATAAGAAGGGATTGGCAAATCTGCAGATGTTCAAAAAGGTTAAAAATACTCTAGCTAACGGTAAAGAAAAGTGCTTACAAACCAATTTTCAGAACCTTACAGCAAGGAAGCCAGGTGATTACTCTCTTTAGAATCAGTAAAAAGTTTAAAACGCCCTATTAATGGAGAAGTGATAATAAGATTAGAAGCGGTACGTGGGGTCGATGGGACTCGGAGAAAGCTAATGCATTTGCGTAACATTAAAAAAATGTGTTTACACCTAATACAGCCATAATAAACCGTAAGAGCAGTATACAATCCAAACCACCAGCTACAGTATGACAACTCTATTCGCTTTACATTAAAACTGTTAAATAAAATAATTACTACACTAAATTCAAAAAAATAGCCTGGACCAGACATCATCACACCAAAAATGATAACGGAGTTACCCCAGATAGCAATCAAGCATCTAATACATATAATGAATTGAACAATGCGATTAAATTACTTTCCACGCGTTTCGAATGTATCTGAAAAAATCATGATATTGAAACCTGGCAAAGATCCTACAATTGTATCTTCCTATAGACCAATAAGCTTGTTATCAATGTTCTCGAAAATTTTAGAAAAACTTCTCATTCATCAGCTACAATCAGAAGTCAATATTAAAAAAATACTGCCCATCTATCAATTTGCATTCAGAACTAAACACGGCACCATGGAGCTGGTCCAGAAAACTGTTTCTGAAGTTAGAAAAGCCTTCGAGGAAAGAAAAATACTGCATTGTCGTATTTCTAGATATAGCCAAAGCATATGACAAGTTATGGCAAGAAGACCTATTGTGCAAAATACAATTACGACTTCCACAAAAAACCCATGCTATACTCAAAAGCTACCCTACTTATAGAAAATTCGCAGTTAAACAAAACAGGCAGGCGTGCCTCTAGAGAGTGTACTTGGCCCCTTTCTACAACTTATTTTCACTTCCACCAAGAAATGAAAATTTTCGAACATCGACGTTTGCGGATAACACAGTAATACTAAGCACACATTTGTCCGTGTTGGATTTGCCTGACATCCCATCGGACGCGTCCCCAGGTGGCGGATAGGGGGACCCTTGGTAGGCAAATGACATTACTTCTGAACCTCTTAGGAGGGGCGGGAGTTATGGCTGTCTGTCTATCACAATGATGGTATAGAGAATGGGTACCATCCGCGGACCAAACTGGCAAGGGAGGAGTCCCGAACAAAAACCAATGTCTGGCGATGGACAACTATGGATTTAAAACTCTAGGTGGAACCCACTCATGTGGAAATCCACCCGCTTCGGCGGCAGGGGCACGGATTCTGGAGGCCCCAACCATCGCTAAAATCTCTCGCCTTTATCAGCGAGAGCGCATCCTGGAGGAGACGGGGATTGTTACCGCAATCTCTTCTTCTTCAGAGGTGGAGGAACGTACCCTGGATCCAGAGGGCCTGCGTCGGGAAGTCACCACAGTGGCGGAACGACCGACCAATGGTTCTAGGGCAACGCGAGCTCAAGCGAGGAGACAGAGAAAGAAGCGGCTTGCTAGGCTCGTGCAGGAGAAATCCTCACGTGGCTCTGCCGGCCCTTCTATGTCGACTCCCTCCAAAAGGCCCAGGTCGGCGGAAGTGACACCCACGGAAGCCACCGAGCCTGCGGAGGGATTGACCGCTCCGAAAGCTCGCTCGCGAGGTAAGCGGCGGAAGATTGTTGCTGAAAACAGCATTCCCACCTGCCCTGCAGCTGTTACTGCTGGTGGCGCCACGACCCCGAAGGGTACGAGCGAAACCTCGGTGGCGGCTAATGTGGCGGGGAAGAATGTTGCCAATAAGCTGCAGCTTGCCCAGCCCCTCGTATCCAGCAAAACCATCTGCCCGGCGAAATCTCTGCCAGTGGCGGGTGGTGAGCTGGACTTTCGCCCAAGCACTTCCAAAGGTGCAGCCAAGCCATCGTACAGCGAGAAGCCTAACGGCCCGCAACCAATGGCGGTGAATGGGTAGCTGGGGCCTGACCATCAGCTAACTGATGCAGAAATAAAACACTGCAAAGGTCATCTCATGCGTCGCGTCATTGCCTCCGGTCCTGAAGCTAATGCGAGGGGCTATGAGACAAAGGACGGCACTCTACAGGTGTCGTGCGCGTCTCAGGCCAACTTTGATTGGCTCAGGGGTGCAGTCAAGGACGTGCCCCCCATGGGGACCACTCGCTTCGAGGTCTATTGCGAAGCAGGCGTGTCCCTTAGGAAGGCCATCTGCTGGATTCCGGATCCCGATCTGACGACCACAGATGTCCTTTCTTGTCTGCGTGCTCAGAACCCTGGCATCAACACGAGGCTTTGGAGAGTTCTTTCGCACACCAGGGGTAGCAACCGGGATGGTAAAGAAGGTGCTAGTCTTGTGGTGCGAGTGGATGAGCCCACAGTTGATGTCATGGTTTCTCGGTACCGGAGCCGTCTGAGTCTCTTCTTTGGAACTGTAACCTTTCATGTCTTTCCCAGATGAGTGGCTCGGACGATTCTCGTAGCTATCGTCCTTTGACGGTAACGCAGATCAACTTGCAGCATTCTAAACCCGCTACTGTACTCCTAAGTAGACGACTCACCCAGCTGCACACATCACCCCACATAACAACAGTACAAGAGCCCTGGGTATTTAGGGGTCGCCTCTGTGGCCTTGGCTTGTTGAAAGGGGCCACGATATTATATGACAGAAACTCGATTAGACCTGCAGCCGGTCTTATAATATCATCCCATCTCGCAGCGACCTGCCTTGACGCATTTTGTTGTCAGGATCTGGTTGCGGCAGAGATTAGTTTTAAGAGTATGCACGGATGGTCGAGGTTCGTGATTGCATCTTCTTACTTTCCTTACGATGCTTTGGAGGCGCCACCACCTGGGAAGGTCGCTACTCTCGTAGGGTTCTGTGAGCGGCGCAGTCTTGGTCTGGTTCTTTGTTGCGATGCTAATGCCCAGCATACGATCTGGGGCAGCAGCAAGTGCAATGAGCGGGGCTCTCGACTTTTCGAGTATATTGCCTCCTCCAGCCTGAACATCCACAATGTAGGCAGGCTGCCTACTTTTGTGGCTACGAGAAGGCAGGAGGTAATTGACGTCACCCTGTCAAATCCAAGACTGGGGTGGTCGATCAACAACTGGAGGGTCCTCGCCGAAGACTCGTGCTCGGACAACGGATACATTGAGTTTCAGTGTGGCGAGCGGGCGCAGATGCCATTGCCCACCAGAAACCCAAGAAAAACAGACTGGCCATAGTTCAGGGAGGCACTGCGTAGCAATTATGTGACGCCACTTAAACTTCGCAAGGAGCAGAACATTGAGGCGGCTGTTGAACATCTCAACACCGCTCTAACAAACAGCTTCGACTGGGAACAATATCGACGTATTCAGAGGGACTACAAGAGGCTAATTCGAGACTCGTAAACGACTTATTTTAGAGAATTCTGCAGTGATATCGAATCCGTGAGTGACACGGCAAAACTGGTGAAAATCCTGTAAAAGGACCAAACCGCTAAGCTGGGGTCGCTCAGGAAACCTGATGGCTCCTATACGGAGAGGCAAAGTGAGACACTCAGCTTGCTGTTGGAGTCACACTTTCCAGGAAATCAGGTAAGCATAGCCCGTCAACAACCACCTTTGGTCGGAACTGTTGTCAGGACAGGTACACCCTCTCGACATGATTGGTATGTCGCCAGAACTGTGGCGAATGAGGCTGCTTTTAGATTTGCTATCAAATCCTTTGACAGCTTCAAGTCGCCCGGACTGGATGGCATATATCGAATTGTGTTGAAGGAAGGCTTTGAGCTAGTGTTGGCAGCACTTAAGAAGATCTTCACTGCATGTCTCGCACTGGCCTCTGTTTCACGCTCTTGGAGGATGGTGAGGGTTGCTTTCATTCCTAAAGTTGGAAGAGACGACTACACCAATCCCAAGAGCTTCAGACCTATTAGTGTGACCTCGTTCATGCTTAAAAGTTTAGAACGGCTGGTGGAGCTTCGCATGCATAGGGAGTCTCTGAAGACGCATCCACTCTCTCCATTTCAGCATGCCTATCAAAGCGGAAAATCCTGCGAGACGGCTCTGCAAAACCTTGTTGGAAGGATAGAGCGAGCCATCGACAGGAAAGAATACACAATAGGCATCTTTGTGGATATAGAGGGTGCGTTTGACAATGCTACTTTCGACAGTATGTGCGGCTCTGCTAGGCGGCATGGCGTAGACCGGTTCCTAGTAAATTGGATACGCTCAATGCTGGTCCAGAGAATCATAACGGTGCGGGCGGAGGAAGATTTGCTGGTATCGTCTGGGGTTAATAGAGGCTGTCTCCAAGGTGGCGTACTGTCTCCATTGCTCTGGTGCATGGTAATCGATACCCTGCTTAACGCCATTAATGACTCTGGTGTATACGCACAGACATATTCGGATGATGTTGGCTGTCTTGTGACAGGTCCATCCCTTATGATTGTCTGCAGAAGGGTGCAGAGAACTCTGGATATGACACTTTGTG
Organism: Clusia tigrina; assembly: GCA_920105625.2. Taxonomy (NCBI): domain Eukaryota; kingdom Metazoa; phylum Arthropoda; class Insecta; order Diptera; family Clusiidae; genus Clusia; species Clusia tigrina. The sequence continues at coordinate 333,988,318 of OV050030.1, forward strand.
CAGTGCGAATGGGCTATCGGCCAATCCTGTCAAGACTGGTATTGTCCTCTTTACCAGAAGGAGAAAGCTTGATGGACTTATTCTGCCTACACTAAATGGAGTCACTATCCAGCTATCCACGGAAATCAAATATCTTGGAGTCATCCTTGATAACAAACTTCTTTGGAAAACACATGTCGAACTGAAGACATCTAAAGCACTGTCAGTATGGGTCTTTCCCCTAGTAAGGTCCTATGGATCTATACAGCTATGGTAAAACCTATTATCACCTATGCATCGATGGTTTGGATGAGCAGACTCTCTCTTGTAGGGGTGAAAAAAGCTCTATCAAAACTACAACGTGCTGTGGCCATATGTTGTACCGGAGCATTTCCGACTACTCCAGGCCCGGCACTTGATGCTTTGGTGAATCTCCCGCCACTAGATGTCTTCATCCGCGGAGAGGCCGTTAAGGCCATCTGCAGAGTGAAACATAGTGGCCACTGGTATGGGGTGTACTCGATATTGGACGTAGGCGCAGGCACTGACATCGATTCTGCAATCCTGTCTATGCCCCCGGACTCCATGTCGTCAACCGTCATACTAGAAAAGCGGTACAATGTGTTGCTGCCAGAGGCTCGTTCATGATTAGATCCCGAGAACGAGCCCGGCAAACACTACTGCCGTATTTTCACTGATGGCTCCAGGACTGAAGGAGGTTCAGGTTCTGGTGACTTCGTGGAATCTTGTGGGACCCGTCAGTTCTTTGCCCTTGGTCTGCATGCGTCTGTGTTTCAGGCGGAGGTGTATGCGATACTTGAGGCGATGGACTTTGTTGTGGAAAACAGGTGGAAAGGCAAATCTATTTGTGTCTGCAGTGACAGCCAAGCTGCGCTCATGGCCTTGGATAGTCCGACCACCACTTCCACGATAGTCAGGTCCTGCAAATCCAGGCTAAATTGTGTTGGAAAACATAATAGTCTGACGCTGACTTGGGTCCCGGGACACGCTGGCATTGCGTGTAACGAGACCTCTGACTCTTTGGCCAGGATGGGTTCCGAGGCTGTTTTTATTGGCCCTGCGCCTGTTCTGCCACTCCCTTCTGCTGCCATCAAAGCCACTGCAAACAAGTGGGTTGTTTCGACCCACCAGCGAGCACGGATGGACGAAAATTATGCTACCTGCTATCTCTGACCGATGATACGGTTCCTTCTTTAGGTAGGAGGGACTGCAGGCTGTTGGTTGGCGTGATGACAGGGCACTTTCTATGGGCTAGGCACATGGAAAGGATTGGCATATCAGACAGTGCGCTGTGCCCAGCCTGTGGAGAAGAAGACGAGACGGCGGACCATTTTCTTTGCGTCTGCCCTGCCTTTGCTCGAATCAGATTTGGGATCTTTGGCACTGATGTGCTGAGGAGTAACCAACTTGGCTCCTTGGCACCACAGGATCTACTTCTATTTCTTCGGAGGTCGGGTAGATTTAAAGCCGAGTAAAAGGGAACCTTAAGTGTAGTACAATGGATATATACTCTGTCTGAGTGCTGCGCTTACTAGATTGTTCCGACAAAAAAAAAAAAAAAAAAAGTTCTGATCCAAGGATAGCAACTTCTAATCTTCAAACCCACCTGAATGAAATAGAGAATTGGCTGCGGACATGGAGGATTAAAATTAACGAATTAAAATGCGCACATGTGACTTTTACATTATGGCAAGAGAGCTGTCCCTCCATTCACATTAATGAACAGTCCATTCTAGAAAAGACAGAAGTTAATTATCTTGGAGTGTATCTTGACAAGAGGTTAATATGGAGAAAACACCTAGAAATGAAACGAATTAAATCAAATATCAAAGCTATTAATATGAACTGGTAGCTATTAATATGAACTGGTAGAAAAGCAAAATTATCATTGGGAAATAAAATAGTTCTTTTAAATACAACCATGAAAACAATATGGAACTATTGGATACTGTTGTGGGGTACCTCTTCCAGATCCAACATAGAAAAGGTACAAAAATTACAATCTAAACTACAAAGAACTATCTGCATAGCGCCTTGGTACGTCAAAAACGCAAACATTTACAAAGACCTGGAAGTTAACACAGTTAAAGAAGATATTTTAAAATTCTGCACAAACTATGCTAAGAGGTTACGATCGCATCCAAATAAACTGACAACTAATCTACTTCGGAGAAATTATAACAAAAGGTTTAAAAAACAGACACAAGTAGGAGTATCTTTTATTCTTCCTTTATATTTAGTAAAATTTAACTTCAAATATATAAAATAAAGTAAATATGAATTAATATTAAATGTTCTTAACATTGGCAAAGAATATCTTGCATGTTAATTTTAAGATTATATTATAGAAATTTTAAGATTTGCTTACTCATTGTCATTTACCAAAGAGGAAAGATCCAATAAATAAATGTGAATTTAAAAAAAAAAAAAAACCTAATACTGACTCGGGAGTTTGGAAATCTTAGAGAAGAACACCTGCGAGACATTTTCGTGTGTGGATTGTCATTTCACATGGCCCATATCAGGGAAACACTACTTAGTGAAGTTAACCTCACCTTGGAGAAAGCAGAAAACATAGAAAAAGCATCGAAGTGGCTAGGAAAAATGCCAGCCTACTGCAAAAGGCAGGTGACACCGCAGTCGGTTACGTCGGTGATGTGCAAAGTCAATAATAACAACAAAATCTGAAAATCAGGGTCATTATGCAAAAATGTGTTCCTTCAAGTTATCACAACAATAACAACAATATATGCCACAACAACAGCGCCTCTCCTCTAAGAAATTCGTAGGAGGTATGGACAAAGAATCACACGAATCTGATGTTTTCGTTGGTAATCTTTTCAACTCAATGGTCTTTACAGCTAAAAAACCCAAAGAAGTCATCGCTGCCAAGGGAGAAAAAATCACCATAGTAGCAGAAAGCACGGCAGAGCTCGTCATGGGACCTACAAGCCGAAATGAAGTGGAATCAGAGGGGACCCACTTTAAGTCTAATTGTAAGCCAACTGAATGGAATATGGAGGTACATTTTAAAAATAAAAATATTGTTTTACAAATTGATACAGGAGCTCAAGCATATATTTTGTCATTGGATACAGCAAAATTATTAGAACCTAAAAATATACAACATACGATATCAAATATTTTCACATTTAGTGGTGTAACACTACCGCTGCTTTGCAAAATCATTTTGAGTTTTGTTTACAAGAATACAAAATTTTCAGAAAATTTTTATTTTTGTTAAATGTTAATGACAGGGATTTAATAGGCTTAGATTAGGGCATTAAGATGGACTTAATAAAAAATGTGCATTTGTTACTGATAAAACTAGACCAAAAGGTTTGAGTGTTTGTAGAGAACTAACTTTTTTAATAGTATACATATGTTTGTACATGTAGCATGTGTGTACTTACGTAAAGAAGTATTGGAAGTAAATACAGTAGAAGTATTGGAGGTAAACACAGTGGGATGTAATGTAATAAATATTCTTAACACTCCCACTTTTATCATACATTTCATTTTAATTTCAAAATTTTAAATCAAAGATAAATTCTTTTCCTTTTCTTCTTAGAATTCATTAATATCCTAGTTTTTTTTTTAATTCAATAATATTCATGATTTGTCTAAAACGCACAAATTTTTCTATTCCTAATGGCTTTGTAAAAATATCTGCCACTTGCTGATTTGATGAAACACAATTAATATTAAACATATTGTTTTCATATTCTTCTCTAATAAAATTAAATTTTACATCAATATGTTTTGTTCGCTTATGATATTCTGGATTTTTAATTAATCTAATAGCTCCTTGATTGTCCATATTCAGATTAGTCTCTGGGTATTCGTCAGGAAGTATGTCACGTAAAAGTTATTTTATCCACATAAGCTCTTTGACGGCCTGGCAGCTTGCCACAAATTCAGATTCGGTTGTAGACAATGCAACGCAGCGTTTTCTCTGTGATGCCCATGCAATGCACGTTGAACCCATCATAATAACAAGTCCACTGGTTGATTTTCTTGTAGTGACGTCACCAGCATAGTCGGCATCGCTAAAACAATTTAAAACAAAGGAATCTTTTGTTGGAAAAGGTATACCATACCTTTTTGTGCCATTCAAATATTTGAAAATTCGCTTTACGACATTCACATGTGCATTTGTAGGGTTTTCCAGGTATCTGCTAGCGTACCCAACGGCAAAACTTATGTCTGGTCTCGTTGCTAGCATTAGATACATCAAACTACCAACCGCCTGTCTATACGGATAGCTCGACACTGCTGCACCATCAGCTAATGTTAGCCCAGTTGTCTAAATATCGCAAGGCGTACTAACTGGATCGGCTTGATCCATGTTGAACTTCTTCATTAACTTTTCTGCATAACCATGTTGGTTTACATGTAGACTGCCATCTGCCAACTGTTGAATTTCTAGTCCAAGGAAATGTCTAGCCTCGAACACTTTTATGCTGAATGAATGCTTTAGGAATGCTAAAAGCTTATCTATGTCTGCCTCATCTTCTGCCGCAACTAGCCCATCATCGATGTAAATAGCCATTAGCAATCTTTTTGCACCAGCTTTGTTAGTGAAGACGCAATTATCAGCTTTACTTGCCACCAGACTGAATTTTTTAAGCATTGTTGAAAAAGTCTTATTCCAACATCTTGAGGCTTGTTTTAATCCATATAAACTTTTCAGCAATTTACAAACTCGCCCCGTGTTGTCTGTATATCCTTCCATCAGGTTGATGAGCGTAAATATCTTCCTGGATGTCACCATACAAAAAAGCTGTTTCGATGTCAAACTGCTTCAATTTCAATTGTTCCGTTGCCGCTATACAAAGGATAGCCCTTATCGACGTAAACTTGGCCACAGGACTAAAAGTCTCCAAATAATCAATCCCGTATTCCTGAGTAAATCCACGAGCTACTAATCTTGCTTTGTATCGTTTTTCTTTATTTTCAGTAATATCTTTGATCGTGTGTACCCATCTTGTGTTGATGACTTTAGCTTCTTTTGGTAGTTCAGTCAAAAACCACGTTTTGTTGCCATTCTGTGAATGATTTCCTCATCCATTGCCTGTTTTCATTCTTTGGCTTCTTTGCAGCTTCTTGCTTTCTGATAATTCGTTTGGGTTTGGCTGCTCGCCATAAAAAGGTGTCCCTCAGCTACAAATGCGTTAGGCGATTTAGATTGGCTATGCTGGTTTCCGTTGTTTCGCCATTTCTTCATTTTGTTCTTCATGCTCAGTAGATAAATCCATCACAGCTTCTGATGAGTTTCCAAATTCATTTTTGAATGTGACGTCTCGAGAAATTTCCACCTTGTTTGTTCTTGAATTGTATACTCTCAATCCCTTAATATCGTCTGCATATCCAACGAATATTCCTTTCTGGGATTTAGCATCCCATTTCAATCGCTTTTGCTTCGGTACATGAATAAATGCCTCCGTGCCGAAAACGTGCAAATTGTCTATTTTAGGTTGCTTACCAAACCACAGCTCAAAAGGTGTTATTCCTTTTTGCGAACTAGTTCCTGTTCTGTTTAATATGTATACAGCACACTTAACAGCCTCCGCCCAAAACTTTTTGTCCAGATTCTTAGCATATATCATTGTTCTTGCTAATTCAACATTAGTACGCATTTCACGTTTAGCAGATCCATTTTGTTCTGGATTATATGGCACCGTTTTGTGATGAGTTATACAATTTTTTCTCAGTAGTGAATCCACATTTTTGTTTATAAATGCACGTCCATTATCCGAACGAAGTATTTTTATTTTTCGACCCGTTTCAATTGGAACGTCGCCAATGTATCGTTCGAAGTACTTTAAGACTTCACTTTTTTCTTCAATAAAATATACTTTTCGATAAAGCGAGAAATCATCTTTTAGCAAAAGAAAGTATTTCGATCCACCAACTGAAATCTTCTCCATCGGTCCACAGACATCCGCATGAACAATTTCTCCAACATCTGATATTTTGCTCTTACTGGTTGGAAAGGGCGTTCGATGCTGTTTTCCAAAAACACAAGCATCACAAAAATTATCGTCTTCATCGGAATAAGGCATGCCAATTTTTTAAAGAAATCTTTTACAGTGATCTAAGTTTTGATGCGCCAATTTGTTTTGCCATTCACTTATAGGACGAACGTTACTTTTCGTATAGTATACAAAATTATCAACTTGTTTTGATGGTAAATCAATTTTAATAATCAGTTTCTAAAATTTATCAACGCGAACTCCCACTAGCACTGCAGTTCCAGTATTTAAGAAAACACATCGTTGATGATTCGATATCATTGAAGCCCTTTATCCATCGCGCTAATTGTCGAAAATAAATTCAAACGAAGCTCTGGTACATACAACACATTAGCTAAATGATTGCATATCCATTCGTTGTTGTTGTACGATTTTATGTTGATCGCACCCCTGCCATAAGCTTTAGTAGTGTTGTTGTTGCCCAAATGAATATCCATAGCCACATCAAATGGCTGGTTAGTGACAAAACAGTTTTTGTTTTTCGTTATGTGGTCGCTTGCGCCCGAATCCACATACCATTCGTATTTTACTTCTATGATTTTTGCCGCCTCCGCTTCACACACAAATGCACTGCCTTTCATTTGATCATCAATATTTTTGTTATTACAATTGATGATGAAACAGCTTCACCAACATCCTTCAGCTGCGACACAAGCGATTCCAGCTTTGAAATATGTAAAGCAACATCATCCTCTGGGTCTTTTTCAAAACTGTAGAATTTTTGTTGTAGCCTGTGTACAGTCGACGCGGATTTACATTTGTACACGCTTTCGAGTTTTTGCCACATTTCTTTTGCTGTCTTGCAATTCATTATATGCTGAAGTGGTTGCTGTCTAACTGACAATACGATAATTTGTTGAGCCTTGCTATCACTTCTCAACCACTTCGCATCCCGTACCACGCCCCGTTCACTTACAGTTTTATTATCAGCTCCTGTACCGGAATTTGTACCCGCAGCTACCGTGATTGGTTCATCAGATATACACTGCCAAAAGTCACCTGCGTTCAGAATTACCTTAATCTGAAAACGCCACATATTCCATTGGTCAGCTCTTTCTAATTTTTCAATTCTTGCCAAATTGCTTTCCATGCTGTTTTTTTTTTTATTGAAATTTTTTAAATAACAATTATCAAAAATTTTACGTTATGTCCAGATAATTTCCAAAAAAAAACTTTACTTTAACTTTACTTTCGTGTCTGGGCACATAACCTGATAAAACTAGACCGAAAGTTTTGAGTGTTTGTAGAGAACTAACTTTATTAATAGTATACATATGTTTGTACATGTAGCATGTGTGTACTTAAGTAAAGAAGTATTGGAAGTAAATACAGTAGAAGTATTAGAGGTAAACACAGTGGGATATAATGTGATAAATATTCTTAACAGTTACTTTTGAAAACGTATTGGAAAAGTATTCAGACATTTACATATACTTAAAAAGTATATGTAAACAAATTTTGTTAAATCACTTTTTACCAGTTCTGAGTACCAGAATTTTATGACATTATTTTTGTGTCATTCATAGTTTAACAATAATAAAGTTTGAAATGTCAATAGTGAATAAAATTTGAAATGCCATTAGCGATAAATCATTATCAAGTCTGTGAGGACCAAAATTTTCAACACAAGTTTAGGCCCACAACATAATCAACGAAGACAACTGGCACCAACAAAGAAGCTGCATCCGAAGCTTAATGCAAAAATTGACGATTTAACGAACCAACACATCAATGGCGGGAACCCTGGCTATCAAGCAGTGGGGTAGAAGAGTTGCAACAATTAAAACAGAGCTACGGATTACAACAAAAACAACCACACGCACAGTCAACGAGCCTACCAACCAACCCCACACACGAGAAGACAAAACACAGCGATTAGTAAAATATAAAAAAAATACACGCACGGCAAACATTTAAACATTACAGCAATAACTTTGATTTTGGGCCGTTTTGACAGGCCGACAAGGTGTGACAGACCATCACAAGTTGAAGGTGACCCAAAGTTAAGTGGCCACAACAACAACAAGCGTGGCTTTAGTAGTAAGCGAAGCCTCTCAACAGAAGTGGAACCACACCACGGTGGCCCGCCAACATAAATATGCAGCAGCCGCTGTGGTTGCTTGTACTATATAAGCCATGCAGCCCAAGCAGTAGGTCTCTTCTTTGAATACCCAGAGCCTGACCAGCAACAGGTCTACGCCACACACCTACATTGCGAACTTAGACTTAGTGCGAACATTTGGTTCTTAATCGCTTTCTCACTAAGGCAAACTCGGTACAGAGAGAACACCTGGTTCTTAATTGTTTTCTCACTGAGACATATATGCTACCGAGACATAGAGACTTTGTGAGAACATCCCGTTTTTAATTGTTTTCTCACTAAGGCATACGCAGTACAGAGACCATAGGTACTCGGTGCGAACACCTGGTTTTTAATCGTTTTCTACTGAGAGAAGTATCGCCGACCTTAGCTACCGAGACATAGAGACTTTGTGAGAACATCCCGTTTTTAATTGTTTTCTCACTAAAGCATACGCAGTACAGAGACCATCGGTACTCGGTGCGAACACCTGGTGTTTAATCGTTTTCTACGGAGAGAAGTATCGCCGACCTTAGCTGGCTACAAGTACTACAGTATTTCGATATGTAAAACCTAAAGCTAAGAGTATTATTGTAAGGACTCATCAAAGTCCGTACCTAGAAATTTTTACATAAAAACCCTAATTTATGAATTTTGTATAAAAAACTAAATTTGTGAACAAAATAATACCACAAATACTTTTTTCTGTATACGACCTGTGAAGATCGGCTGAGTTCTACCCCAGCTATCAAGAAAGAGTCGTTACAAGTCATAAAGAACAGGTCATAAAGAACAAGTTATAAAAAACAAGTCATAAAGAAAAAGTCATAAAAAACAAGTCATAAAGAAGAAGTCATAAAAACAAGTCATAAACAAGAACACATAACCAATGAATCATAAACAGTAAGTCATAAAGAACTTGTCAGAAACAACAACACATAAAGACCAAGTCATGAACAACGAGTCAAAAACAACAAGTCATATACCGCAAGTCATAAGCAACAAGTCACAGACAATCAGTCATAAACAACCAGACATAAGCAAGTAATAACAAATGTCATGTCATAAATAATAGCTTACCTTTTGTACTAGTGTAGCTAACTCTGGATTTCTGGTATGGATTTACTTCAAAAGTGGACGAAAGGAATAAAAACTAGTAATTAGGAAGTCCTGTTGTGACTTGGAAGCAGAGTCGATAGGATTGTTATAGAACTTTTAGAAAAGTTGTATGTAGGTAGCAGTATGGTCAGCGGATCCCTCCTGCCTATTTCCCATTGAGCGTCCTCGCCACTCCAGCTGGTGGAGGTCTCTCATAATGGCGGCGGTAGTGTCACTCACCACAGCGCATTTCTCCGGGCTTTCGAACATATGCTGCACTATGTTATCAGGCATCACGGGCTCTCCACTCCTTGTATATTCTATCTCTGTACCTCCACAGTTTGCACAATAGGGGGATTCCTCCATGTGGAATATGTGTAGGTATGCCTGAGAACATTCATGGCCTTTCAGGAATTGTGTGACGTAGTAATTCATCTCACCATGTGACCTGCTTACCCATTCCTGAATATTGGGGATCCGCCTTCTTGTCCAGCGGCCATTTGTAGATATTTCCCAATGGGCTTGCCACTCTTGATGGTCCTCCGCTTTACAATTGGCTAGAGCTTTTCTACATTTGTCGCGTGTGTCATTTTGGTGTGGCAGAGATTCACAGCTTCTTTCGCTAGCAGGTTCACGGTATTCATGCGGTGTGCGCAGATCACTCGCAGTGCCCTTCTCCTGTATGCTGCCACAATGGTGCGGACGTAAGTCTACACATCAGCATTTTCGACCCATATTTGCGATGGAGAATTCATCCGATAATCCGAGCAAGATCCTGTCGCTGAAGTAGCTGGCAATCATTCCCCTCAGGTAGATGGGTACCGCAAACTCTGCTAACACGCTGGCTATGAGTTCCCAGCTAGGTGAGTTGAAATCGTTTTTGACATCTAGGGTGACCACAAGGCAATACCTCTTGGCTCCACCCCTCCATCGTTTCCCCTGGATCGCTGTTTTAGCCGTCAGGACAACTTCGTTGATGCCGTCCACGGTAGATCTCGCCTTCCGGAAACCATATTGCCATTTTGATAGCCCTCCAGATTTTGTTATGGCCTTATCAATCCTGTCGCAGATTATCCGCTCCAGAATTGTTCGCGCCGTATCTAACATGCAGAGTTGGCGGTACGGTGAAGACCGTTGGCGCCAGGACCAGTCATTGCCTCTTCCATTTTCCTCAGTGGCTCTGGGTGCAACACTGGCTTTGAGCACTCGGTTGGGGATTATATCTGGGCTACATGCTTTCTGGTCTCCAAACTTCCCAACTGCCCGCAATACCTCAGCTATAGTTACACTGGGAATGCATTCCTCCGTTTGGTCGTGTGGGAGCTCGTATGGGATATAATTTTGTACTGGAAATAGCTGTGCTACTATGCGTCTGAGCAACATTGGACAGGCTGCGGCCGGCTGCCTGTAGCAGGGCAACTTTCGCATGACAATGCCATGCCCCATGGATCATCCTCAACCTGTATAACCTGCATAATTCAGCGAATCTGTTGCTCTTGCTCTTCTTAATTGCCGTTTTTAGTACATTTCTGGCTTCCTTGATGGCCTGGTGTTTCTGCAGGGAATCTGGTTTCCGTATAGAACGATGATACCTTCTCCTCGCAGCATGGCATGATTTGCGGAGCTCGAGTATAGCATCCGTCCACCAGCATACAGGTTTATACCTCCCACCATATGCTCTCCTGGGCATTGTCGCGTAGCAGGCGTTTTCTAACATCTCACATCATGTTGCGTGTTGTTTTATGTCTTTTACATGACTGTCTTTAGTGCTCATATATGTACAAAGAGTAACCTTAAACTAATAAGTATGGTAATATATTATAGATAAAAAGAAGGTGTTTCATATTTATAATCTCAGCAAATATTTCACTGTAGAACACGGAACTGGGTCTGGCGGCAGTGCTCGTAGAGGGTTGCGAATCAAAAGCTGGGCCGGTGTCAATGCTTCAGCATCCTTTGATTATTGGGTTAGTGGACCGATTGGCCTGGAGTTCAGCATTGCCTTGACCTCGAACAGAACGGTGTTGAGCTCCTTTTGTGTCAACAACGCGAGTTACGTATGCGATAATGCAACCAACTCTCGCAACTCCAAATGATATAGATATAATTCTTAAAAAATATCTAAAACAAAAACAATGACATTTATTCTGGAAGAGCATATTTTTTCCAAAAAGAATTGAACTCTTTACTCGGCTTTGTTAATTTTGCTTTCAGAACAAAGTGTGTCTAAATTTTGTAAATTTGCTGTTAAGACCAACATCAAAGAATAAAGTTGATTTTCTTCATAAATTTTGAGTTTGAATTTTTATTCAAAATAACTTAACTGGCCCTGTCGAAGCGAACTTATTCCAAAGAATAAGTTAAAGAGCCGCGCAAGTGAACCTCTTCCAAAAAAGTAGTTAAAGAAAATAAATAAAATAGCTTCTTTAAATTGAAATTATTCCAAAGGGAAGTTAAAATAAAACAAAATAAAAACTGCATTAAAATGAATTAATTTAAAAAAATGTAATTTAAGTGAACCCATGGTATTTTTTGGGAATGAAGGTATGATCCGATTTCATAACCGCATTTAAAAAATCTAAAGACATACTAACTAATTCACACATATTACGGTATACTAATTTTAAGAAAAAATTTAAACTCACTACAGACGCGAGTAATTTTACAATTGGAGCCGTTCTGTCTCAAGATGGACATCCTAAAAGAGGATTAAATGCGGCGCCCTTGATTGAACCCTTCGTCGGCGGCGTACTTCTGTATTTCTTTTATGTGTTTCCCGAATGCTTCCCTCAGTTCCTGCAGCTTTCGTTGAACGCCAACTGAGTTTGTTGCTTTGCCGTAGGATATCTTTTGTGGGATATCGCCGCGTCCGATGAACCTTTTGACGGCGAAAATGAAACGGTCAGAAGACAAATCTGTTCTAAATTAGTTCTAGAGACAACCACCTATTCGTAGAAACTTAAGCTTCTGATAAGTCGTGCACGAACAGCTTCAATCTTTGCAAATTTGGTTATGGTGCGGTAATTTTGGACAGTTTTCGAATCTGTGAATCGAACTTGGAATGTTGTATAATTTGAACGATTTTGAGAAAGCTCAGATGCATCTCTTTTGTGTTCGATACCGATTCGAAAGTTTCGTTGTAATTTTTTCCCTTTCTAATAAATCACAGTACATATGAAGGAAATATTAAAAAATTTTGAATGGGTGGAAGATTTTTCAACGAATTCTATTAATGAGTTCTCCGAGATTTTAAGAGCAATGAAATTGAGAAAATTACTGAGTGTCCGATTTAGGATTTTAGACTTTCTAGCTACCACAAATGTGATTAAGATTACTAGATGCGTTCTTATCAAATGCAGAATGATTTCAGAGTCTGCCCAAAATACAATTTTGTGGGAATCCCGACTTAACATTGTCATTTTCCGTGACCATCCATTTGACAAAAATTGCACCGCACAGAAGTTCCAACCGTGGAAGCGACTCAGTTTTAACGGTGCCAATTTAGACTTTGCAGTTAACAGCGGAACTGTGATATCATCGTCTGTTTGACTGCGCACATAGATGCAGCTGGCAAATGCTCTCATCGAGGCTTTAGCGAAACCATGAATTTGGCATTTTGTACTCGATTGCTTACGTATGTATCAAGGGATTTATTTCAACGAGATCTGGGCCAAATTCGCCTTGAAGTTTCGTCAATTGGTATCAAGACGTAATGGTATCGATTAATCCCATTCTTACTTTTGAATACAAGGCTCTTACAATAATATTTTCCCTTTGGTGACTATAGGAGACAGTAAACGAATAGGGTTGAATAGGCGAGTAGTGAATGATAAAATGCTGCTTTTTCTAACTCGAAGATCATGGAAGGTTTCGTCAAGTACGAATCAGAACAGGTTATCTTTTGGAAACGCTTTAATTCCCAGTGGCTTAGTGTATGACTCATTAAAACGAAGCGGTTTCTCAGAACTCTTGCTGTTGAAGAGCAGGGTGGTTTCAGAATCATTTTGCAAGCATTAATCTTGCTGATTTCAAAATAAATGTAAGCAGACTTCAAATTTTTTTTAGTGCTTCGATGTCTTCCGCACCAGTTGAGAGGTTGTCTACATAGAAGTCTCTGCGAATTTTATTTTACGCAGGGTATGGATAGTGCGGAAAAAGTGCAACCGCATTTAGACGGAAAATGTGGTGTGGTTCTGAAGTAACTTCACACTATGAGGTGGAATTTTTTTTCATCTTCATGTATCAAAATTTGCCGATACATTTTTGTTAATTCTGGCGCAATGGCCTATTTAGATACTCGGAAGCGTAGAGAAGTGGAACAGAACTCTTCTTGAATTGTAGGTCCAATACTCAACACCTCATTCAACGCTATCTGACTTGAAGTGTGATGCATTGAAGACTAAGGCCGGAGGACACACTCATGTGTAATGAAATAGTGTGACCAATTCGGAATTCGTTATTTGTAGGTGCCATTTGTCATCGTGTAGGTAATCTTTCATAAAATCAATGTACATATCCGTAAGTTCGGTATATCGGAATAATATTATTTCAAGAATGAAGAAACTTCGCTGTGCAGTTGCGAATGATCACCCGAGTGAGAGACGTGCTGCGGATTGTTTTTAAGACAATATCTTCCAGTTACGATCCAATCCAGGATGGTTGTTTGTCGGGTAGTTAAGGCCAGTTTTGATTTGGCCGAAATAAATCAAAATGTCTCCGAACTTAGTGGCAGGTCTACATTTTGTGGACTTTGGAGCTAGAATCAGCTAATTCTATATTTTTGGAATTATTCGTCGTTAATATAAGCCGTGTGCTCGGGATGGTACCGTGATTATGATCGCAAGACCCAGAAATCTGCAGAAAAATTATAATTATTTAGCTACGATTTTATAATGGCCTTTAATCGTTCCCGAACCGTAGTGCTCGCCTTGCCAATCCCGACCACGTTCAGCGTGTTTGATCCCTGAAAGCAGGCCCACTTCCTGGGCTGCATCGCTTATATAGGCGAAGCGGATACAGTGGTCAGTGCATAATTTTGTTGTCGGACCACCGTTGTGTGGTTCCAAATCCATTGGTCGTTGTGACCAGTTGACCTTGGCCCACTTTCAATTTATGATGGTCAACCCGCTTCCTGCAGTAGTTTCCAGTTCTTCGAAAGTTGTATTGCCTACAGAAAGAGTGTGTGGGTGTTGTTGTCATTAATTATGGTGTATATTTCTGCCCTCCAGTTTGGTGATTGCACTCGTACAGTGTAGTTTAGCTGGGTCTTATCAGTCGTCTCCTTTTAATCTTTTTTGTGCTATGTACTTCTGGCCAGTTGAAGCATGCATCATAGTGTCGTGTTTGCTTTGAATTTATATTCGTCTTCTTGCATCCGAGTCTTCCACTTCTGACAGTGCAATCACCTTCTTTGCCCTTAACGTATTTGTTGTAATCGTTGTATTTTACCTTTCCGTATAAATAACATTTATTGGTAGGCCTGCTGTATGTACGTGTAGTTGTTTTTCTTGTAATGAGTATTTATCCGTTAATTGTTGCGTTTGGAAAAACCACCGCTTGTTAGTCCATGTATTGGTTCAATCATAAATATTTTGCGTTAGGCTTTAGATGCAGCTTATTTTGTGCGATTTATACGGTGGGGGTTTCATTTGAATTGGTTCTTCGTATAGTTTTAGCTATTGTTTAGTTCTGCAATGATACTAATGTTTGTTAACAGCTCTGTGTATGTGTGTGTGTGTGTGTTGTGTAGATTGTAGAGGCGTAAGCTATTTCGAATTAGCTTGTTTGTTGTTGAAACTTATACGGGGGCGTTTCCTTAATTCTTCGTATCGTTATTGCTAATGTTCTGTTCTTCGATGAAGCTATATTTTGTCAACAACTTTGTGTGTGGGTGTTGTAGGTTGTGTAGGCGCTTGCCTTTTCTGCAGTCGTGTGGATATAGCTGGACAGGATGTTTTTGTTGGTTTTGTTATGGGTCACAATTTGTAGTGGAAATGTTCACCCTCTCTAAATCACGTAATTAATTTTACATCCGATAAAGTAAATTTCGACTATTGTGTTTGTTAACTTTCCACACGAATTTAATACCTACTGTACCTACTCTCTATATTATGTAACGTGAGAGTACGGTACCAACTGAATACTGTTCTGCAACACAGTACGAACGATGAAGAGTACTGTGTTGCTCTCAATCAGCAGAGCAGCAACGAAAAATATTTGATTGACTATAAATATTGTAAGTGATATGGTTTCGAAAACTAAAATTGTTGGGTTGGATATCAATTCCTTTGGTCCAAGTTTCAGTGGAATTGATTTGATTTATTTTATGTATTCATTTATAACGCAAGAGAGTTCGGATGTGTTTTTCGGTTGCTCCTCAATTATATGGTGATTTACAGTGAAGTACTTTAATGTTTCGATTTTTAAGCCCAGAGAAATAGATGCATAATACTGGTAGTTTAATAAAAGTCAGTGAGTGAAATGTGCAAAAGGAGTTTGTGCGAAATATCAGGTTTTAAACTTAAAATTTTAATTTTTGTTAGCTTTTAATAAAGAAGCGGAACTATAGCGGTCAGTGAATAAGCGTATTGCGCTCTCCCACTCACCCGGTGCGCTCTCCTGTTCAGCGCATGCGCTCTCAAAGTGGGCCTGCACTTGCTCCAACACCTGAGCTGCCTCAGTCGCTTTCCAAGCAGCGTCCGGTAATCGCGCAACAGAGTAAGTACAGTATGTTATCTTCTCTCCCCAATGCAAGTTCGGATGTTCTCGGCATGACTGTCCATAGCGGTTTGACGACGAACGTGGTTGGATCAGCACCTTTGCCTGCAAAACAGAGACAGGCGAGCGGAGGTAGCAGGTCCCACAACGGCAAGCGGCCGTTCGGCGGCCCTCATGCGACTAACACTGCACAGCGTACAATTGCGACTGCACTTAACAATGCAAGTGCAAGTACACAAAGATTGCACTCAAACCTGAAACAATGTCCAAAAGTGTCTCTGGCACTCTCTGCGCATGCGCCCTCTTGGAGCGCTCATTGTTCAACACCCAGCCCAACGGCGTCCACAACTAAAGAGTGCAAACAGGTTCCATCCACGTTTCTCCCTCACTCGTCCGATCGTGCTAAAACAGAATCGCCAACAGTGACTGAGCGCACTTTCAATACTGAAAATGCACTCAATGCAAACCACTCAACCAAAACAAATATTTCAAGCAACCCAGCATGGAAAAGTGGAACATCACAAACTGGTTATCCTAATAAACAAGCGCAAGCGAAGCCCAAAATCGAGTGGCATCAGAACTAACATCGCAAAAATCAGTAAAACTAGCTAGAGCGTAATCTCTAGTAATAATCGCTTCGCACTACTTCAAAGTGCTGAGGAGGCAGACGCACCCAAACCTGATATTGTATATAAACCACCTCCCATTTACCTACGAGTTCGTAACTCCAGTAAATTAGTTGCAAAGCTTACCGAGCTCATTGGTCCTAAAAATTCCACGTCACCCCTCTTATTAAAGGAAATATCCAGGAAACAAAAATCTTAACACATAGTGAGAGCAATTACAGAGTAGTTATACAAAACCTCGACACTGATAAAAAAAGCTACTGCACCTACCTGCAAAGTAGCAAAGGTCTTACCATTGTCATAAACGGACTTGAATCGGATAGTCCCCCCGCTGAAGTCAAAGAAGCACCATATGAAGCAGGGTTCGCTGCTCGCTCTATTATAAATATAATAAATCGCAATAGAATCCCTCAGCCATTGTTTAGCGTAGAATTGGAGCCTGACACCCCAAAGCTTCACAAACGAGAAGTGCAACGTATTTATAATCTCCGCTATTTTATGTATCGTAGAATTACAGTGGAGGAGCATCTCAAACGAAACGGCCCAGTTCAATGTTCTAATTGCCAAGAATTTGGGCACACAAGGTCCTACTGCACTCTTCGTAGTGTATGTGTTGCCTGTGGTGATTTACACCCTACATCAGAATGTACGAAGACTAAAACTAATAGAGCTCCTAGAAAGTGCAGTAATTGTGGTGGTAACCGTATGGCAGTATCCAACTACAGAAGATGCCCTGTATACCAGGAAATTAAGACCAATGACCCTCAGTTAAAGAATAAGCGCACTCAACCTAGTCCAAATATACCGCCCATTGCACAACCACAGAAGTCAAAGACATACCCCGATACAGAGACGACGTATGCAGGGGTACTTAAGTTAGGGAAGAATCGGCAATTCGGGACTGGTTCAAATCTGCATAATTTTGAAGGAATGATAGCAACGCTCACACAATGTATGACGCAGTTCATGACCTCCATACAAACAATGATTCAAGAAATAATGAGAAACTAAAACCAGCTCATGCAGCTTCTGCTATCTCCGAAATGAACGTACTTAAGATCTGTCAATGGAATGCAAACGGTGTAAGCCAGCACAAGTTAGAAATTTTTACTCACTAATGAAATCGACATACTTCTTATATCTGAAACCCATCTAACCGAAAAACACAATTTTTACATACCGGGATACAAATTCTATGATACAAAGGATCTCGCTGGTAAAGCCCATGGTGGCACTGGAATCCTAATCAAACAAAGAATAAAACACTTCGCTATGGAAGAATACAATAAGGAGTACCTAAAAGCGACATCAATTTGTCAGAACGGATGGGAGGATAACTTAACAATATCCGCTGTGTACTGCCCCAATAGATTTAAAATAACAAGTAACCAGTTCTCAGATTTCTTCTCCACACTTGGAATAAGTTTTCTAGCTGACGGCGACTACAATGCCAAGCACACTCACTGGGGCTCACGGCTAACAACACCAAAAGGAAAACAATTATATAACTTCATGCTTTCTGACACCAAGATTGATATTATCTCTTCAGGACAACCATCGTACAGACACACGCAAGATCCCTGACCTTATTGATAAAGACCTCTCTTCAGATCCTTCTCCTATTATAATACATCTGAACAAAAATCCAGGTCCCCTTTCCTAAAACGGAAGTTATCTATTGCCAGTGAAAACTTGAGAAAAGCCTTGCGTCTAGAATCAGATCGTTGTCTGGACCAATATATACAAAACCTTTCTCCGACTGACGTCATCAAATACTCTCTGTGGAAAGCTGTCAGAGAAATGAAACCACCTACACGCGGAATTCCACCGATTCGTACAAAAAACGGTCACTGGGCAAGAAGCGATGATGAAAAGTCTGCTGTTTTCGCAGAACACTTAACAGATGTTTTTACCCCCAATCCACATCGCAATACTAATAACCTATTAATAATCCCCTCGCCAGATACAACATGCTCGCCTATTAATTAATGCAATTAGTAACCTTGCTCTTAACAAAGCCCCAGGACACGACGTCATTAAATAATAAAAGATAAAAAGAGATAAAAAAGGCATTCGACAAAAATCAATATTGTTCAGCCATCTCTCTAGATGTGGCACAAGCGTTTGACAAGCTCTGGCACGAGGGGCTTATTTACAAAATCAAAAAACTGTTATCCACAAAAGTACACCAAATATTGGAATCGTATCTGAGGGGCAGAAAGTTCAAGGTAAGGTACAATAATGCTTACTCTAAATGCTATGACATTAAAGCTGGCGTACCACAAGGAAGCGTGCTAGGTCCGGTTTTGTATCTACTATATACCTCAGTATACCAATAAATACTTAACAACAGCAACTTTCGCCGATGATACGGCTATCCTTAGCATTCATCCAAATTCCAAAATCGCATTCCGTGACTTAGATGATAATCTGGTCCTAGTAACAAATTGGTTGGCTGACTGACGAATTAACGTTAACGAAACAAAAAGTACGCATATTACCTTTACTATAAAAAAAAGGTACATGTCCAGCCATAAAACTAAATAACGTTCCTATTCAACAAGCAAAAGAGGTGAAGTTCCTAGAAATTCATCTTGACTCACGTTTGACCTGGAATCGCCACATCGAAGCCAACAAAAGAAAACAAATGACTTTGAAAGCAAATAGCCTACACTGGCTCATGCACAAAAATTCCAGGTTGAGCCTAGAATTCAAAACATTGCTGTACAAATCTATTATAAAACTAGTTTGGACTTACGGTAGCCAGTTGTCTCTCTAATATCTCTAATATAGAATTGATATAAAAAACACCGTCCACAATTCTAAGAACCATTACTGGCGCACCATGGTTCATAAGAAATACCAACATTCACAACGATCTGAACATTCCGCGCGTAAAAAAGGAAATCTTCGACGCCAACTTAAAATATGCACAAAAAATCAAAGAGCAACCAAATCATCTAGCTGGTATACTAGCATGTAACAGGGTTCTAAGTTGCCTAAAACGCACGAAATCACCAGCACAACTAATATCGACACCTTAATCATGTACAAACACTAATATAACATTAATTACAGTAACTAACATTTAACATTGTGATTACTAAAAAGCACTAAGCATTGGCAAGGTGTATTATTATTAATTATTTAGTTTGTAAGATATACTTACTTATTGTTAGTCTAAGCTTAGAAGATACAATAAATAAATATATGAAATATAAAAATTAAAAAAAAAAATTCCAAGCGCTAAATTTTTTTTTGCCAATTCACTGAGACTTGTAAAGTTTAAATGACCGTATCTGTTATGCTACTTCAGAGAATTTTCTACTGCCTCGCAAAATAGTCTATAGTTATAGAACAGAGATGTGCATGAGTGGATTCACTTTTGCTTTGTATTCATAGACTCACTGTTTTTGCCTTGTTTTCAATCAACAACATCTGTATTAGTATTGCTTGCAAAGTATGCTCTCTTTTCAATGACTGCCTCTCTCATACTCTTTGCTTTAGTGCCGTTAGCAATAATAACTCAAAAACCTGTTTTTGTGGTTTGAGTTGTTTGCAGATGATTCAAACCAATCATAAAAGTTCAATGTTATGTAGTGCAAAGTGAATGCATAAAGTGACACGCTTGAAGATAAATAATTGTATTCTTTTACAATGAATTTATTTAATTTTATATTATTTTACCTTATTTTTTTAATTTTATATTAAATTTTTTATTAGATTTTAAGTTCTAAATTAAATACTCTCAAAATATATGAACATGCGTGAATTTAATATTGTTTTTTTTTCTATAAAATGAGACTTATATTATACACTAATAAATAAAATAAAACAACTGTAAGAACAGTGCACATATATACAATCTAAAATGAATTACAAACTTACATAGAAAATCAGATTTTTATTCAAAAAGCACTGCATGTATTCAAAACAATCATTTCCATTCGATGCTTCGGCGAATAGTATGAATTAATAGACAAAGCAAGCAGATACACACACATAACAACAACAGCAGTCGCTTCGGTGAATCATGCATTGGCATTATTCGTTATGTTGATGTTTAGTGCTGTCTCAGTATTCACTTTTGGAAAACAATCAAATTGTCATATGAGTGCGATTCACGCACATCTCTGTTATAGAATAGTATTTGGTCGAGCAAAATCAAATTATAAATTTTACGTGGTTTCACAACCTCTGTTGCATGCTTATCTTTAATAATTGCATGTCACTCATCGACAAGTATGTACAAAACCTCTTTTAAAATGATGCTACTTGTCGCTGTTAATTGTAGCTTCACTTGACCACTACCATGAGCTTCGTTGGGGTCCATTGGCCGCGCATGTAGCAGCAAACCTAACAATCACTTTCAGTATAAACACTACGTTACTGTTTGAAGTTCAAAACACCAAGAAGGTTTATTCTTAAAATCATAATTCTTATATACTATTTACAAAGAACACTTTCAGTCTACGTATTGCCTTTTCTGGTGTTCCAGATACGCAACTGTTGATTGATGTTGGTTTGACCAACTGACCTACTGAATGTAAAGTTGTCGACGGTGCATTCTAAATGCACCTCGTCAGCTTGACTGCGAAACTGTGACTCCCTAAAAGTTTACATAATAATTAATACATAATTACTATTCATTTACAATATTTGCACACTAAAAATATGTGCTCTCTTCTAAGCTTAGAAGATACAATAAATAAATATATGGAGAAAAAAAATGTGTACAAGTATATGTTTATATGTATATTATTATGTACATGTCTATTTATATGTATATACACATGTATATTCATATGGATATACTCGTATATATGTAACACATATCTTCTTTTTTTTTTTTTGCTGAGGAGGGGCAATATTTAAAGTGTATGGCCGAAGCCGTTGTGTGGGTCTTTAGCCCGAACCAAACCCCCCTTGTCCTACAGTTATTCCTCACGGAACTTCACCGTTAGGTAGTGCGTCGGGAGGCCGTTATGAGTATATTACTACTTACTCGTCAGTATTAGTCATTCTGGCATAGTACGATACAAGCCCCATTTGGGCGTCGCGAACTTCTTCTGGAGATCCATTGCCATTGCCGCGTTCCGTTCTACGCATGTATTCCGTGTGTTGCAGTGTGTTCATAATACTCGCCACCACAGCACATGTGGTATTCCATTTGTCTTTATCCTCGCACATATTTGGTACCAGATTGTACCCTGTCAGAGTTTTGATCTTTCTAGATACATTCGTCCATTGATGAATCGCAGGCAGTGCAATAACAAATGCAGCGCGCTTTCCGGTTCTTCTGGGCAAATTGGGCAGTAAGGGTCATCTTCACGATGGAACCTGTGCAGGTATTCTTTGTAGCATCTATATCCAGTGAGCACCCTCGTAAGATGCTAGTTAATCTCTCCGTGTCTTCGGTCCATCGCAATATTTGGGATGACTTTGAACGTCCAGCGACCTCTTTCGGATTGCTCCTATCGTTGCTGCGAGTCGCAATTGTGCGCAGCCTTTTTTCCTTTTTTGCCGGACCTGACGACTTACGTCCGACTTCATAAAGCAGCTCCATTTCACGGGCGAGCAGGTCGATGGGCACCTTCCTTGCAATGACACAAATAGCACCATTTGAGACGTTGCGATAGGCACTGGACACTCTCAGAGCACCAATCCTGTATGTGGCTTCGATGATTTTAGAGTATGACTTCTTCGTATTTGCCCAGATCACCAATATAACATGTAATTAACATATAACATTGTGATTAATAAAAAGCACTAAGCATTGGCAAGGTGTATTGATATTAAATGTTTAGTTTGTAAGATATGCTTACTTGTTGTTAGTCAAAGCTCAAAGAAGATACAATAAATAAATACTTGGAGTAAAAAAAAAATTATTTTATGTCTGAAACATAAATTTCCACCACTGTTAATTCACCACACATAATTTTATATTCGATAATACCCGCTGTGCGTGCTATCTACTATACGAGTATAATGTAATAGCGTTTCCTTTTCTACGAAAGAATGCTGAGCGTAGATTTTGTATGCTTTTCTCAAATAACTGCACCCTGGGCTGTGATTTCTTTTGTGAAAATATTACAGTAAGTGCGTGCAAAAATGATACATTTGCTTCCTTAACATTCAGCTACAGGGTAGATAATGTTACCCTGTGATTGAGTTGATTGTATGAATGGAATGGCACTTTATATACGTAGATAGAGATGAACAATATTTTTTTATAAATTATAAGAATTTATTTTATTATAAGATGTACAACATGAATGCTGAAATACATCACAGCACAAGCGACACCGGATCACTCAATCACCATTGCTACAACGAAAAACATTTAAAATTTCCTATATTTTGGTGACCGACTGTATGTTCATTGTTATTATTTGCATAAGTTAAAATAAGGTCATTTCTTTTTCTAATAAGTTTTCGGAAGAATCACATTTCAGGTTTCCCCCTCTCTTTTGTAATATCCTCTCGTGTTGCCATTAGTGACACTTCAGGGTCTGTATTGAGCCGATTTCTATTTTCAGAACTGATATTATTTAATGCACTAAACTGTCTTTCAACAGATGCGTTTGAAAATGGTAACACCTATAATTATTATATATTGGAAGTTCACAAAACAAATTATTTCCTGCACTATACTTTTAAATAAAATACATTGCTCCAATCATTTTCTGCGAAATCATCAGAATTTAAATCATATTTGGAATAGTTGAGCATTACATGCGCCCTCCACTCATAGTCAACTTCTTGTCATTGTTAAAAATAGTAAATCTTTTATAAACTAGACAGAGTGAAGTAATTACTTATGTTTATTTCGCAGTGCAACTTTTAGGTTCAAAATCGATGTTAAATTAGTTTGTCACTGAAGTCGAATCCTTTAGAAATAATGGTTGCTAACTGCACATAAAAAGCTAGGCTTGTGCCATAAAAAGCTTTTAGTTTTGATTATAATACTTGTTCTTTTTAAACTCTGCATGCCTTCACAGAAACCTTGATTCTGAATTATATATTTTCCAACGCAATTAAATACTCATTTTCGGAAAAATAAATTCTAACGAATTGAAGTAATTTTCATATAATTTGACGAAATGGTTTTTAAACAATTTTTCAATTTCCGTTTTAGTTTTAAGCAGGAGAGGAGATTCTGCTTGAAAAATAGTGTTAAAATCAGACAAAGTAAATGTACTTACAACATGAATTCTAACTAAATAAATGGAAATTAGTTATTCAAAGTGTCTAATAGCACGTTCCCACCGACAGGATTTGCTCTAAATTTTGTGTTTAGTCAGTTAGAGAGTTAATGTTATGTAAACCATGGTTTATGATATTTATTTTATATGGATTTCCTGCTCTCAGCTGCGAAAAAACCACACTTAATCTCGAAGTTGAGAACGAGTTTACTGGTGGTAAAGAAAGCTGTTTTACTATTTGATGAGAGAGATTTTTTTTGTCATTTCTGTCGTTGTCAGATCTGTAAAGACTTAAAATTAAAACTGTCGCAGTGTCTACAAATAAAGCGTAACGTATCCCCAAACCCTATTTATATCCAGCCTGCCACTACAAATCCTCAGGTAGGTATTATGCAAACACATCAACTTTTACCTCCCAGGCTTCAAATTTTATAGCACTAATCATCCTGATAGTAAGGTACATGGCGGTACGGCTATACTAATCAGAAATCTGTTTAAGCATCATCTTATGCAATCGCATTCGATGCAGTGGATGCAAGCTACATCAGTATCTGTTAAAAATCGTGACACAGACCTGATGATTTCAGCTATATACTGCCCACCCCGTTTTACAGTAACAGAAACTCAATTTAAAGAACTTTTTGATTCCCTTGGTGATAGATTTCTAGATGCCGGTGATTATAATGCGAAACATGAATACTGGAGCTCTCGCGTAAGTAATCTTAAAGGCCGACAACTGTACAACGCAATAACTAACAGACATAGTAAATTCGACTTTGTCTCACCAGGACAGCCCCTTTATTGGCCAGCAAACCCAAAGAAAATTCCTGATCTTGTCGATTTTGCTATTTCTAAAAATATAGATAGGTCTTTAGAATCAGTGGAAACCTGTGTCGATCTGTCCTCTGATCACTCGCCTGTGATTATCAACCTCTATGAACAACCAGAACATACAAGCCCAATGTTTCGCCTTGGGACCAACCAAATCGATTGGTTAAAATACAAAAATATATTAGTAGTCATATGTCTACAAGAGTGTTAGTAAAACATGCAGATGATAAAGATAATAATATTTTTATTTTTAACTCCATGCGACTGCAGCTCTTGTGGCAACGCCACAAAATACTTCTAAAATGTGCAAGTATGCCTGTACAAATAGCCAAATTGGAAAACTTTTACCACAGAAACGCCGTGTGAGCCTAAACACAATCTTAAAGCAGCCGAAAGGGCTCTTATAGAAGCTCTTACAAAGGGGGAGGATTAGAACCTAAAAGAGTACGTGAAGAAGGTAACCCCAAATTCTACCGAACGGTATTCCCTTTGGAAGGCATCGAAAAACTTTAAGCCTCCAATGGAAGG
Source organism: Clusia tigrina (assembly GCA_920105625.2). Lineage (NCBI taxonomy): Eukaryota > Metazoa > Arthropoda > Insecta > Diptera > Clusiidae > Clusia > Clusia tigrina. Next base: position 334,013,438 of record OV050030.1, read on the forward strand.
TGTAAAACCACTAAGAATCGCGAACGGCGAGTTGGCTCAAAGCGATAAAGAAAAGGCGCTCTGCTCTTCACGACATCTATGCAACGTGTTCCAGCCGAATATGGCTACACACTTCTCAGAATGCTCAGCCTATTAAAATTACCCTTCCGGAAATAGCCAAACATATTCAAATACTGAATCCAAAAAAATAACCTGGATTCGATAATATTTCCCAAAAATACTAAAACAGTTACCAGATTCTGCTTCTGCATTTCTCAGTAAGCTTTTTGAAGTAATTTTGGACATTGGTTAATATCCGAATGCATGGAAGGAGACTCAGATATGTATGATAGCTAAACCTGGAAAAGATGCAACGCTGCCGTCATCATGTAGATCTATTAGCCTTTTGCTTTGCCTTTCCAAATTGTTTGAGATACTCTTAATAAATAAACTATCTGGTTTTCTTTATGAATATGGCGTAATACATCAATTCGGTTTTCAAAAAAATCACAGCACTATTGAGCAAGTGAATCGAATTACAAATAAAATAAGAAAAGCATTTGAGCTTGGGAGTTTTGCTCTGCAATATTCCTTGACGTGGCTCAAGCATAAGATAAGATAAGTTATGGCATCAAGGACTGATGTTTAAAATTAAAAAGTTTCTTCCAAAAAGTTATCATAAAATACTTGAGTCTTACTTATCCAATAGACTTGTCAGTGCAAAAGTAAACGAAATTATTTCCAAGATATTCCAATTTCAGCCGGTGTACCCCAAGGTAGTATTTTAGGCCATACATTACATGTAGTATATACATCTGATACCCATATACGCGAAAGCACACTAATTTCATCATTGGTTGATGATACCGCCAGACTTAGTTGCAATAGATGTTCGATAAAGGAGTCGAAGGCACTACAAGAGCACTGTTGGATCACCCTTTTGATACACACCACGCACCACATTTGATAGTTACTCAAATGCATTTACATTTAGCTCACTCTATACAACTAGACACCCACTCATTGCAAATATGAATAAATAGTACAAATCTTTCGCTCATATGAAACAGTTCGTTTTCTTCATCGTTTTCATAACTTCGTACAGCTCGTGATATTTATATAAGTTGCTCATAAGAAGAAATATACTATTTTAGTGTGGAAAATATACACCCCCACATCTAAATATTCGTTTAAGCAAGAAAAACGCCTCTTATATCAAACATTTTGGCGCCCAACGTGGGGCTCGAACCCTCGACCCCATGAGCCCCTTTGAGAGAATGTGAATTGCACAGTACACTACTCCAAACCGTTGTCTGCAAGAGCCGTTACACCGTCGTCGCACTTACCAAGGTTCTCATTACCAATTTTTATTGGAGATAATGTGGACTACAAAATTTCATTACGCCGTTCTCCCAGATCATCGCCCGCGAGCCAAGGTTATCGAATATTGAAAAATTCAACTAACTTTTATCTTCTTTAAACGTTCCGCGCATATGCAGTTTCCATAGGGATTCTGTATGAAGTCTAATTTATGGGAATTGTCGGTTTAGTCGATATGACCCGCGTGATAAACTTGAGAAATATGTAACGACTTATTTTTATTTATTAAAAGACAGGTTCAAATGACATTCTCCTTCATGAAGGAAATTATTCGCAAATCAAGCGCACTCTATATTTAATATCTTTTAGCTTTATTAAGTATAAAACAAAATTCGAGCAGTTTATAAATGATTGTTTTGATAGACGCTCCTTTCTTTTAATCGCAATACTCGTACATGTAGTTTTTGTTTTGCTTCAAGACTAATCGGAGATGTGCTACCAAGAATTAGTATGGTATCGACGGACATGGCATTTGAATTCCAACGATTTTGCTTTCCTGTTCGATTGGCTTTTGCGATGACAATAGGCAAAGAACAAGGTCAGTCACTACAAATATGCGGTATTCGTTTGGCCAATCCATGTTTCTCCCATGGTCAACTAGCCGCCAGCCAGAAAACCTTCCCATATTTTCATTTATGCTCCGGATGGTAAAACCAAAAATATTTACAATAATATATGTGCATTCATTCCATTTCATCTCCTTCCTTTCTTTTCAATTCACATTTTATTTTATTAAAAATAAAGTCAAATAACTTTTGTATACTTTTGTTTCAATAAAAATAAGATGGGGCTAGCGCACCGGGCCTCATCTAATTAACATATATTTATGAATGGATTATCTAAGAAATGATTACAAAGATATGCAAAGAATTTCAACTTGTTGGTGTTATTGTTCTTGATGACGTTAAGGTTGTTCGAAGGAGAAAAAACAAGGTGCAACAGGTCACTTTCAATTAGTCGCACTTTATACATTTTTAACATGAATGGTTTTTTATAAGCCACCACTTCTCTCTTGCTCGTGGTGCATTTGGAGCCAACATCAGTTTATTAAAAGCATTGTCTCTCTTCGGGCATCATGAAAAATTATAATAATTTTTATGATTCAATTTCTATATCTTAATATAAGTATAGTTTTAATGATACATGCTAGGGGGATTCTCTATCTCCTGCAATATCCTTGTACGTTGCACGACCGTGCAATGACCCAACAACAACATTTTTTTTTGTATCTACATTTATTTAACTACAATCTGTCCAGCTGGACATTCAGTACTGCTTATATTGTATTTGGTTATAAACATGTGTATGAATTTTAAGTAGCATTCAATACATTAAGTACATTAATTTAACAAAGTTTGATTTCATATCTATTAATTTCATTCATTCCTTATTAATATAATTTTTTTTTATTTTTTATTTTTTTTAAAATTTAATCTTATTTTTTAATTTTTAATTCTAATTTAATCTTAGGGGGTAAATCCTAATGGTAAGCCCGATGGTACATATTTTTTTAGTCTTCGCGCGCTGGTTTCGCTGGTTATCAATTCTACCGCCAGGTTGATAGGATGGACTCTAAGACTTTTGCAATATGAGTGGCATTATTTCATGATTTCATCATTTAGTTTTGGGATGTTTAGATCGCGATGAATGATGTCGTTGCTGACATACCAAGGTGCATCAGCACACAGTCGGATGACTTTTGATTGGAATCGTTGTAGGATGACCAGGTTTGACTTGGATGCTGATACCCAAATTTGAATACCATAAGTCCACATGGGCTTCAGTATTACCATATATATATGGACTTTATTTCCAAGTGTTAGGGCTGACCTTCGTCCAAGTAGCCAGAACTATGGCCTAAGCATTAGTCCAAGTTGTTTCCGTTTGGAGAAGATGTGACAGCGCCACGTAAGCCGCCGATCAACGTGCTCCACAAGGTATTTTGCATGGTTTGCTTGTGACAATTGGCAGTTATTTCGTGTCACTGGAGGGCAAGAACCTGCACGGAGGGTAAAAGTCGTTTGCACTGATTTTATTGCATTTCCTTTTATTCGCCACTTGTCTAGTCATAAGTAAATTTGATTCAGGTTCTCCTGCGAATACTTCGAGGCTAACACGGGGTTTTTGTTGCTGGCCATTACAATAGTTTCATCTGCAAATTTGCGGTATATGTGGTATAAGTCAGAGGCAGGTCAGCCGTGAATACTGTGTAGAGTACAGGTCCCAAAACGCTCCCTTGTGGAACACCAACTTTGATTGGATAGGGGGAAGTTACGTCGCTGTTAACTTTGACAATGAAGAATCTGCTTTCTAAGTAGGACTTTAATATGGCAAAGTAGTGATAGGGAAAATGCATTTTCAATTTGTACAGTAACCCTTGGTGCCACACCTTGTCGAATGCTTGGGTCATATCCAGGAATGCGGCTGAACAGTATTCTCTATTTTCTTGTGCATTCCGTGCAAATGCATATACTCGTCTTATATGTTCTATCGTAGCGTGATGCTTTCGGAATCCAAATTGATGGGAAGGTATAAGTTGTATTGACTCAATGATTGCGAGGAGTCGCTTCAAAAGAAGTTTCTCAAACACTTTAGAAAGTATCGGAAGCAAGCTTATTGGTCTATATGAGGTGACCACTTCTACCGGTTTCCCAAGTTTGTGAACAAGGATAATTTGAGCCACTTTCCATTGGCTTGGGAAGTGGTCACATCGGATAATCGAATTGAATACTTGGGCAATGAATTTTTAGCCGCAATCTGGTAGCTCCTTTAGGATTCTGCTCGTAATAAGGTCATATCCCGGCGATTTTTTGTCTTTTAGCGTATTCTTGATAATTCCTCTAATTTCTTTTATTTTAAAATGCTGGATCGGAATATCCATTTGGTATGGGGCATCTAGTAGTTCAGCTATTCTTAGGTCTTCTTGTGGATATTTGCTTGGAAACGGCGCAAATACTTCGAATAAATGAAGAGCAAATGACTGTGCTTTTTCCTTGTCAGATCTGGCCCATCCGCTATACTTCGTTTTAATAGGTGGCACATGTGATGTTGGTTGATTTAGTTTTTTTGTAGCTTTCCATAGAGAATAACCTGAAGCCTGTGATGGTGACAAGCTTTATATAGGTTACGGCCTCTACGAGTTGTTATTCTAGACCCCCATTGCTGATGCTTAGCATTATAAACACCCCCAGCGATGAATGTTGATCCTAGGGAGTTATAAAATTCTTGGAGCTGTTCGCAGTTAACTGGATGGTTGGGAGGGCAATATACCGCTGCAAATGTTATCGGGCCTTTATAATCCTCAATTGTTATAACCGTTGATTGTATGTATTTCTTTTTATAACATTCGTGTTCCACGTGTGCAATACTGTTACGAATAATTACAGCAGTTCACCCACTCGCAGTGCTAGCTGGGTGGTTTGTGTCGTATAGGTCATAGTGCGGAATTTTTGCGTAACTTTTTTCAGTGAAATGGGTTTCAGATATCAACATAATTCCGATATTTTTGTCTGCTAAGAAAGCTGATATTTCATGGATATGACGACTGATCCCTTTGGTATTCCAGATTGCGATTTTTAATGATTTATTCATTTCGACATATTTGCTACGACTGTGGTTAGTAGATTAAGTAATGTACTCACTTGACCCATCAATGCTTTAAGCATGCTTTTTAGCTCGGTCATATCCTCATTGAGTTGAGTATTTGGATTGTTGAGTGGAATGGTTAGGTTCGTATTGGTTTCTACCGAAGTATTGTTTCGAACTATATTTGCATACGACGTTGTTGTTCGTGGAGCGGATCTTTGAGGCGCTTCCTGGTTCATGTTCCTCGCTTCTCTGTTTCTGAGTGCTGGGAACGGCTTTTGTTGCAGCTCCTTATACACAGTGCAACCTTTATAATTAGCGGGATGATTGCCTTCCCAGAGCACACATCGAACGTCTTGTGCGACGAGTTTGCGGGAACATTCGGAAGTAAGGTGGTTTCCTGTACATTTAACGCATCGTTGGCTACGGTTGCAGTATCGCTTGGTGTGTCCGTAACGTTGGCATCGGACATATTGGGGAATTTCACGTTTCTTCCTAGGTGGCTCAATTTTAATTCGTGTTTTTAAAAGTGTAGTACATACGTATATGTCTTTGTTATTGCTGCATTGCTTCAGACTGATGTAAAACATAGGAAGCGGCTTTTTTGTAGTCCTTTGCCTAATATTGCAAACGTTAACAACTGTATAACCCAACTCCTCAATTGCTTCTCGTATTTCGTAGATTGGGGTTGAACAGTGCTACATTAAAGTCTCTTTCCTGCTTCAATTTAAAAGTATGAAACTCAGTGTTCTTTTCGGTTAGATCCTTTGTAATGGATGAGTATTTTTCAGCGGTCTTTGGTTGTATTTTGACAACGTCTCCGATTATAACTCTGAGTTCATATTCTTTCTTAGCAATTACTTCAAGTAATTCTTTTAGGGGAATTATATTACTCACTCCTCAAACAAATATAGGTGGAGGTTTTGGTTTTCTCCGGACGTCAGTTGTTGCATCTTGACGTGCCTCTTCTTGGTCTAGAGCAGCGAAACTATTCGAGCTGTTTAAAGAAGGTGTAAAAAAAAGCAAGCAAAAAATTTACATTTCTGAATTAAAAGAACAAAAATTATGGAAGCAAACGTTTGCTACCACTAAAAGGAAGAGAACGCAGCCAAATAGAAAGCGGATTGAGTGGGAAGTGTAGCTCATTCTAGAGAATTTAGATGAGGAATAAGATTTTGATGTAACTTTGTTGTTTTATTTTTTGCAGTCTTTCAACTTTTTCCTGTATTTATTCAATAGACCCAACTGCACAATTGTTTTACAAGTAATTTATAAAAATAAACAATTTGAATATGACGTGTGATCTTGTGCGGTGGAAGATGCGTGCGAGTTCAACAATGGGGATATTTTCTTCATAAACCATCATACGGTAATTTTCGGTAGACTATTTTGAATGGATTATATCGAACCAATTTCTTGTGTATGGCTTTGTAGTGTCAATATAACAACTAATATAAAATTTCGTCGAAAAATATTGCATAGGTCGTAATTTATAATAATATGTCAATAGTGTGCGTGGCTCTAAAAATAACACGCCAATTTTTTGTGTGGTGTTTAATGTTAGTACCCGCAACCTTGCTGTGAAATTTCTTTGGCGTGTTCGGCTACAACAGAGAGCAAAAACAAGTGCTTCAGAGAGCTGCAGAAGAGTGCGGACAAAGACCCATGGGGTCTAGCATATAAAACGGTTACACTTAAGGGTCCCAGAGCGTCTCAGCCTACATGTCCAGAGCTGATGCAGCGCATAGTGGTAACGCTCTTCCCCCACAGAGCGAAACGAGAGCATTCGTGACGCCAGACGCACATAGGGGACCTATAGTCACTGTCGATGAGATATTGTCAAATTTTATCAAGGGTCGACTACAACAAGTCTCCTGGTTTGGATGGAGTCCCAAATGTGGCCTTCAAAGGAACGGTAAGAGCGAGACCAGAATTGTTCACAAAGCTGTACGACGCCTGTCTCAGTGAAGTCATTTTTCCAGACGCATGGAAACGCCATAGGCTGGTGCTGTTGTTAAAGCCTGGAAAGCCCCGGATCAGGCATCCTCCTATCGTCCACTTTGTATGCTGGATACAGTGGGAAAGATCCTTGAGCGTATCGTTTGTGAAAGACTGCAGGAGACACTCGAGCGTCCAGGAGGGCTCTCTGACCGACAATTCGGTTTTCGGAAAGGGAGGTCTACAGTCGACGCGAACAGAGCGGTAGTAGGCATTGCTCGAGATGCGACAAATGGCACCAGATGGTGGGGTGGCGTCAAAATGTACTGCGTGGTGGTCACTCTGGATATCAAGAATGCCTTCAAATCTGCGAATTGGGGACATATAGAGCAGGATCTGGAGATTTTTGGAGTACCATCATACTTGCGGCGCATAATAGGTAGCTACCTCGACAACAGGGTGCTACTGTACGAGATAGAGGCGACCGTAAAAGTATACCAAATAACCGGCGGGGTTCCTCAAGGATCGGTACTAGGCCCATGCTTTGGAAAGCCATGTACAATGGCATCCTGGAACTGAATATGCCGGAAAACGTGAATATTATTGGCTATGCTGATGATATCGCACTGGTAGTGGTGGCCAAACATATTGAGCATTTGCAGTTGGTGTGTAACGATGCGATTGCAAGGGTGCGTAGGTGGCTCCAATCAGCGCACCTGGAACTTGCTGCTCAAAAAACTGAGGGTGTCCTGCTAAGCACGCGGAAAAAGCGAGAGGAGATGGTGGTGGATATCGGTAATCACCGTATTATGTCGCAGCCAAGAATTAAGTATCTTGGAGTTAGCATCGACGCGAGGCTCTCGTTTAAGGAGCATCTGGCAGCGGTCAACAAAAAGGCTCTAAAATCCAAGGCTCCCATGCGCGGATTCTGCCAAACATTGGAGGCACACGTGACGGAAGAAAGCAACTGGCGACGGTAATGGATTCCGTAATGCTCTATGCAGCATCCATCTGGGCAGGAGCAAAAATTACGCATCTAAGAGAGGTTTGCGCAACGCAACGTTTAAGTGCGCTTAGACTCACCTGCGCCAACCGAACGGTCTCCGACAACGCAATTTCCGTGCTTGCTGCAAAAATGCCCCTGGAATTACGAGCGTTGGAGCTGCAGCGACTGTACCGACAGGGCGTAATGCCTACAGCTGAACGAAGCAACGGCGATGCACTGAAGAGTGGCACAAAAGAAGGGAGCAGTCCGAGAAGGGACGATGGACATTCCAGCTCCAGCTGCATTCCAGGGTGAACTACTACATGACGCAGTTACTCAGCGGTCATGGATGCTTCAATGTATATTTCTACCGCTTCAAAATAACAGAAGACCCCTACTGTTCAAAATGCACGGCGAATTTGTCAGCGCCTGGCACGTGATGCTGTACTGCTGACGCTTCAGGACCTGGAGAGAAGAGCTGGGATCTGCCTTGGGCAGACCACCGACCACAGCAAACAAAGTGGCTGCAATGCTGGAGTCATTCGCTAAATGGAACGCGGTATCGACCTTCGCTGAACAAGTAATGGTGGCGCTACGCAAGGAGGACCGTGAACGACAGCGGCTACTGCGTCAACAGCAGCTAGCAAATGTAGCAGAAATTTCGCCACAGAGTGACAGCCAACAGCAGACTTAATTTAGACTGATAATTACAGATTGAGCAATAATGCTCATGACGATCTGCCGACGTAATCACATATGCGGTCCCGGGAGGCTTGCCCTCCACGACAGTGAGGAGGTTTTAGTGGGTTGATGTCCCACACTGACTAATTGGCTTATAGCTTTCCCCCTCGATAAAAAAAAAACACACACTTGTAGCTCGAGTATGAAAAATTATGATGATGCATTTCGTGCAAGTTTTCGCTTCCACAAATTTTTCCTCAAATATTAAGCACTTTTTTCGAAATTCTCACATAAAATATTACAAAATATTATTTATATAAATGATTTCAGAATTACACCTCCTTATACAAAATTTATGAAATGCAAAAGTGAGAAAGTTGTGAACCAACGTCAAAGAAATTAGATTTCAATTAGTCGCCTTGCAGGCCATTCTCACTTTCTAGTTAAAAATAATTGCTCATAATTATGCCACATAACTTTATAATGGCACGGATTGTACACCTACTCGTATGGTATACGAGGGATTCTGGTACTTCAGAGGAATTTCTTGTGTTCATTCAGCGGAACTTTAATGCTTACCTTACCTGGGTGGCACAGGGCCGTTTTGTGACAAAGTGAGTATGAAAATTTAAAAGGCCATCGAGAAAGACAGTGAATAATTTAAAAAATTTAAATTTATTGAGTTAAGGGAAGAATAATGAAAGCAAATTTATGTTACTTTTGGGGAGAAGAAAGTGAAGCACCAGTGCTTAGAAAGTTACTGTTTGACAGTAAAGGACCGCAATTATAAACCGGGCCATGTTTTATACAAGACTTTATCTTGTAAAATCTCTTGTGAAATCCCTGATTACACTGGTAAAAACAAAAAAGATTATTGGGCTATCCTAAACTTATATGATAGAGGTATTGGCAGAGATAAAGCATGTTTTTTCAGTGCATCTATTCATTTACGTAAAAACTGTGTGAGCGTGAAATAAATAAATATATCTAATCAATATTTTAATATTTTATGAAAAACTATAGTTGATATGAGAAGTCGGTTGAAGGAAGACAGTTGTTGTGACAGCACAATGTTGCCAACTTCCAAATTATCAAAATTCTGACGACCTAGAGAAAATCTGTCTAAAATCTGGCGCGCAAAAATACTTTAAGAATTGCTCTCTTCTTCTCGGGTACAAAAGTTGACCCAAATTTGTAATCCTGTGTAATTATTATAAATAAATAAATATTTGATGTTCAGATATTTTAGCTTGTTTTATAAAATGTCTATAATTACTATAAACTAGTTAAAAAGGAAGTTACAGATTCAAATTGTTTTTAAAAACTATGTTTTTTCAATATTTTTTTCAAAACTATATTTTTTATAATTAGTGTTGTTTCTATTTCAATAGTTACATTAAACATGAAAAACATTAAACGACTAAATGGCCGTCTTGGTACAATTTTTTATTATTTTTCTGTATATATATGGCGGTTTTATATTGCATAGAATAGACGCCTCTGGAGAACATTGTGCTCAATATCTTCATAAACTGTCTTGGCAAAAACAATATCTTTTCATGTTCCGATAATGTTTTAAAGTACAAGTGCCAATTCGCTTGACGGTTGTGGGTCTGTAAAAAAAATCAAGTTTTTGATGCGATGATGTTCTTTTTTTTTAAAGTTCTATTCATAAATATGTGATTGGAATTTTGAAAAAATTAAAGAAGTTTGTCAACAAGTAAGTTGTTGGTAAGTTATCAAAATGGATAAATGTTAATCAGGAAGTACTAACATTCAATTTGATGCATTTCCAGAGACCGCAAGTTAATTATAATTGCAATCTTAATTATAAATTAAAAGTTTGAATAAAAAGATAAGAAGAACACTTCAAGTTCATGTTTATACGAGTACATTGTCCGAGTTACATTTTTCGTGGAGAATATTATATATATATATATATATATATATATATATATATATATATATATATATATATATATATATATATATATATATATATATATATATATATATATATATATATATATATATATATATATAACTCAGTGTAGAAAACGTAAGAAAAATAACTAAATGAACATATCTAATTCGAAAATGCGTCTACGATAACAATGGCATATTAGTTATGACATGAAGGGTACACCAACCGGACTCATATTAATTGCAAATATTTATTTATTTCATATGGAGTTCGTTTTATGTATTGTGTAAGGAATACGCATTTCAAATACTCATATATTACATTTATAGGATTATTTAGAAACCATCAATGATTTAGAAACCAAACATTATAAAAAAATATTGTTATTTGAGAGAATAAAATAGATTTTGGATTTTATGAGAAAAGAATAATGAAAATGAGGAATATGCTTTTACTTACCTCTAGGGTATCTATGTATCCTAATTTTTGCTCAGTCGACGATTCTAAAATTTGCTTAGCAATAGATTTTATTTCTGATGTTAACCATTTCCACATACTCAAAAATGCCATAAAATTTTCCTTTGCGGGACTACTGGATGGATAATCCAATAATATTTTAGCTGCTGTTACTACCTGGGGTCCATATATTCGAATATTAATTGCTAAATACTTTGTTTGCACATGGAAATTTTCTGTAAAAGATATGTGTCGTAAAAGCTTGCAGACATCTATAATATGATCACAGTAATCATGAAATCTATTTGCATGCTCTTGTAAACAATCCAGATTGCATTTTATAGCACAGTTATGAACACTTTCAATCAAATCTACTGTTACTTGTAATGAATTATAAAGATATGTAACTTCATCAGAAACAGATAATATCAGTTGCCCAGAAACACTTTTGACTGCTCTCAAAACACCATCAATTTCTTCATTTAATTTGTGCATTGTATATAATTGATTACTTTCAATAGTTTTCAAAAAGTTGTTAACTTCTTGTTTACAATGATGGCAAATAATCAAAATTTTTTCTCGGTTTTCATGATTTGTGTAAGCTGAATCTGTGTAGTCATGCACTTTTTCTAAAAGTTTATCAAATATGATAACCAGTTCCTTTGTTTGTTCCATATTATTTCCAAGGAATATTTTGGGTCGGTCTCTCAAATAATTATTTCCAACCAGTAAATTTGTATATCCTTCTGTGGTAAGAGTTGAACCCATTTTGTAATTGTTTTTCTCATTATGCATACTACTACTAAATACATAAGGAACATTTTTTTTCCCCGAACATATTAGCCCTTCTCTGAATTTATCTTTGGGTCGAAAAATTTCAATAACGTCAACAAAGTTTTTTAAAATGGAATAAATTGTATGCCTTTCAGAATTTATATGGCAAGTGGATTGATTAGTATCATATTCAAATTCATTAGTGTAAATGCTATCCTTTATAACAAAATGTACTAGGTCCATTGCTCGACGTATCTGACAAAATACGGTATCGCGATTTTCTTTCGCTAGTAAGCAATTACGATGCTCAAGATTAATTTTTGAAGACGTCAGAAGAATCGAAATAGATCGCTCAAGAATCCTTCGGGCTGAATACATTTGTGCCATGCGGCGTTCTTTTTTAAATCCTTTTAATGTAGTTCCAATTAGATGTGCAAGCTCTACCATTTCCGTAGCAAACACAGAAAAGGCACGAACAAATTCTGTAAAATTTACGACTGTTTCAAGATTTTGCAGACATTTGGTCACTTTGTTTTTTGCAGCAAGAAGTTGCTTAACAACAATAGTATCAACCAATAATAGAATTCTTGTTATAGCAGAGAGAAGGGATTTTGCGGCATGTGTAAGAGCTTCTTGATCAGAATTAGGCAGAAGTGGTAAATCCATGTTATGTATCTTACAACTTGCACATAACTGTTGAATATGTTGCCCTGTAGAAGAAACCATTATTTAAATTTAATTTCCACTAAATTAAGTTCTTAAAATGTACAATGACTCCTAAACTAATGTTTTATCTTAAGTATATTATTGTCTGTTGTTATGTGACTACTATGTTCAGCTATAATTATTCCCCATAATATTTATAAAAACGGCGTTAATATAGTGCCATCCTCTGCATTTTTCATCGAAGTCATATCATCTAATTACGATCAAACTTTCTAAAGTAAGGGCAAAATAAAGCAACATGACTTCATATGCTTCAGCGCTCTGGGAACTAAATAATTAACGAAATTCCTGAGCAGAGGCTCGTTCGGACGAATATCTGTTTAACTTGCCGTAATGCCTAAATAATCTAACTTCTTTTAACATCGACTCTTATTTGGAATTACTTTAAAACACAATTCAAATTATTTTTTTAAAGTATCGGTTGGTACCTCAAACCAACTTTGTGTGGCTATGCTAATAGCATCAAGTTCTTTCACCCAAACTTCATTCGATTATACTAAAATTGAGCATTGAGAGCAACGAAAAATCTAAATTTTGTCACTCACACAAATGTTTTCATTTTAATTGCTGTATTTATTGTATAATATGTTATAAATAAAGAAATAAAAGTTATTTTACGATTATTTAACAAAAAAACTCCCGCGTCGGTCATCACCTTTCGTTCTCCTCTTCCTCACTACTTTCTTTTGTTGATATAGATATCTGTCTTGATTTAAAGGGTTGATGGACACAGAGATGCAATTCTTATGACAGCTCGAGCGCTCCTGACAATTGCCTCGTCCCGATGGTCGTAACACTGCATTATTAATTTTCGTTGTCTGATTCGTCAAGGTTAGGTGGAATCACGCACGGCAATTTCGTTTTATCTGCAGAGTAAACAAATGAAAATCTCTTTTGTGAAATATTTATTCTATCGACGTCTTACACCAGATGTCGGTCCTTACTAAGAACCTTTCCAAAAATATAAGGTATGTGGGTTCTAGTGTTCGTGACTCGCCAGGGGACTGTGGTTCGTTTTGGATTACTACAAAATCATTGATTTGGTATACTGTTGGCGGTTTATGTCGTTCGTCTAAACGCTTCTTCCAATTTTCGCGCCATTGCTGGATATGCTCCAGAGCCATATAAGATTGTTGTGTATATTGTGCTCTTCTATGTCATACAGAATTGCAGCCATCCTTTTATTTTCAATAATATCAACAAGCTTAAAGTCGAAAATAAATTCGTTTGGACTAAAATGAGTTGTAGCGTTTTTCTGGGAGTCTATTGAAGGATTCGCAATTGGTCGTCCCAATCTTTCGGATTTTGAGTCGTAGATCGTAGAAAACTGAAACTTGACCGTTTTATATGGTGTATATCGTTGTCTTCACAGTAACTAGTGAACTGCTTCGTGGTAAAAGCGGTGCCACGGCCCATAACTACCCTTTTTGGAAGCCCAAATTAACTACTGAGGTCTTTCAATAATTGGAGTACCGGTTGCGTTTCTGTATTTCGTACAGCTGTTACTATAAGATATTTAGAAAACGCATCATTTATAGGTACGACGTGCGTGCTGACACGTTTGCTTTTCATAAACAGACCCCAATGGTCAATTTGCATTAGTCGAAAAGGTATTCGTCACTTCGCGTCCATGTACATATTACCGTCGGGTTTTCACCCCTTGCGCTCTTTTTAGCAGCATTCGATGCAAGCTGCGATGTAATCGTTTACGTATTTACGTATTCATGGAAACCTGAAATACCTTATGTCTTTATCGATCGTGTTTTCGACACCAAAATTACCCATCTCGTCCTGAAAATAACGTACAATTCGGCAACATAGTGCTTTTGGTACTACGAATAATAAAATGTTTTGTTCGCTCATAAGCTGTTTTGTTAGTTCCGATTTATGTACTCCTTTCAGAATATAAAGGACACTTTTACGTTTTTATCTTGCAACTTTAGAGACAATAGACAGTCATCACTTGCTATGTCAACGTTCATAATGTTCTGTTCTACAATCGGTGCTCGACTAAGTGCATATACATGACTCGACTGACTGGTATATATACGCTTATGAAATCCAACTCCATTAGACATACCCACCAGCATACGATTAGGGGATTCATCTCGTGAGTGGACGTGCAATAAGCGAATAATTCTCAACGAATTTCCGGAAAAATTCGGTCGGACCAAGAAATCTGCGGACTTCAGTTTCCGCTGTTTTACTACCGGATAATTGAACGAAAAATTCATCGATGATCGGCATCGGAAACGGTTGTTTTTCGGTTATTTGATTTAACTGTCGAAACGACCCCCACCTCCCCCCTCCCCCCCACAAACAAAACTTCCCTTGTTTCTTCTCCACCGGATTGATAGGATAAACGTATGGTGAATTAGATGGACGTGTGATTCATTTTATTTCATTTCTGGACGTCGTGCGAACGTCTTACGAACGTTTATTGGCCTATACGATGATAGCTTTATTTTCATTTTACAATTTGAATTTTCCAATTTTCGATGCTTTTAAAGGAAGCATTTTTTACAACGATTTAGAATTTCGTTAAAGTTAGCAAACTCTCCGTTAGTAATTTTCGTGACTGTGTTTGTATCTCGTTTAATATGCCAATATTTTCACCTTCAAATACGAAGCGATTAGCATTCGAAAATATTACGTCGATACCGAGGAAAACGGTCATTCCATTATATCGTCATGAACAATATCGTCATGAACAATTAGCATTTCAGTTTTACAGCTATAACCGTTAATCGTTAGAACTAATTTCATTTTAAACCTGCACCCGTATTGTCAATAGCCAAATCCTTGGTTTGTGGCCTAAGCCTTCTGCAAATGTTTCCCTAATCGAAGTACCCTAATTGCGTCTATAAAAGCTGTTGTTTCAAATTCGTTCACTTTATAATTTTCCTTGCAAATTTATCTTGCTTGTTTTCGTTAGAATTGCAATTTACAGCATTTTTGCATTCGGCGACCTAACGATATATTTTCGAATACTTGGTATAACGTTCATGCTTTTGAGGTTCTGGACAATAACGCAAATTGTGTCCGATTCTCTTACAATTGAAGCAAGTAATTTTTTTTCTTTTTTAACCGGAATATTTTCTTTTGTATTTCTTTTACGCTTTGTTTCGAAAATACAACATTTTTCACAGTATTGTCACTACTACAATTCATTATTTCTTTTAAAAGATTTTTTTAAAATGAATTTTTTTCATATCATGTTTATTGGTATAATTAATTATACAAACAACTTAAGGTTATGGTTAAAGCACTAACGGCCTATATTTTATTTTATTATGATTGATGCGTTAAATTTCAAAAAATATGAATTGTTTCCGTTTGTTATGTTGGTAATTAATTACTTTATTGTTTTATTATATTTGTTGCATATGTGTGTTTCATTCTGATCTGATGTTTTGGAAGGAGGTGGTGGTTTGGTTGCAGATTGGGCGTGGTGGCGGGAAGTACTGTGTAAATAGGTGGGAGTGGGTGTCCTGTTCTGAAGCGAATATACTTTTGAAAATACTTTTTTGGAATGTTTGTGGGATATGTGGGTGCTTTTCCGGATGGGTTTATTAATTTAAAGTGACGTTGGTAGTTTTGCCTCCTATTGTTTCTTTGAGATATAGAAGTGCGATATAGTGTAGTGTATCACACTAGTGTACACTGGCGACCACACATCGTCACAAGCACTGTAGCAATTCGCCTATGCAAACGAACAGACAATAGCGCAACGCTTGCACTGCACTCAATTCCCAAGTATGCTAACAACGCATATTTGGTGGTGCATTGACATACGATGCCTATTATGCAGCGTCGTATGCATATTGGTCAGTGCAGTGACTTTGGCACTCAAATATATTAATGTAAACACACCATATGATTCGTCAATGAATAATATCGGTAATTTGAGACTTGAGAGTATTTTGGAAGTATGATTTGCAATTAGTAAAAATAAGATAGGTATATTTTATGTTAGATAGAATAAGAGAACAATATAATTTGAATGATATAAAAGAGCCAGTGAGCTACTAAATAAACCAGAATTAATCTGAACATCTAAAATTGCAATCCTGCATTAGACTTCTTATTCTTTCTCCCTGTGCTCTTAACTAGGTTTGGTTAAGAACAGCGCCAAACAATAGCGTAACCAACGACAAACTCTGCAGGTTACAAACTTTGCTGAGGGCGACATTCCGCTTCGCACTAGGTTTCTTTTATACTACAGTATATCATTGCATTCATATACTGTATGAAACCTCCAATCGATACATAAGCCGATCTTGTAAGGCCAACGCTATCGACATTGATTCAACTCTCATCATCACATACATTTTCTTGCATGATGTCCAGTTTGTGTTGGGTGGATTTTGTGTGGAGCTAAATTTTCCTAGTTCGTCTGCTCTGATATTTCTTTGAATTCCAGCGTGCCCGGTGATCCACATTAGTTTCATTTTGTTTGCGTGCTATGAGAGAATATCACGGATTTCGCAAATAGTATCGATTTGATGGGAAGTGTTTATAATGGCTTTAATGCAGTACTGTGAGTCGGAGCAAATGATGTTCTTGTCTTTCTGATTTTTGAAGAGTTTCACAACATCAAGCACCGCGTCTGCTTCGGCAGATTGAACAATTATTATTGAGTTGTGTTAAGTGTGCGGCCTTGTAGTTACTGTTCACAATTGCATAGTCAACACCAGATTCAGATTTCGACACATGAGTGTGGTGAAAAACCCAATTGTTTGCTTTATGCGTTTCCATTTTATTGTCGAAAGCTATTTGATAGGCTCGGAGACAGGGAACTATTTTATAGGGAGGTGCATTAGAGAGGTGATGATGCTTTTTTTGGAGAAACCATGGTGGTGGGTAAGGAGTAAACTTCTTCCGTGGTCTTGGATCGAGCTCGATTTAAAAGATAGCATGGGTTATCCTATCCATAGTCGATATTATCTTTTTTTATTTCATTTTCTGTATCGTAGCTTTGCGAACGCTTTATTTGTAGGGTAGAAGTTGTTGTTCCGTTGACATAACTACTTTATTGCAAGTTTCACTGTGCATAGATTTATTCTGTCGCAGAGTATGCCTAGTCCGGATTCTGTTTGTAAAATTTTCAGTGGTTATTCGAAAGGCACCCAGTCCATATCGTACAGCGGCGTTGTAGATTGATTACATTTTTCTGAAGTTTGCTTTAGAAGTAAGTCCATAGAACGCAAGTCCATATTCGATATTGGAAACTAATATTGATTTTATGATATTCATTGTATTGTTTGGGTTAGGATTACTGTGATAACTGCTCATAGATTTGATTAGGTTTAGTCGATTAGTTAGTGCTTCTTTTAGATAGTTAATATGTGTTGTAAATTTATATTTAGTATTGAATATAATTCCTAGAATTTTTAAATCATTTACATATAAAATTTTCTTGCTATTTATATGTATGTCTATAGGAGTGCATTTTTGTTTTCTACATATATGTATAGCTTTAGTTTTAGATAAGGAGAGTTTTGCTTCCGTGATGTTGCACCAGCTTGTTATTTTGGTAAACAGTGTGTTTATCTTGTCTTGTAACATGCCTTGATTTTTATGATTTATGATGATATATAGATCATCGAAATAAATGCAATGGTTGTGTTGCTTATTATTGTTTTGTTAAGTTTTGCATATGCTATGAAAAATAGTACGACTGATAGGGGAGTTCCCTGTGGGATACTGTTTATCAGTGGTATAGTTTTGGAGTAGTAGCGGGTTTATTCTTACTTTGAATTTTCTGTTGGATGAGAATGAGATTATAAAGTTCAATATTTTAGTTTCCATTCTTTTAGTTGATCAACGATAGCGTGGGCGCCGATGGCGTCAAAAGCTCTTTCAAAGTCTATAGAGAGAATGCATATGTGGTTTTTAGATGAAAGGTTTCTTGTTATTTGAAGGTCTATAAAGAGGGGAGCTTCTGCTGTTCCTTTTCTTCCTTTAAAGGCGACTTATTCCTGACTGATCAAATTGTTTCTTTTTAGGAACCAGCAGATACGTTTACAGATTATCTTCTCCATTATTTAGCAGTACAGGATAGGAGAGAGATTGGGCGGTATCCTTCAATTTTGTTTTTTGGTTTTCCCGGTTTTGGTGTTGGGATGATAGTGCTGATTTGCTATTCTAGTGGTATAATTCCACTGTTGAAAATGTTGTTGAACAGTTCGAGAAGAACATTTTTTCCAGATATAGCAAGATGTTTTAACATTGGAAAACATATTCTGTCTGGGCCAGGTGTTTTTAATTTTAGCTCTGACAGCATTTCGTTAAGTTCTATCAGGGTTATATCTGTTTCGATGAATTTAGAAGGGATCATCACGAATACATTTTCGTTGTTATTGTTTGTAATGGAATATTGCACTGTATTACCATCAATCATCGACGGCATCGGTACAGGCAGCCGTTCCAGTCCGCTATTTACGTCAGACGACACATACTGCAGCATGCTATCCGGAGGCAGAGGAACACCCGCTGTCTCAAGGCGCATTGCTTCGTATTCAGGCAGAGTAACCAATGTATTTAGGACGAACGACTAATTGGCGAATGGAAGTTCTTATACTCTTGCGATTCGAATTGTGGCCCTTGTGTTAATGTTGGCGAATTCGTTGCGACTGAATAAACATACAACGCGGCGCATTCGTTGCGACGGAATAAACACACAACGCTGCGCAGCTGCTATTTCACAAACAGGGATGATCGACTGGCTCCAGCATCAACGTTTGCATGACCATTTTGCGTCTTCTCGTTTGTGTTGTCTAATTATTGAATTCGCTGATGTAAACTTCCATTTAGCGCAGAAGAGAAAGTTCTTCATTAAAATTATCGTTTAATCTTTCAATAAGTTTCGTTTTTTTTCCCACTACCGACAAGACTAATTCTCGCAATTTTATTTTAAATTTTTCTGCTTTAAATGCACTAAAATTCGGAGTTTCTGCGTCCGTTTTTTTTTTTTGCTTTCGCACAATTGAATTTAAAGAAAGAGAAACCGACTGTTACTCGTGTCTTTTTTTTATGGTTTGTTGTTCTTCAATTCTATTTCATGAATTTTTATAAAACAAACGCGTCAGGAATCATTGCATTTCACTTTTTAAATTGTCACTTACACAAATGCTTTCATTTTAATAGCTGTATTTATTGTATAATGTTATAAATAAAGAAGTTTCGATTCTTCAAAAAAAAAACTTCCGCGCCGGTCATCATCTAATTACGATCAAACTTTTCAAAGTACGAGAAAAGAAAGCAACATGACTTCATATGCTTCAGTGCTTTGGGAACTAGACAATTAACGAAATTCCTGAGCAGAGGCTCGTTCGGACGAGTATCTGTTTAACAGCCGTAATGCCTAAATAATCTAACTTCTTGTAACATCGACATTTATTTGGAATTACTTTCAAACACAATTCAAATGAATTAATTTTTCGTCACCCTTCGTTTTCATCTTCCTCTCTACTTTCTTTTGTTGATCTGTTTTGATACATTAAAAATGTTGACCGGCACAGAGATGCATTCCT
The DNA here is from genome assembly GCA_920105625.2 of Clusia tigrina. Lineage (NCBI taxonomy): Eukaryota > Metazoa > Arthropoda > Insecta > Diptera > Clusiidae > Clusia > Clusia tigrina. The sequence goes on from OV050030.1 coordinate 334,033,401, forward strand.
TGTGACAATTTGTTAAAATTTTTTGGTAAAAACACGTGGAAAATAATTTTTGTAAACTAGAATCGGAAAATGTTCTTCTTTTATCATAGTAGTATAATTAGTTCCGGACCCCACATACAAAATGCGGTTTGTGCCAACCTGTCTCTTTTGCACTAATTGTTTTTATATATGTCCTTCTCGCTCGTACATAGTTTCGGTGCAATGTAAACGCTTTTATGTGATGGCGTCATAGTATAAGTTTATTGAAAGCTTGGTAAAAGAAGTACTGGTTTGAGTCATTGATAAATGTTAAAACCTTAGGTTTAAAAGAAAAAAGTTTGTGGAAAAAAGTTTTAATATGAAACCGCGGACGCCGGGCTGGGCATTTTATTCAGGAAAATTAAGGAATGCACGTGGCGGAATGGGTGATGCGGGTTTGTTTGGTGTAATGCGCTGTGGAAAAAATGAAGGTATGCGCTGTGACTAATTATTGTTGTTATTGGTATTTCTAATAAGTTAAGTAGTTGAGCGATGTGCGCTGTGCGACTTGGGCTGGGTCCGGGGACGAGTTATTAAACAACTTAAATAAGAATAAATTATATGTCCGGCTGTACATACTGCTTAGATAAGAATTAGTGATTGGAAAATTGTATAAAAAGTGAGCTGATGATGGAAGATTTACACTTCTAAATTTCGATTGAAATAGAATTGGTGCACTTTTTTCTTAAGAAAAGAAAAGGAAACTTTACAGGCACTCAACAATATCGATTCTCAAAAGGAATATAACAAAACCGTACTGATCCCAGCATTGTGTGTGGTGGTTTATTTCTTTGTTTGTTTTGTTCGTGTGGATTGCTTAGAAGAGTAACAAGGGTAAAGTGACGTATGACAAAATTTAAGATTGTATATTGTATAAAACTATTTAATAGTAGTTAATCGATTTTCTGATTAAGCAGAGACTGCATAAGTTGTATGATGGTTCTAGATCCGGGGTTGTGGGGAGGTGTTATGAGCGCGCTTGTGATTAAGCACAATGGAGCTGTTATGCTGAAATGTATAAAATAAAAACAGGGTATTTGGTTTTTTTTTATTTCTATGATGACAACCCCAAGAAAACGCCGAATGAAAACGCCGGATTTTGAAAAATGCCGAAATTAATAAAAAGGGTGTTTATTTTTATTTAGTGTTAGACAGGCTGCTAGTTTTTTTTAGTTAAAAAGAAGAAAACCTCAAGAAAAATGTTGGAATGGATAAATTAAAACAAGTTTTTGTTTAAAAAAAGTTTTTGTTTATTTATTTATTTATGAGAGTAAGTCAAATCAGTTGAAAATTTAAAATCATTTCACTCGAATTTTTTGACAGACAAGTTGCACACGGTAGATGCATATGTGCGGTTATTCCACCGTCATAATTGTCAGAAAGAGAATTATTGAAACACTTTTGGCAGATCTTATAGCTGTTGAAAAGGAATTTTTCCCCAAGTATTTATTATGTCTCAGAAATCAACAGTACACCAATTATGAGCCTTCCCTGGAATCGAATCTGGGCGTTCAGCTATTGTACTCTGTCCATTCAGACAATTACGCGAACTGCAGGTGGTGAACTCACTGAACAATTTCTGTCTATGGACTGCCTCAGTTCACAGGAACTCTAAACTACTGTGTCTCATTATTACCCCTCTTTTTTGTTTCATTAAATTGCTCCCTCCCATCATTGCATTTCAGTGGTGTCATAGTACATTACTTTTTTTTAGTTTGCAGGTTAATTAAGCCTGATCTATACTAAAATTTAGGGTATTTTCTATAAAGCTTAAATGTTCTTGTGAACGTTCGTCATTAGACATTAGATATCACCTTTTGGCCGTATTCCGCCTTATTTGTGAAAGTAGGTCAGTAGTCTTCAATTCAATTGAAATTAAGCCAATTTATCTCGAATTTATTGACAATAAAGTTGCCCATGGTAGAGGCAAATGTGTATGTGTGGTTATGCCACCATAATAATTGTCAGATGGAGAATTACTGAAGCATATTTGGTAGATCTTAGAGCTATTTTGGACAAGCCACTTGTCTTGATCAGAAATCTTTCAATGAAAAGCAATTTTTCCCCAAGTATTTATAATGTCTCAGAAATCAACAGCATTCCAACTTTGATTCCTCCCAGGAATCAAACCTGGGCCTTCGCCCCACCCTGCCTATCCAGTCCATCTAGACAACCACACTAACTGCAGGTGGTGAACTCACTGATCAAATTCTATCCATGTATTCTCTCAGTTCACCGCACTCTACACTACTTTTGAAAAAAAAAAATTTTATAATAATACTCCAATATTAGTCGTCTTTTTTTAACCTTTTGGTATTTTTCTCCGAATTAGATTAGTTGCCAGTTCATTAGGATGAGATCTGAGCCTCTTAGTGAATGTTTGAGTTTTTGACGCACCAAGGCTCTTTCCAGATAGTTCTTAGTAGTTTAGTTTTCAATTTTTGTACCTTTTCTATGTTGGGGTTGGAAGAGATACCCCATAGCTGTATCCCATAGTTCCATGGTCGTATTGAAAAGAAAAATATAATTTCCCAATGATAATTTTGAATTTCTACCAATAAGCCGGTTCATATTAACACCTTTGATTTTTGCTTGAATACGTTTCATTTCTAAGTGTTTTCTCCATGTTAACCTCTTGCAATACACTCCAAGATAATTAACGTCCGCTTTTGTGGAATGGCCAGTTAATGAACAGGAATATGAATTGAGTTCTCTGGCCTTAATGCGAATGTGATATGTGCCTATTTTAATTTTAATCTTCCATGCTCGTTAATTTTAATCTTCCATGCTCGTAGCCATTGGTCTTTTCCATGCAGGTGGGATTGAAGATTATGAGTTGCTATCCTTGTATCACTGTGTGTGCTTAGTATCTGCAACCGTCGATGTCAGAAATGTTTTATTTGTTGGGAGATCTGAAGTGATAATAAGCTAGAAAAGGGGACTGAGTACACTACCTTGAGGTACGCCTCCTGTTATTTCGTAACTTCGAGAAGTGAATGTTTTTTGTTTTACTACGAACTCTCTGCCTGTAAGGTAGCTTTTGAGTATATCATGGGTTTTTTGTGGCTATAGGGTTTGTATTTTGTAAAGAAGCCTCTCATGCCAAACCTTGTCAAATACTTGGGCTACATCTAGAAATATGGCAGTGCAGTATTTTTCTTTCCTCGAAGGCTTTTCTTATTTCATATACAATTATATGGACCTGCTCCATGGTGGCGTGTTTAGTTCTGAATCCAAATTGATGCATGGGTAAAACTTTTCTATTATCTGATTGTATCTGATCAAAGAGAAGTTTTTCTAAGATTTTCAAGAACATTAATGACAAGTTTATTGGTCTATGGGAGGATACAGTTGTAAGATCTTTGCCAAGTTTCAATATCAGATACTTTCTGTTTATTATGGGTATATTAGGTGTAAACAAATTTTTTAAATGTTGCACGAACGCATCACCTTTGGCCGAGGCCCTTCGAGCCCATATACCGTTTGATAATCTTATTTGCAATTCTCCATTAATAGGTCGCTTTAACCTTTGTAGTACCTTCCAAAGAGGGTAGTCACCTTGCTATGTTGCGATAAAGTTTCAAAGCACTTTTCTTTACCGTTGGCTAGAGTATTGTCAATTGCTGTCAATTTCTTTCTCAGTTTTGAGAGAAGTACTTAACTCCGTGTGTGAGCTGATATATTTTTTGTACCTCAGCCAATTAGTATTTTTCTTTGTGAGGTGTTCTGGTGGTACTACCAAAGACAATATACAGAAAGACCTTTCATTAATCTTTTGAGTGAGAATCAACATATTGAAGTGGATGGCAACCACATTGGAATTCAGAGCGGCAATTTCACGAAGCAGTCGTGAATATGTATCCATCGGCAGTCACACACAGGGCTATTGTTGTTTGCATATTCGTATGAATAATTTAGTGTGTGTGTGTGAGTGTGTGCTCACAGCAGAAGCGACTAATTCGAAATCAAATTTTTATTTTCTGTTCTGTGTGGCTGGGGTAAAATACACAAGAATGAATATTCTGTATGGCAAAAGTTTTTTTATACGGAAAGTGGGGCCTAAAACAAAGCATTTGTGGTTTTGCGTATAAGAAAGATTTGCCATGTCATAACGAAGCATAATGCGTGCATATTAGAACACTTGACAATATAAAATGAATATGCATGCATAGGATCTTTTATAAAGATCGATAGTGCAAGTGGTAAAGCGTTGGTCTATCAATTTTATGATGCCGGGTTCAAGTCCGCTGAGAAATGTGTTTATTTTTTAATTGTTCATCCTTTTTTTGAAAGCAAACTAATAATTATTTTTATAAAAAATAATAAGAATAGTTTCTACTTTAGCATAAATTATCCAGTATTAAAAAATTTTACTAAACGACATTCAATTGCTGCTGCTTTAGCAGATCATTACAGCAAAAAAATTTATATCTTCTAAAAATAGTCATAACGATGTTTCACTAATTCATGTGCGCATGAAACTGTGTTAGTTTTGTACGATTTCAATACCTTTGTTTATGTTAGTTTTTTGATGCTTTTGCGCAATTCGTCTGAAGAAGCTCATAAATTTCACAAAATCGAATTCAATCAAACATTTTGTTCGTCAATGAATATGTGCAATTTTAGGAAGTTTTAGTTTTTCCATATATACTCGTATATGCTATGTATATTAAACGAATTGTTTGATTGGATTTTATTTTTATGGTAGGAAATGGAAGAATTTTGCAGATGTATTAAAATTTTTGATATTTCTTTTATATTAATACATTATTTACAAAATAAAAACGAGTACAGAAGTCTGAAGTCGGGTTAGACCGACTTTGAAATACCCTTTACCTTTTCTTGTGCGTGCCAGTTCAACAATGAGGATATTTTCTTCATAAATCATCATTAGGAGCATATTCAGGGTAATTTTTGGTAGGGTACCTTGAAATGATTATATCGACCCCATTTCTTGTGTATGGCTTTCTAGTGTCAATATAACCACTAATAAAATTTCGTCAAAAAATATTGTGTAGGTCGAAAGTTATAATAATATGTCAATAGTGGGCGTGGCCGTAAAAATAACACGCCCATTTTTTGTGTAGTATTTAATGTTACTACCTGCAACCTTCCTGTGAAATTTCGTTGAAAAATCTGTAATATTAACCTAGTAATGATTTTTGGTTAATTGTGGGCGTGGCAGTTTCTATATACCGCCCACTTTTTGCACAGTGTTTAGTAGGAGCCACATCTCCATAACCGCCAAATAATGTCACGATTCCGTCAATTTGACCAAAGTTATAGTCATTTAAAAAAAGGTGAAAAAAGTTCTTTATATGGGAGGTAGGCGTGGTCTTTGTCCAAATCGGACCATATAGCAATCTGGTTCTGTATCTTTGTGCAGGCTACACTTTTGCAAAATTTTATTAAGATAGCTCTAACGGTGTAGAAAAACAGTGGCCACAGACGGACAGATGAACGGACAAAAAAAAAATTGCTTAGAAAGTGACTCTGATCATATCTGTATATATTATGTCCATACCTACCACGCCTCCTTCTCGAAATTACAACCCCTCTCAAAAGCACAAAATTAGTATGCCCTATTTACCTTTTTTAAAGGTAAAGGGTATAATGAACTTTAATTAATATAATTAAATTAATATCATTATAATATATAAAAAAAAAAGCAGTTGCATAGAAGAAATTAGATAGCAAATAATTAAAAAATAAAACTGAAAAGAAGTCCCAAATATTATTCACGAATATAGGTCAAGACAGATTATTTGATTGAAAGTACATATTTTCTATATGTACGAGTATGTAAGTGGATACACATCCAAAGGCAAGTTCACACGCTAAAGAAGCACGAAGCAGTAAGAAGTTTTTGCACATTTTTTTTAGTTTCCATAACTCAAGTCTCCACGTCAAAGCGATTGTATTGCCGGTTGTAGTATTTGGTTGGGCTTTGTGAAAATCATGCAAGCAAGTCAATCGACTTGGGTAAGCCCTGCAGACATCATTTATACATTTTTAGAGGTAAATGTCAAATGTAATTTGCAAAAAGACGCACCTTATATTAAAATATGTTTACTAAACATTCTATATCCTAATATAAATTTAAAATTTCTTGGATTTTTAAATACTTGAAAAAATTGTTTATAGATTTTTGATTATAATTATTTTCGATTATGAAGTGGTTTATTATGCGTTGGAACACAATCATGGTTGAACTACATTTTTCCATAAAAAAAAAGTTTATATATAGGTTATTGCATTATATACGGGTTTATTTACAAAACTTTGTAAATCAATGTATAACAAGAAGATATGCACTTAATACTAGGTATTGAAGTTCATAAATTTTACTTCAAACATGAACATATCATATACTATGTAAATGCGGAGAATCAGTGTTCATAGAATGTATGCACATATTCATGTACGTACAAGTGGTTTAATTTGTAATAGAATGTGGTTATAGTATTTCAAGCTGATCTGACAAAGTAAAACAAAAATGTTTAAAACCTTGATTTTGTTGACTGTACCCTTCATCTAAAAATAATTTAGATAAATTTTCTGATGGAATAGACAACAGATGAACATATGAATATTATAATATCAACACTAATTTTAGCAAAATTGGTCTTTTGTGCATAATTATTCTTTCTTTAGATTTACTCACACAATGTTTGATCGGATCCTGCTAAAGCGAATATATAAAATCGAAGAATAAACTTAGCTGAGATTTATCTATTTTGAAAAAATTCAAATATCCAAAATTTCATGACAAATTGAATTCATTATGCTTAAAGAATCCAAACAGCACACAAAGTAAAACCACCAGACATAAGGGCGCTTCGCTACCTGGCAAAATGATCGAAACACAAATAAGTACATATGGACATTAGGGTGACAATTAAATGTATGGGCAAGTTTTTTTTTTTACTTTTCTTTGGTCTCATCCTTTTTTTGGGTTGAGTTTTATAAAAAAATAATCCCTGTAAAATTTCAGGGCCCTAGGTGGAGGTTTAGGGGTCGCGTCGGCCCCCCAAAGTTACACAAAATGCGTTTTTTTTGTTCTGTTGTGTTGACTTTGTAAAAAATTGTTGTTGACTTTGTGTTTACATGACTTTGTGTTGTTCATTTATGTGTTTACAACAACTTATTCATACATCATTTTTATCTAATGCCAATATTTACTGAAATAAATTTAAAAATGCTCACAATCACCTTTTAAAAAATTTAACATGAAATAAATTAACAACTTTGGTTAGAGTGCATGTTTTTATTGATTAAGTCTAAAGAACTTGGGTCAATGTTTTTTTATTACAATCTGGAAACCGATTCCGATAATCACTCACAATTTTAATAACAAATTGCTTTTGACGTTCATTTTTTGTGAACAATTCATTGAACTCCTCCATCAATTTGACCCCCCTTTCTGCACTGTCATTTACAACTTTAAGTTTGTTCATCACTTCAACCACTTTTTTATACGACTGGTCCTGATGCCATTTTGCAGGATTAAGTTTTAAAAAATTAGTATTTATTTGAAATCTTTCAAATAATGCCTTTGTTGCGACCGAGACGAACTGCTCAATTCCGCCATTGAATATTTCAGCTATTTCTCTACCATTTACATTAACTCGTTTTGTGTTCTGCTCTAGTTCACAATCGTTTTCCAAAGCTGCAACCATTTTTTGTTTTGTAGACACTGGTACGTTATTATCAAAAAATGCAAGACCAACCGCCTCAGGACTTAAGTACCACAAATGGTTCTTAAACTTTTTCAGCGCAACGAGCGATATTTCAGCATCAATATTCTTAAAATTTTCCAGTTTGCGCAAAAATACAAAATCTTGGTATGGCGCTTCAACAGCCAAAGGAGCAGAAAACCACGCTTCAACATAGACTTCAACAATAAAAATACAAATTCGACGAAGTCCATTTATTTCGAGTGTTGACAGCTGGAACTCGTTGCGGAATAAAAATATTTTAAGACAATAAATGGCTTTTGCCATCCATCTGGCATGGTGAACAGCTCCTGGTGAGCGAAACAATAGGCTGTTTGGGTGTGACTTGTTAGGTTTTTCACCCAGAAATAGTAAAGTCAGTTCCAGAAATTCCTTATAGTCTTCCCTGGGTTGTTTTACCTTTAAGACAGTATTTACAGCATTAATAATTCGCGCAGCTGATTCGTTCACGTAATTCTTCACAAGGGGATCTAGAAGGCCATACTCAAAGTTGCTTTTACTAATTTTAGCCCAAGCATTTTTAAATTTCTCAAATAATTTAACGTTGGGACTTCCGTAGTAGCTTATTTTTTCGTCGAAAACGCATTTAAGAATTATCTCGTATATATGATGCCGGCATGGTAACCACAAAAGTGGTCTTTGCAAACTGTTTTCTATTAAGGTACAAGTACCATTGAATCGCCCAGTATTGACCGCTGTTGTGTCAAACACTAGAGCTTTAATGTGATTTTGTAGGCCATATTCATAAATTGCATCGCACACAGCGAATGCCTGTTCTTTTCCGGTACCAGAATTCAATGCAGGTATTTGTAGAAGCTGTTCAACTTGCCCGCTCGTTATTATAATAGGCAGCCTATCAACTTTATCATTTCCCGTCAGCGCTGGCAAAAGTTTTCCATCCCAATGTAGGCAGATTGTATCCAGCTCATTTAATTTTAGCTTCTTTCTCAATGTTGAAACTCTTTCTTCGCGGATTTGTTCCCTTGCCTGGTGCAAAGACGTTCGGTTTAAAACATACTCTTCGATATTGTGGCCCAAAGATTCAGCTACTGCACTTATTATATGAACTGCATATCTGTCACTAATTTTACAGGCGTCCAATGCGGCCGCAAGTTTTGGAGTTATTATTTTATTCTTTCCTCTAAGGTTTTTGGCTGGAGGTTGACTACAACATGGTTCACATTCTGCACTTGTAAAACTATTATCCCCCCCTGATTCAGATGAGAGCAATTCTGCAGTTTCATCTAGGAAAAAGGATTAAGTCTTAAGAAAATAAAAATAAAAAAAAACAATAAAATACAACGAACCAATTAATGCAATTTCATGATTATTTCGTTCCACCTGTTTCATCAAATTTTGTTTACGTTTCTCAATTTGGCGCTCTCTTCGTACTGCCTCGTAATCAATGCCATACATAAAGCCTGGGCGTCCGGGGTGCCGTTGACTTATCAAGAAAGCTCTATCTTCTTCAATAGACATCATTTGCAATGCATTGGAATGTGCCACGTCAAAAAGCTGATCCAACTTTTCTATCCACGCTTTCACTTTGTTGTTATGAAACTCAGACGTCTTTTTACAATCTTTTTGCATACTTTGCCATTCTTTGTATAATTTCTCAACCTTACTTATGCAGTGTTGTTTATCTCTGGTGGGAATGCGGGCTTTTTCCCAGAATACAAATAGTTCTGTCACAACTAAATTTGCACTTTCCCGTAAGTTCTTTTTCACTATACGTAAATTAAAAAACAAAACTTTCCTGTTAATGAATTTGAACAATATCCGATTAAATAAATTCGTTCACGTAAAATTGTAGAAGACATTGTCGACTTTTCACTCTCAAGTATTCACTGCAAATAAATAGAGAAAAGTAAATGTTATTAATAGGTTTCTTGAACCAACGATATTTTTCGATGGTTTTATATGCCAATTATTATACCGAATAAAGAAAAAAACGCACGGGTTTAAAATTGAAGTACAAATTATATTTGCTTTATTTACAACAACAAGAGAGATTTTAACTGAAGCCGAATGCTTGAGAAACGACTTGACAGCGAGATGAAAGCTAGATAACAACTGAACTAATATCGAAAATCAAAAGGCAATTATGCTCAAGTAGCTTGTTATGTTAACGTTAAGATCAAAGAGAATGAAAAAAAAGAGTAAGAAAAGAATGTAAAGGTTAAATAGTAAATGTATAAGAGAACTATGGTTTGTTTAAGAGCAATGATAATGAAAAGAGATTATTGAAGGCTTAGATCACAACAAGGTTATTTAAATTTATTTCAGTAAATATTGGCATTAGATAAAAATGATGTATGAATAAGTTGTTGTAAACACATAAATGAACAACACAAAGTCATGTAAACACAAAGTCAACAACAATTTTTTACAAAGTCAACACAACAGAACAAAAAAAACGCATTTTGTGTAACTTTGGGGGGCCGACGCGACCCCTAAACCTCCACCTAGGGCCCTGAAATTTTACAGGGATTATTTTTTTATAAAACTCAACCCAAAAAAAGTATGAGACCAAAGAAAATAAGACTTTCGAAATTAACTGTCACCCTAATGGACATACATATGGATGTGTGTATGCATATGATTTTTCAAGATTAAATTTCATAATACTCCACCGTTTCCAGTCTTCTATAACAGACATGAAATAATTCTGCTCTAGTTTTGGTCCAGTAAAATGATATAATGGTTAATTTATCGAAAATAGTAAAATACTTTTACTACTATTTATAAAAATGATTATTAATATAAAAAAAAATCTGTTAAAATACAGAATTTTGCTGAGGCTCGAACCCTAAGCGACAAAAACTATAGACAAACGAGACACTCATACTATCTTTGTTAATTTTGGTGTTAACTAAAATTTCTATAATTTTGTATATAACATTCAGCAAAAAATAACTTTTAGTCTTCTGCTAGTCCAGCCATTAAGTTTTGCTGTGCAATTCGATGGTGGGTTTTTTTGGGGATAAAGCAATAAATTAAATAAATATAGGGTTTTTGAATAACAGCGCTACAAAAGTTTTTTTAAATAAAACAAAACCGGTTTTAGATATCAATGAAATTATTTATTCCTGTGAAAGTACGTTCGATGCCATTATGTATGGAACTCGATTTCTTTTGCATGGCCACCACGGGCACGCTTGTAGAAGTCCAGACGCTGAACCCAATTTTCAACGGTTTTCAAGCATAAATCGGCCGATACTGCTGCAATTTCACGTTCGATATTCGTACGAAGTTCATCAATCCTCGCTGGCTTGTTGGCATAGACCATAGACTTGACGTCCCCACAGGAAATAATCTAACGGCGTCAAATCGCAAGACCGAGGCGGCCAATCGACTGGGCCATTTCGTGAGGTAACACGTTCACCAAACTTGGTTTGCAGTAAATTGATTGTGGCATTTGCTGTGCGGCTTGTGGCGCCGTCCTGTTGAGAACCACATGTCGTCCAAGTCCATATTTTCCAATTGGGGCCAAAAATATTTGGTTATCATTGAACGGTAGCGATTCGCATTCACAGTAATGTGCCGGTCTTGATCATCACGGAAGAAGTTCGGCCCAATGACGCCGCCGGCCCATAAACCGCACCAAACCGTAATTTTTTCGGGATGCAATGATGACTCATGGAGTACGTGTGGATTGCTGTCTAACCAATAATGCATATTTTGCTTATTGACGAAGCCATTCAGCCACAAATGAGCCTCTTCGTAAATTGGACGTAGTGCTCTTAAAGTTGAGGAGACTGACTCCGAATTTCGGTAGTAAATTTTAATAATTTCGACTCGTTGTTGGCTCGTATATCTTTGCACGATGAAATGGCAAACCTTACTGAAGAGAAATGTCAAAAGAGCGGGAAAAAATATGGCGTCGTTTGCTATCACTATCGATTTACTTTTGAGGCGTTTCTTTTAAAAAACCCTTTACATAGTATTAAACTTGCAAGGAAGCATAGAAACATTCGCATATGTAGTAAACACACACGCGCATATAGAAGGCAAATACCAGAATGTGTATCTACATGTTTTGCCTTTGCATTGCCGAGCACACTTCGGATTTTGGCTCCATAGGCAACCACGGTTTTTTAACTCATTTCGCTGAGTGAAGAGAACGATGTAATGTCTTTATAGTATATTGTCTTTCCTTCTACGACACCGGAACTCACAAAACCCCCCCACCATGCGATTCGCCAACTGAAGGAGAAAATATGTTTATATACACATAAGGAAAAAATGTAAATAACTAAGAGACAATAAAATTATCTACGAAGTAAACCACAGTCTAAAACTTATTTCTTGCTAACGAACCCTGGACACCGCTGAGTCTACTTCAGCTGTAAAATATTAAAGAGACCCAGCGTGTCGTTACAGTGTGCAGGCGTTAGCAAAGTCGACTTGGCTGATTGTTTCTTTTTCTACAGCCACTCAAAATGCATGTACACACCAGTATACACTACAATCAGCCCGCTATTGACATAAAGATAATGCCTCGTCTTCGATTGCTATGATTGAAATTCGTTTACATTCCAATTCCAACAAATAAATAAAAATAACATTCCTGCATTAATTTTCATGCACACATATGCATGCCGTAAACACACAAGCAAGCATAGAAACATTCGCACATGTAGTAAACACACACGAGTTACATTAATAAAACGCGGAGAGAACTTCGGTTCAACGTTGTTTTTATTACGGAGTTTATTTTAAAACTAAACTAACAATTTTAAATTACTTATGCCGAAACCTTACTTAACATCGATTATTTGTTATCGCTGCTGTATAAAAGTATTTTCTAAAATTATGTAGGAGGGTAGAAAGAGAGGTAAACGTCTATAACCACCAATAAGCAGAGTGCAAAGCCGTAGCTGGACAAGTGCTAATGCACTGAGAATTGCAGACGTTGCATTTAGGGGTTGTTTGTGTCATTGCACTTCAGTTAATTTATGTCATTGTACTGATCGTACTGACTTTGCTTTTTGGAAGGTTTGTGTCATTGCACTTCAGCTGATTTATGTCATTGTACTGATCGTACTGACTTTGCTCTTTGGGAGGTTTGTGTCGTTGCACTTGAGAATGGTCTCGAAATATAAAATGCATAAACGGCTTTGGTAGTCATTTGTGAGATTCATACTTGATAAGAATGATATCTCAGCTGACGTTTGGTGTTAGATTTAGGGTTCGCAGCAACTGCTGGCGTAACTCCTCCCCCTTAGTTTGAGGACACTCCTGAGGCATCATATTTTTTATCTTTACTTGCAGGTTTTTGTGCTTACAGGTCAAACGTTACAATAAATATTATTATGACAATTACAATTATTACTAAAGTGCTTCCAAATGCATATTTTTCGTGCTTGGAAAATTTCATTTCACAGATTTCTTTCAGATTTTGAATTTTTCTAGAATTAAGTAGTCAAATGTTATCTTTTTATTTGAATCCTTAATGCTTTCCAAATAATTTGGTATCGTGAAACTTTGTTTAAACTGTCTCTCTGCATTTTGTATTTTATTATTTTTTATAATGATTGAACAGTTGTTGAAGTTAAATAAATAATTTCCATTTAAAATTAATTTACGTTCGTCACAAGTATTTGAGAAATTTGCTAAATGTTGGTTTTTTGCTAGTATAATTCCATTATTCAATTCTATAATTTCGGAAATGTTATTAAATATGTGCATGCAGTTCTTTTTCATTATACAGTTATTACATCTTCTTAAATTTTTAATATATCTGTCTCCAACATAATTGTATATCTCTTTTTCATATTTGACAAAGAGAAGGTTTCGTTGAAGTTTTGGTTCATTTTTATCTGACTATTAAGGTTTTGTATAGCATTGTGATTGTTTGTATCAATTTCGTTAAGGTGTCCTTCTATTTCTTGTCTGTCTTCATCATTCATTGTTCCATAAAGCAATACCCATGAAATTAGATAGTCCACGTTTTTCTCTGTGTGGAATTAATGTATAAATTTTGTTTCGAGTGTTATTTAATTGTATTTCTAAAGCAATCGATTTTCCTTGTAGGTTTGATTTTCTTATATTATTTTGTAAGTTGTCGACTATATCTAAGATTTCGTATGGATTTATAAAGTGTAGTATTGTATCGTAGTTTTTAACGAGAGCGACGTTGTCTATTGTTAGTTCGGTGTAGCCCAGGTTGGTTTCTATCTTCTCCATTAGCAGATGGGTGTGGCCTACGTTCGGTGTCCACAGTATCAGGAATAATATTAACATCCATTTTACCTGCAAATTTAGTTTCTCTTTTAATATTGGATGTATGTATATTTCCTAGTGCTTTCTTAGTATATTTTGGTTCTTCCTTATGCCTCACACTTTTATAATTTTTGATGTAGCCTTCTGATCTATTTTCTGAATAGTGTTCTCTGTCTGTGTTGTGTTTAATTATGTACCTAGTTTTTTCTTTAATGGAATTTGTATAAATCTGACTTTTGTCACACTTCCCTTGTTGTACATTAATTGGTTTTTCCTTTATTGTTGAGTGGTAACTATTATTATACCATTCTATTGCCCTACACATTTTCTCTTTTATGCTAAGTTGCTTGTTTTCGATATTTAGAATTCTTATTCTCTCTGCTAATGTATTGTGTAGCCGTTCGATATCAGAGTTTCCTGTGTGGTTGTTTGCTTTTACTAAATGAAGTTCTATGTTCTCGTTTCGTAAGTAGTCTTTTACGTTCATACTTTTAAATTCATTATCTGTGATTAGTTTCTTAAAATGACCCTTTTGTGATCTGAGATCTCTTAGTTTTTCAATAATCGTTCTGTGATTTCTATCTTCAAGGTAATATGCGGTGGCGAACTTAGAGAATCTATCGATAAATGTCAAAAAATTAGCTTTTGAGTTTGTGTATACGTCCATATGTACTATTTGGTTAATGTCTGTTGGAGTCTCTGTCATTTTAAAATTTTCCTTGATAGGATTTCTATCATATTTTACGCGGTTGCAAGTATCGCAATTGTTTATGTATTTCTGAATCATATTTTTTAGGTTAGGGTAATATATATATTTTTTGAGGCCTTCGTAATTTTCATTAATTCCAGTATGTCCTGTTTCGTATTTGTGGTATTTTTGTATTTGTTTGTAGGTTTCATCTTCATTGTCCATATCTTTTGCATAGTAGGCACATCTTAAGAATTTTAAGTTATTTTCGGAAAGCTCTTTTGCTTTATGTTCAAATGTTTTAAAATCGTTGTCAGTTAACTCTGAGTAAACTCCTATTTTTCCATTTCCTGTGTGGTGCTTTAAAATATGAGATATGTTACGTTGTAGGTCAGCTGCGCTAAAAAAAAATTTTCTTATAGCCATGTTTGATACTAAAGTCCTGTGTTTTGTCATTTGTAAGTATGATTTGTGTTTTAAATCTATTCACTACAGTATCTAATGTTGGTATATGGTTGTGAGGGTATTGTGTATCTGGATGTTCAATACCAGGTTCTTGACTGTGAACTTCTATTGTGTTGATTTCATTTGTGTCTGCATTAACTCGGCTTAAAAAATCTGCTACTTTAGTATCGCCTCCTTTGATGTAATCCATGTTTATATTGTATTCTCCTAGTTTTAAAAGCCATCTTTGCAATCGAGGATTAATGTATTTGCCTTTTGTTTTAGCATGTAACCATTTTAAGGGTTGGTGGTCTGTTGCCAGTTCAAAATTTACTCCATAAATGTATGGTCTGAAGTAATTGGTAGCCCACACGATTGCTAGTAATTCCTTTTCTGTGGTTGAGTAGTTTCGTTCATGATCGTTTAATGTTCTGCTAGCGTAGCAAATAGGGTGATTATTCTGTTGAATAACAGCTCCTATAGCGAACATGGTAGCATCGGTAACTACTTTACATTTTTTGTTAAAGTCAGGATATTTTAATATGGGTGCTTCCGTCAATATTAGTTTTAGTTTTTCAAAGGCATTTATATAGTTTGAGTCGTTTATGTTTATTTTGCTGTTTTTTTTATGTATTGAGTCATTGGTTGAGCTATTTTGGAATAATCTCGTATGAATTTGCGATAGTAGCCAGTTATTCCCAAAAGTGATTTTATTTGTTTTGTTGTTCGAGGCAATCTAAGGTTTAAAATAGTTTCGATTTTCCTTGGATTAGGTTTGACGCCTTCGGGTGTCAGAACGTGTCCCAAATATTCGGTCTCTTTTGAAAAGAATTTGCATTTATCAAATTGAATTTTTAGGTTATGCGAACGTAATTTCTCGAATATTTTCCTAATACTACTAACATGTTCGCCTATGGTTGTGCTAAACACCAATATGTCGTCCATATATACTACGCAGATCTTGTTTATGAATTCCTGTAATACCGAATTCATAAGGCGTTTAAAAGTTGATGGGGCATTTTTCAGACCAAACGGCATTCGTACGTACTCATAATGTCCTAAAGGTGTGGAAAAAGCAGTTTTCTTCCTGTCCTCCTCTTTTACTAAAATTTGGTGGAAGCCTTTTGCCAAGTCAAGGGATGTGAAATACTGAGCCCTGCCTAATTTATTATGTGGTCAATGTTGGGAATAGGAAACTTGTCATCGGTTGTTATTTCGTTCAGTTTCCTATAGTCGATCACTATGCGCCATTTTTTCTTTTCAGAGTAGTCAGTCTTCTTAGGTACAATCCATAGGGGAATATTATAAGGTGAATTACTTTCATTTATAATACCTTGTTGGAGCATATCTGCAATTTGAGTAGATATCTCTTGCTCGTGGATTTGCGGGTACCTATATATTTTTGAATATATTGGCTGCTCATTTTTCGTGTTAATTTCGTGTTCGATTCCAGTAGTGTTTGTTAGATAGTCACCGTCTTTATAAAATAGGTCATTATAAGAGTTTATTAACTTATTCAAATGCCTTGATTCTTCAGAATTCAAAGATTTGGTAAGTTGTGACATATCTTCGTCTCCGAAGCTGTTAGAATCTAATTGATGTATTTCTTCAAATTGAAATGGGCAAGCGCTTATAAATTTTATTTTGTTGTTATTGATTAACAGCACTTCCTCTCTCATATCCACAACTGCTCCTAATGGTCTCAGTAGATTTTGGCCTAATATTGCGTCGAATTGTTTATTAAAAAATTTGGTAATTTTCCAAACCATATTTGCATCTTCATTAAATTCACTAGGTAAAGCAGTTGTAATTTGCGTGTCAATCAGCGTTTGGTTGTTGAGTGAATTGAATTTTATTGATGCTGTTAGTTTTTCCCTCCTATATTGTGGTAATTTTCTGTCATCGAGTAATGATGTTGATGATCCTGTATCTATTAGACACCTAATTGTGTCGTTGCCTATCGACAAGATTACTATAGGTAAGTACGTTTGTGAGGCGTTAAGGGAAAATGTACTTCATGATCCATGTGGTTTACGTTAGTGAACCTTGATTCTCTCTGATTATTGTAACTCTGTCTAGGATTATTTTGTTGTCTGTTTTGGCCATTATATTGTCTTTCATCGTGCTGTCGCATTTGCCTTTGGTTATTTTGTACTTGGTTGTATTGTGTGTATTGTCCTGGATTATTTTGTCCGTGGTTGTATTGTCTGTATTGTCCTGGATTATTTTGTCCGTGGTTGTATTGTATGTAGCTAGTGTTACTATGTTTGAAATTATTGAGTACTGTGGAAGTATGACTATTGGCATCCCTAATCATTCCTGAACTTTCTAGCAAGTCGAATGCACTCCGTAAGTTTGTTATATTTTTGTTAAGTATTAGTGTTGCTAAATTAATGTTAATGTTATTTATAAAGGTTCTTAATATTATGCCCTCATTATTTGCTGGGCTAAATTCTATGGGCTTATTTATTTCGTATTCATACTTTTCATTTAGTTTACTTAAAATATTTCTTAGCTCTAAATAATAGGATCTTACTTGAAAGTTTTTTGTTGAGATGGCTCGCTGGTACAGCGGGTGGTACGTCTCCTTCACTCCAAAGTTGGTTATAAGTGCGTCCTTTATGTCGTCCCAAGAGGCGTTAGATCCCACGGTTCTGACAACATCTAAGGCAGGTCCTTGTATTTTATTTATGATGGTCCTCGAGAAAATGTAGCCTTCATTTGCGGGTTACCGTCCAGTAATGGTAACAACGTATCCACTTCTCGTAGAAATGAAGAAAGTGCATAATGTCCAGTCCCCGTGAACTCGTGTATCCTTTGCGCATCCTTCAGAAGGTCGTTCGGTGTTATGGTTGTTGGCAACGGTGGTGCTGGTCTCACTGCTGGTATTGTTTGTTGCATTGTTTGTACAGATTCCTCCTGCGACATCTCTAATCTGGTGTTGTCCTCTGCTTGTATGTCTTCTTCCTTGGACGGGAGTTCGAATTTTCTGGATCTAGTTTCTATTGGCATCGGTTTTGTTGGGTTTGCTGTGCCTCGGTTTAGCCTTGAAGATTCACTTGGTATTGACTTGAGAGTTTTTTATGTTAATTCTTGTTCACTGCACTTTCTTTAATGTAACACGATAATAAATTGATTTTGTGCGTTTGGTCTTAATAGATTTGTTTTTTTTCTGTTCTACAATATTTCTTAAGAAATGTTTTTCACAGTTAATTATTTATTTTTTATTTTTGGTTCTTAATTATTTCTTCAGAAATAATATCCTACCGTTTGCGCCAGTTACGTTAATAAAACGCGGAGAGAACTTCGGTTCAACGTTGTTTTTATTACGGAGTTTATTTTAAAACTAAACTAACAATTTTAAATTACTTATGCCGAAACCTTAACTAACTTACTTAACATCGATTATTTGTTATCGCTGCTGTACAAAAGCATTTTCTAAAATTATGTAGGAGGGTAGAAAGAGAGGTAAACGTCTATAACCACCAATAAGCAGGGTGCAAAGCCGCAGCTGAACAAGTGCTAATGCACTGAGAATTGCAGACGTTGCATTTAGGGGTTGTTTGTGTCATTGCACTTCAGTTAATTTATGTCATTGTACTGATCGTACTGACTTTGCTTTTTGGAAGGTTTGTGTCATTGCACTTCAGCTGATTTATGTCATTGTACTGATCGTACTGACTTTGCTCTTTGGGAGGTTTGTGTCGTTGCACTTGAGAATGGTCTCGAAATATAAAATGCATAAACGGCTTTGGTGGTCATTTGTGAGATTCATACTTGATAAGAATGATATCTCAGCTGACGTTTGGTGTTAGATTTAGGGTTCGCAGCAACTGCCGGCGTAACTCACGCACATATAGAACGAAAAAAGCCAGAATGTGTGTCTACAGGTTTTGCCCTTGCATTGCCGAGCACATTTCGGGTGTTGAGTTAATAATTTCTCCATAGTCAGCAACGCAATGCAATATCTTTGTAGTATATTGTCTTTGGTACTACCATAGCTGCTGTCATATTAAGGAATTCAATTGAAAGAGAGTGATCTGTAGATAAATCAAATGATCCTACGCATTTTATTTGAGCCCTTTCTTATGTTTTTAGTTACTCCAAAATCAATCAGGTCTGGAATATTGTTAATATATGTAGGTCAATAAGTTGGTTGATATAACATGAATGTTTGAATTGAACATTGTAGATAGAAGGTTTCTGTCCCTTGGCGTTATAATTCTAGACCCCCAGTGTATATGTTTGGCATTGAATTCACCTGCCGGAATTAACTTGTTTCCCAGGGTATTGAAAAAGTGTCCGAATTGTTCCTTAACCTTGGGGGACAGTATACTGCTGAAATAGTTTTTTTTTGTGGGCTTTCAATAATGATAGATGTTGTTTGCATATATTGTTCTGTGTATTCTTGTAATGCATAGTGCTTAACTATAATTTTTACCATGATAAATGTACCGCCTCATGCCTGGATGTTTAGTGATGTATATGTCGTAGCCATTTATTGTAACATTATTAAAATGCGTACGATGCGTCTCAGCAATTAACATGACGTCCATTTGATTGCTTATAAAGTAGGATTCTAATGCGATTTTATTTTTGCATACTCCGTTCGCATTCCAGTAACATTTTTTTATGATATTTATTTGCTAATATATCCTGTAGGAACATTGTTTGGTTTTTCATGAGTTCCTGCATCATTAGTGGCAATATATTTATTCGGTCAATGTATAAATTGTATGTTTATGAATATGTATATGAAGTTTAAAAATATTTTTATTAAATATTGTTTGTCATACCCTAAATATTAATTCATTAAAGTTCTTACACTTTTTCTATACTTAGGCCCTAACTTAGTTTTCTGAATATACCTAAGCACTTTCGTTAAGTTTATAAAATAATTGTATTATAAGCTCACAAAATGTATATAAGGTTGAACAACAAAATTGCTCGCTCTCTTGCTTGCTGCATTCTCATCATCGTTCATACATCGTCTCATTTTTCGGTACTACCGCTAAATATTTGTATTTATGGTTAATTACTTTGCAACGTGTTTTTGATCGCCCCTTACATATATCAGCGGGATCAATAAAATTCAATAATACTAAATTTTAATTCCTGCGAAAATAAGAAAAACTCTTTTTTCTTTTAAATAATTAATTGCTCGTCCCTGCTTGGGCGCCAAAATATTTTATTAAACATTTTGGCGCCCAAAATGTTTTATTAAACATTTTGGCGCCCAAGCAGGGACGAGCAATTAATTATTTAAAAGAAAAAAATTGTGCTAGTGCAAAAAACAAAAAAAAAAAAATCTATTCCAACATACATAGAAGCAAAAAAAAGATGATTTCTCATTAAATATAGTTACCGCGGAAAAATTTATTTTCATATATCTCATCAATTCTAGTGAAGTGTGGTATGAATTAATATCGCTCTGTTTTTTAAGTTGAATAAATATCAATATAAATAGTGTTAATTACGAAAGGACGTTCAATTGGAATTTTTGTTCAGAATTAATTTAATGCAGCAGTGATTTTGGTGTGTTAATGAGCGCATAAAGTTTTAAACATATAAAATAACAATTGACACTAAAGAGAAAAGCCAATTCTAATAAACCGGTAAGTTCGCCAAAATGAGTGTTATTCGCTCGCCACAGCGCAAGCGTAACAATAGTCAAACATTTGAAGAACCAGCAACAGGAATATCAAATCAAAGAGCCCGCTCTACCTCCAGTGCACTCTCTCCGCAAGATCAAATGATTCACAGCGGCTGTGCAGAACTGTCATATAATATAGCGGTCGCTTACGAGCCACAAAAATTTTAGTTGTCTGAGCTTAATGTTCGGAGTGAGCCAACCAACTTAAAGAAAACATAAAAACACAATGCGTAAAAATTCATACAACTCTTGCGTCATCGTAGGCAGTCACTACAACAACTTGTTTATACAACAGTACGAGCACACTCACTGCAGCTCCAGCTCTGCTAAAATATTCATCGGCAAATTTATCAGAAAATGCCTCTCTCTCTTTAGAAAATGAAACAGACCATGGTGTAAGAATAGGTGATGGACAAAATAAACCGCCAACAACAGGTGGTGGCAAAAGTAATGTGACAAGAAATGTTGCAACTATAAAGACTGGTGTAGACAGGTATATACAGGTAAAGCGAAAGTTGAGTCCACAAAAAAAAACGGAAATAAAAAACAGGCAAAAAATGCGAGACTAACCCCTCAACCGGCACTTTGGGTCAGAACAGGTTTGCACTATTAGAGAATGAAAACGTTGACTCAACTCCTGCAAACAATTCCATAGCCAAAACTCCGAAGCCACAACCTTTCTACTTGCGAGAGAGATCCTCAAACGCTTTAGTTGCAACTGTAGCTAGTCCTGTCGGAAATAGCAATTTCCACGTAACATCCATAACAAACGGGAATATAAAAGAAACCAAACTACAGATATGCAATGAAAGCAATTACCGCAAAATGGCATCCTATCTTGAAAAAAATGGTAAAAACTACTACACATATCAACTGAAAAGCAGTAAAGGCCTAGTAGTTGTTGTTAAAGGTATTGAGAATAGTGTAAGTACTAATGAAATCAAAGATTCTCTCGAAACCGCTGGAAATAAAGTTAAAACGGTATTCAAAATTAAAAATAGAGACAAAGTACCACAACCACTATTTCAAGTAGAACTTGCACCAAAATGAAAGAAACACACAAAATATAACATCTGCGTTACTTATTACATAGACGAATAACCGTTGAAGAACCACACAAAAGAAAAGGCCCTGTCCAGTGCTTCAATTGCTAAGAATACGGGCACACAAAATTGTACTGTACGTTACGCACTGTAGCACCTTCACCATTCCTCCAAATGTTTGTCTGACAAATCAAACAAAAATGCAAATAATGCAGCAATTGTGGGGAAAACCACACGGCAAACTACAGAGGCTGCCTAGTGTATTTATCACTCAAAAATAAATTAGATCAGAAACAGCAACCAGCTTTTCATAACACAGAGATTGCCAAAACAATGAAAACCCCATAAGCAACTGACCAGTGACAACGCGTCTATACCAATGTCATATGCCAACGTAGTAAAGTCTGGATCTGAAGAAATTCCTAGCTTTGCAAATCCAATGCACAATGTAGAATCCATGATATCAAAATTAACAAATTGTATGACAGAATTTATGACATCAATGCAAAGCATGTTGCACGAGTTGTTGAAAACTCAAAACCAACTTATGCAATTGTTGATCTCTAAAAAATAGATTATATTAAGATATTTCATTGGAATGCAAACGGCATCAGCCAACATCAACTTGAAATTCAACACCTCCTGCATACTAGGCAAATTGACATTATTAGAATTATTTTGTAATATCAGGATATAAATTCTACAAGACAAACCATCCTGATAATAAAGCACATGGCGGTACGGGTATATTAATAAGAGATAGATTTAAGCAGCATGCATTAGAAGAGTATGTATATGTCTTCAATGCTGGGAGGAAAAAATTGTACTAAGCGCAGTCTATTGTCCTACAAGATACTCAGTGACTAAATTACAATTCACACAACTCTTCACCTCATTGGGGACCAAATTTTTGGCAGCAGGTGATTATAATGCAAAACATACCTTTTGGGGCTCCAGGTTAATAAATCCCAAAGGCAAACAACTGTTCTCTACTAAATCGGTGTTCTAAGACACAAATCCAGTCTTCAGGAAAAGCGATATACTGGCCCTCTGACCCTCAAAAAGTGCCCGACCTCATCGATTTTGGAATAACCAGTGATATTGATCGTCACTTGTTATCTGCAGAATAGTGCTTAGAGTTCGCTTCTGATCATTCATCAGTGATTATATGTCTACATAAACAAACTCAACTGGGTAAGAAAATAGGTCACCTAACCAACAAAAGAACAAACTGGCTCAGGTACCGTCAATATGTAAGTACTCATATAACCATTGGTCCTCGACTAAAGAGTTCAAGCGATATTGACTCGGCAATTTTGGCCATCAACTCAGTTCTTACATCTGCAGCCACACACTCATCTCCAGCAGCCTCATTATCCTACAACATCTGCAGTTATCGATAATCTCGTTAAGGAGGAAAGGCGTTTAAGAGAAGAGTGGCAAAAAAATAGATCACCCTACGCCAAGCAAACATTAGCATTAGCAAATAAACGCCTCCGAGAAGCACTGAACGGCGAGCTAGAGAACAGCTTGAAAAAGTATACTGAGACGCTAACTCCAACAAAAAATACCAACTACTCTTTATGGAAAGCCTATAAAAATATAAAGACTCCTAAAGACTGTCATCCACCACTCAAGCAAAATAATGGAAGTTGACGAAGAGAAAGCCTCAGCGTTTGCAAGTCATCTGAAATCCGTATTTCAACCAACGAAGCAACCAACAGTATTGAAATTCCATTTTTGGCCCCTAAAATACCACTAATCCCGATGAAGGTTAAAAAGAAGGAAGTGCAACTTGCGATTAAAACTCAGCTGAACCCGAAAAAACACAAGGATTTGAATTAATTACCGCAAAAATGATTGTGGAATTGCCTGAAATAGCCATCAATATAGTGACTCAATTATTTAATGCAATAATAATCCACAACCCTGGAAAATATCACAAATTTCAATAATACCAAAACCCGAAAAAGACGCAACTCAACGGTCATCTTATCGGCCCTTTTCAAAATTATTTGAGAAACAGCTTCTTCTCAAGCTGCAGCCGCACATATACCAATCCAACATTATTCCACACCATCAATTTGGATTTCGTAAGAATCACAGAACCATAGAGCAAATTAACCGCATTCCTAGTGCAATTCGAAATACTTTTGAAGACATAAAATACTGCTCTGCTATATTCTTAGATATTGCACAGGCGTTTGACAGAGTTTGGCATGCAGGATTAAAATATAAAATTCAAAAACTCTTACCAGTTAATGTGCACATGCTACTCGAATCGTATTTGGATATCCGAAAGTTCAGAGTAAAATATGGAGAATACGCCACAAACGACTTTGATATTAATGCTGGGGTTCCACAAGGTAGTGTTCTAGGTCCTGTACTATATGTATTATTTACTGCAGACCGCCCTACTGATGATCATCTAGTCACTTCAATATTCGCAGACGACACTGCTATTCTTAGTATACATAGCAATCCAATAGTGGTTTCGAATCGCCGTGAGGAGCATTTGAGGAAATTGGAAGTGTGGCTGGCAAATTGGCGCATTAAGGTAAATGAGACCAAGAGCATTCATGTTACGTTTACACTTAGGAAAGAAACATGCCCTGTGATTACACTAAACAATGTTGCTATTCCTCAATCGAATACTGTAACATACCTAGGAGTCCATCTAGACAGACGACTAACTTGGCGGAACCATATTGAGGCAAAAAGAACGCAGATAAAGTTAAAGGCCCATAAAATAAATTGGCTACTCAACTCCAAGTCAAGGCTTCGTTTAGAACATAAACTTCTATTGTACAAGGCAGTTATCAAACCAATTTGGGCATACGGACCTGAGCTTTGGGGATATGCTAGTTCATCGAATGTCGAGCTGATACAACGAGTGCAATCGAAAATCTTGCGTGCAATCACGGGTGCGCCTTGGTTCGTTAGAAATGCTGACATCCATAAGGACCTTCACATTCCTCGTGTTAAAAGTGAGCTCACAGAGATTATGCTCAAACACAAAAAAAACTACGAGAGCACTCACCTCCATTGGTAAAAAATCTAGTGAGAATTAAAACAGCAACACGCCTCAAAAGATTGGACTTACCTATATATTTAATTTACTAAATATTAAATAATTACTATATAAGAAAATAAAATGAAATGAATTGAAATTGAATTAAAACTAAAAGGCAAAAATCTAGTGAAATTTAATACTAAGCCAAAACACTATTGCGGGATAAATATAGTTAATTTAGCTCTTAAGATTTAATTACTTATTGTTAGGCTCGAAATGAGTGAATTCAATAAATAAATGAACTGTTTCAAAATAAAATATATATATATTTATATATACTCGTATATATATCTCATAATTTCGGGTGCGAAGTTCCGTTTCGCGACCGGCAGCTCGGGGAAATATTTACATGCTGTCTCAACAGGGAGTATACATTTAACAAATTGTGCATTTAGTATCAATTAGTATCAAAGCGCATTTCCAATATTTGAAATCGCATAACCCCATAAAGGTCAACCTAATTTTCTGGAAACTACTTGCTGTGATCGTAGCTTTACGATTTCACAAATTTCATTTATTTCGGAACCTACTCTTCTCGCAACGCAAAACCATCGTGGCTTGCAGCAAAGCAGAACGTTGGCGCATTTTCATTTTCGTATGTCTGCTGTCAATTTACGATACACTTGCATCACTTTGTCGTTTATCACTGTCGTCTCGAGGATTCTTCTCTTCTTCACTTTCAAGTTTCGCTTGGAAAATTCAGCTCATTTTCGCACTCGCTTTTTAGTTGTCGCAAAGTGCAGCAGCGTTTCACTGCTCTGCGTATCGCACCTCTGCCGTTAGCTTATATTCTTTCACGCCTGTCTATCGTTGTTTTCGCTCATTACTATGTCGCTGGACGATTATAAACATCAGCGGAGTACCACTCGAAAAAATATCACTCGCATCAAAAATATTATTGAAGCAAATGGAAAGGGGGAAGGGAAGGCTATCTCATCTACTGAGTTGGGAATACTCCAATCATATTTTAAACCAATTTTGTCGTATCAAACCAATATTGAAAAATTAAATCCAGATGATAATGGTCGTGGTGAACTTTAAGATATATACGTATCAGCCAAATTGTCGATACAATCACAGTTAGGGGAAGAATTGCACAACAACACATTTTCAGATACAGCTTTTACATTCCCTATCTCAACCACAAAACTACTTTCGTTGAAATTGCCTATTTTTTATGGAAAGTCCTCTGAGTAAAAAAACTTCATAACAACTTTTAATCAAATTATTGACCGTGAGCATGGTTTGTCTAATATTGAAAAATTCAACCATTTGCGTAATTCTCTCCAATGCCAAGCTCTAGAAACAAACTCCAATGCCAAGCTTTATAAACAAACAAAGCTTTTCAAATATCAAATGAAAATTATCCAAAGGCGCTTAAAAGGCTCAAAGCCCGCTATGACATTAGCACATTAATTTTTATGGAAAACATTAAAACTTTATTTCAATTTCTATCAGTTCTTAAACAAAATTGTGGTCGACTTAGAGGGATTGTTGATAATGTTTCGGCACTATATAGTTCGCTTTCTTCTTTGGGTAGTGAAAAGGATATATTAAATGCAATGTTGATATATTTCGTCATGGAAAAGGTCGATGAGGACACTGAAAGGAAATGGAAGGATTCTTCGGATTTTAGGAAGCTGCTTTCTTGGGATAAATGTGCGAATATCTTAGAAAAGCGTTGCCAATTTTTAGAATCGACTAATACAAATACAACTCAGGTTCATCATTCTGAAAATAGAATACTTTTGAACAGAAATGCAAATAAATCTCATCGATGGATTAATGATTTTCTTGTACAAAGCGTTCGTACTTGTTGTGTTTGAGGTCTGACCACACAATTAACAACTGCTGTCGTTGTAAAAATATGTAAGTTCCGGAACGTTTTGACAACATAAAATGCCTTGGTTTATGTATGAATTCTTTTACTAAAAATCGGCAAGTGCTCATATAACCATTGGTCCTCGACTAAAGAGTTCAAGCGATATTGACTCGGCAATTTTGGCCATCAACTCAGTTCTTACATCTGCAGCCACACACTCATCTCCAGCAGCCTCATTATCCTACAACATCTGCAGTTATCGATAATCTCGTTAAGGAGGAAAGGCGTTTAAGAGAAGAGTGGCAAAAAAATAGATCACCCTACGCCAAGCAAACATTAGCATTAGCAAATAAACGCCTCCGAGAAGCACTGAACGGCGAGCTAGAGAACAGCTTGAAAAAGTATACTGAGACGCTAACTCCAACAAAAAATACCAACTACTCTTTATGGAAAGCCTATTAAAATATAAAGACTCCTAAAGACTGTCATCCACCACTCAAGCAAAATAATGGAAGTTGACGAAGAGAAAGCCTCAGCGTTTGCAAGTCATCTGAAATCCGTATTTCAACCAACGAAGCAACCAACAGTATTGAAATTCCATTTTTGGCCCCTAAAATACCACTAATCCCGATGAAGGTTAAAAAGAAGGAAGTGCAACTTGCGATTAAAACTCAGCTGAACCCGAAAAAACACAAGGATTTGAATTAATTACCGCAAAAATGATTGTGGAATTGCCTGAAATAGCCATCAATATAGTGACTCAGTTATTTAATGCAATAATAATCCACAACCCTGGAAAATATCACAAATTTCAATAATACCAAAACCCGAAAAAGACGCAACTCAACGGTCATCTTATCGGCCCTTTTCAAAATTATTTGAGAAACAGCTTCTTCTCAAGCTGCAGCCGCACATATACCAATCCAACATTATTCCACACCATCAATTTGGATTTCGTAAGAATCACAGAACCATAGAGCAAATTAACCGCATTCCTAGTGCAATTCGAAATACTTTTGAAGACATAAAATACTGCTCTGCTATATTCTTAGATATTGCACAGGCGTTTGACAGAGTTTGGCATGCAGGATTAAAATATAAAATTCAAAAACTCTTACCAGTTAATGTGCACATGCTACTCGAATCGCATTTGGATATCCGAAAGTTCAGAGTAAAATATGGAGAATACGCCACAAACGACTTTGATATTAATGCTGGGGTTCCACAAGGTAGTGTTCTAGGTCCTGTACTATATGTATTATTTACTGCAGACCGCCCTACTGATGATCATCTAGTCACTTCAATATTCGCAGACGACACTGCTATTCTTAGTATACATAGCAATCCAATAGTGGTTTCGAATCGCCGTGAGGAGCATTTGAGGAAATTGGAAGTGTGGCTGGCAAATTGGCGCATTAAGGTAAATGAGACCAAGAGCATTCATGTTACGTTTACACTTAGGAAAGAAACATGCCCTGTGATTACACTAAACAATGTTGCTATTCCTCAATCGAATACTGTAACATACCTAGGAGTCCATCTAGACAGACGACTAACTTGGCGGAACCATATTGAGGCAAAAAGAACGCAGATAAAGTTAAAGGCCCATAAAATAAATTGGCTACTCAACTCCAAGTCAAGGCTTCGTTTAGAACATAAACTTCTATTGTACAAGGCAGTTATCAAACCAATTTGGGCATACGGACCTGAGCTTTGGGGATATGCTAGTTCATCGAATGTCGAGCTGATACAACGAGTGCAATCGAAAATCTTGCGTGCAATCACGGGTGCGCCTTGGTTCGTTAGAAATGCTGACATCCATAACGACCTCCACATTCCTCGTGTTAAAAGTGAGCTCACAGAGATTATGCTCAAACACAAAAAAAACTACGAGAGCACTCACCTCCATTGGTAAAAAATCTAGTGAGAATTAAAACAGCAACACGCCTCAAAAGATTGGACTTACCTATATATTTAATTTACTAAATATTAAATAATTACTATATAAGAAAATAAAATGAAATGAATTGAAATTGAATTAAAACTAAAAGGCAAAAATCTAGTGAAATTTAATACTAAGCCAAAACACTATTGCGGGATAAATATAGTTAATTTAGCTCTTAAGATTTAATTACTTATTGTTAGGCTCGAAATGAGTGAATTCAATAAATAAATGAACTGTTTCAAAATAAAATATATATATATTTATATATACTCGTATATATATCTCATAATTTCGGGTGCGAAGTTCCGTTTCGCGACCGGCAGCTCGGGCAAATATTTACATGCTGTCTCAACAGGGAGTATACATTTAACAAATTGTGCATTTAGTATCAATTAGTATCAAAGCGCATTTCCAATATTTGAAATCGCATAGCCCCATAAAGGTCAACCTAATTTTCTGGAAACTACTTGCTGTGATCGTAGCTTTACGATTTCACAAATTTCATTTATTTCGGAACCTACTCTTCTCGCAACGCAAAACCATCGTGGCTTGCAGCAAAGCAGAACGTTGGCGCATTTTCATTTTCGTATGTCTGCTGTCAATTTACGATACACTTGCATCACTTTGTCGTTTATCACTGTCGTCTCGAGGATTCTTCTCTTCTTCACTTTCAAGTTTCGCTTGGAAAATTCAGCTCATTTTCGCACTCGCTTTTTAGTTGTCGCAAAGTGCAGCAGCGTTTCACTGCTCTGCGTATCGCACCTCTGCCGTTAGCTTATATTCTTTCACGCCTGTCTATCGTTGTTTTCGCTCATTACTATGTCGCTGGACGATTATAAACATCAGCGGAGTACCACTCGAAAAAATATCACTCGCATCAAAAATATTATTGAAGCAAATGGAAAGGGGGAAGGGAAGGCTATCTCATCTACTGAGTTGGGAATACTCCAATCATATTTTAAACCAATTTTGTCGTATCAAACCAATATTGAAAAATTAAATCCAGATGATAATGGTCGTGGTGAACTTTAAGATATATACGTATCAGCCAAATTGTCGATACAATCACAGTTAGGGGAAGAATTGCACAACAACACATTTTCAGATACAGCTTTTACATTCCCTATCTCAACCACAAAACTACATTCGTTGAAATTGCCTATTTTTTATGGAAAGTCCTCTGAGTAAAAAAACTTCATAACAACTTTTAACCAAATTATTGACCGTGAGCATGGTTTGTCTAATATTGAAAAATTCAACCATTTGCGTAATTCTCTCCAATGCCAAGCTCTAGAAACAAACTCCAATGCCAAGCTTTATAAACAAACAAAGCTTTTCAAATATCAAATGAAAATTATCCAAAGGCGCTTAAAAGGCTCAAAGCCCGCTATGACATTAGCACATTAATTTTTATGGAAAACATTAAAACTTTATTTCAATTTCTATCAGTTCTTAAACAAAATTGTGGTCGACTTAGAGGGATTGTTGATAATGTTTCGGCACTATATAGTTCGCTTTCTTCTTTAGGTAGTGAAAAGGATATATTAAATGCAATGTTGATATATTTCGTCATGGAAAAGGTCGATGAGGACACTGAAAGGAAATGGAAGGATTCTTCGGATTTTAGGAAGCTGCTTTCTTGGGATAAATGTGCGAATATCTTAGAAAAGCGTTGCCAATTTTTAGAATCGACTAATACAAATACAACTCAGGTTCATCATTCTGAAAATAGAATACTTTTGAACAGAAATGCAAATAAATCTCATCGATGGATTAATGATTTTCTTGTACAAAGCGTTCGTACTTGTTGTGTTTGAGGTCTGACCACACAATTAACAACTGCTGTCGTTTTAAAAATATGTAAGTTCCGGAACGTTTTGACAACATAAAATGCCTTGGTTTATGTATGAATTCTTTCACTAAAAATCGGCAAGTGACAAATTTCTCATCCACTTTCAAGTGTAGAATCTGCTCATGCTTACTCAACACATCGCCATCATCGTTTTCACAGCCGTCTACGGGTGATGCACAAATTGAAGCCAATGCCGCAGCTGCTGTTCATACACACATGGAAAAATGTTCTTTAGATCATGTTATTCGCGCCACTGCTGTCGTACTTGTTCGTGATACATCTGGTTGTTATCACATGGGCCGACCATTGCTTGACTCTTCTTCTCAAGTTAACTTGGTAACCGAAGAATGTGCATAAAAACGCTTCCCGAGGGAAAAACATTATATCCAAATTCTTAGCAATGAAAGTTCACATTCCAACAGTAAACGAAAACATTGATTTCTTTAAAATCTCGCTTTACTAACTTGGAATTGTCTCTTTCATTTTATATAACATCTCATATTCCGTATCAGCCTGAATCGGAAATTGATGTCTCGTCATGGAACTTGCCACCAAATACTCAACTGGCTGATGAGCACTTTTTGAAAACTAAACGCATAGATTTATTGCAAAGAACTGAAACATTTTTCGATATTTTATCTGTCGTCCAGATTAAACTTGGTAACAATCTGCCCACCCTTCAGAAAATGTTACTGGTTTGGTACGTTTCTGGTCGTCATAAAACTCAAGCTCCTTCTGTGTCACCTCTGCTGCCAACTTGCTCCCTTTCTTATGAAGATGCAATTGACAAACAATTGGAACAAATGTGGAAATTGGATGCAGTTGAGACTCCAACAAACCGTTGGACCGATGAGCAAACTAGTTGTGAAACATTTTACTCACTAGCCGTATCTCGGAGATCAGAGGGAAGAATTGTTGTACGATTCCATTTAAAGATAACCCTTCGTCTCTAGGCACTTCATGTGGTACTGCACTGAAGAGATTTACGTCACTTGAGCGTCGTTTAGTTCGAGATTCTGATGCAATAATCCAATATGTTGCTTTCATGAGAGAATTATACTATATACCTCACCACTGTAAAGCCAACAAGCACAACTACGAAATTAAGGGTAATATTTGATGTTTCCTACAAAACTTCGTCTCAAAGTTCTCTGAACGACATCTTAATGGTTGGACCCACAATTCAAGAGGAATTATATATTTTGCTCATTCGTTTTTATCTTTACCGTTTTGCAATCACGCCTGACATCATCAAAATGTACAGGCAAGAAGATGTGAATCCAGGGATCGTTGCTTTCAATACATTTTCTGGAGAAATTCAGAAAATGAACCGATCCCAAACTTATAGACTCAATACTGTGACCTGCGTTACTGCTGCTTCTCCATTCCTTGCTGTGTGTAGTCTTCACTACCTACCAAACCAATACGGATCCGAATTTGAAATAGGTGCTAACATCATCAAAACTTCATTCTATATGTATAATTTCTTAGGAGGAGCTGAAACCCTTGATGAATGTAAAAAACCAATCAGATGTCTCTGAACTTCTTAAAATCGGCTATATGGAGCTTTCAAAGTAGCATTCTAATCATAGGAATTTCAGAGATGAAAAAACAATTAAAAATTTGAATTTGGATAACACTTTGATCACAATCGAGTTATGTATCATGCACCATCACATGATATCCCACTGCCAGTCATGACCACAGAGGATGATCAGTCGGCAAAACGTGACGGAATGCGGCGAGACAGCATTTTTTGACTAGTGCATATCTGGTACCGCCGCTGCTTGGCTTGATATAGAGTGTTGGTGGTGATGAGACTAACCAAGCAGAATACAGTTAGAAGTCATAGAATAAAGATTAAAAAGCAAAGAGTGATGTGTTAAATTTACTTTATTTGTAAAAACCAATATCATAACTGACTCAGTCGCCGTAAACCAAAAAAATCGAATAGCGAAGAAAGAGAGAAAACCACAGTTTAATGGTCTTTGCAGAAATACCGAAGTTTAACAAAAAAAATATAAAAACAAAAGCTCTTATTAAATCGAAACTAATTTCAACTAATTTCAATATTTAAATTCTAATTTCAATTCACCACAATATATATAAAGAAAAATTCCAGCCAGCAAGAGTCGCGGTGCACCTAAAAACAAAAAGCGAACAAACGAAAAAACCAAAGTTTAATGGTTTTTGCAGAAACTTCGGTCTACAAAAAAAAAATTTAATAAAAATAAAATTTTTTTTTTAAATATATATATATATATATATATATATATATATACGAGTATATATATATATATATATATATATATATATATATATATATACATACATATATATATATATATATATATATATATATATATATATATATATATATATATATATATATATATATATATATATATATATAATTTATATATATATATATATATATATATATATATATATATATATATAATTTATATATATATATATATATATATATATATATATATATAAACAATTACTTTAAACTTTCGAAACTAATTTCAATTGAGCAAAGACATTCATATTTCAATTTCAATTTATTCATCCACAATAGGAAAAGTTCCAGCCAGCTAGTGAAGAATCATCATATCAAATTAACAAAATCATTATATCAAATCAACAAAATGAAGGTAGTTTAAACCTATAGTGACTTCCGAGCTATTTATTATTATTTTTTTTTTATAATAAACTTTGTATTTATTTTGAAACTCTTACTCTACAGCCAGTAAATACGGCAACCAATTATTTTATGTATATATTAATTATTGCAAAAATGACAGCATTCCAGCAGTTAGAAGTAATGCAAAACTGCATAATTAAATTAAACCAACAATATACCTTAAGACAGAGAGTTGAGAAGAATATAAATTATTTACCGCCATTTGAGGACAATTCAAAAAAATACCCTGCATTTTTCGAAGTGCTATATAGATTATTAATAGATTATACTGGCCAAGAAAATGAGGTTTTTAGGGTGGTTTATAATATGAAAATTTTAGGATCGGCAAAAAATTATTTGGAAATTAGTCCACCTGAAAATTGGGTGGCTTGCAAAACTAAACTAAGAACACATTATAGATCAACAAAATATCAGAAGACAATAACACAAGAAACTATCTCGTTTAGGGGAGGTAGTATATATGAATTGAGTAGAAAAACAAAAGTTTAATAGATAGTATTACCGAATATAGTGCTCTAAATGAAAATGGGCAATGAAAGAAATATTCGCAGGAATGTTAATTCAACGAATCAAACAATTACCATCAGGGACGTTGGCATATAGTATAATAACAATCACGTCATTGACTGAAATGACAGACAATTTATAATTTCATTGGTTTAGAGGAAGGAAACTTGAATTCGGAAATGATGTTGAAAAATAAGAAGTTTCACACAACAATGCAAAATAGCGGACAAATACGATTTAAAAATATATACGCACATAAATTTCAGAGTCAAACACCAGTACCCCCTAGATAATATAACAATCGTTTTCAACATTTTTTAAGACAGTCTGGCTCACAAAACTTTTCAGGTCAGTATAATAATAACCGCCATACCCAAGAAAACCCTTCGAGGCAAAATCATAGACAAAGCTGCTATAATCAAAACAATAATTCAGGTAACATGAGGAGAAATAGTGGACAATATAGGACACAACAAACTAGACGCTTATACGGACCACAGCCCATGGAAGTGGATGCTAGAAGTAGGGTTGAAGAAACTGAAGAGGCAAACAACAATGAAGAGTTTTTTATAAACTAGCCTTGGACGAAAAAAGAAAAATATGAATTTTACTTACAATTTTCGGAAAGCAATGCTGAACACTGGTAGATCCGGGATCCACAATTAGTATCATGAAGGAACAAAGTTTTAAAGAATATAATTTGCCAACATTAGAAAGTAATTACACGGTAGTAAGCACCCTTAACGGAAATTTTAAAAACCAAATAAAAAAGTCAAAAGCCCTTGTCCTGCTGAATTCGGTTTTCCTGAAAATGTAAAAATGAAATGGTTAATGATGAATTTTGATCACCTTTTATAGGGAAATGATTTTATGTTTCAAAACGTTAAAGTAATCGACATTCAAAATATGCAAGTGGTGCAGAGCAATTGTATAAAAATACCATTACGAATGAAAACTCTGCAAGAACAGGTTTATACTTTGGACATAAGTGAAGTCAAAACATTCAGCTCAACCATCTTAATCTAGATGAAAAAACTAAAATTGAAAAACTTTTAAAGATATATAATAAACTAATTTACAAAGAAGGCGACTTCCTTACTAACACAAATAGTGTAGTTTATGAAATGAGAATGACCACTGGTCAACAAATTAATTCAAGGATAGTTAGGTAACCTGCAAAACATGATTAGGAAGCTAAAAGGCAAATCGAGGAATTAGAATATCGGCATAATAAGAAAAAGCAGGAGAAAATTTAGTTCTGCTATTATAATAGTACAAAAAAGAACCAAATAATTCAGAAACTCAAAAATTCGATCAGTAGTTGATTACAGGAGACTAAATCAACTAACGGTTGACGAAAAGTATCCATTGTCAAACATACTTTAGCGCATTAGATTTGGCCAAGGGTTAATAACGCATTTTAATGGCAAAAAGGGACATCGAGAAAAAAGAATTTGTTACTCCGGCAGGTCTATACGAATACGTTAGAATGCCTTTTGGGGTGAAAAATACCCCAGCCACTCTTCAGAGTTTATATATCGTGTCAGTATTTTCAACGTCTTTAGAGGAGCACTTAAGCTCTTTCTCAAAATTGCAGGAGCACAACCCAAAAATCAAAGCAAATAAATGTAATTTTTTTAAAAAGTAACACTAGGTCATGGTTTAACAGATATTGGAATAAAACCAATCCCGAAAAAATCACTGCAATTCAGAATATTAAAAATTCTGAAAACGGAAAGAAAGCTGATGGGATTGTTAGGAGCTACGGGTAAGATAAGTAGGTTTATATTCTGATCACAAAATCCAACTTATATTTTTTTCTATGTTTTCGCACGATAATAAAATACAATTCACTATGTGCTCGTTAAGGGCATCCGAAATAGAAAAAGAAGAAAATTACATAAGCAAATTTCACTGTATCACAGGAGTCAATGCAGAGTGGCATCAATGAATCTTATGATTCATTAAAGAACACCATATAATTCCAAAAATTTAAAGAGCACATGCAGCTAATAATTAATCAGAAGTGCCAAAACTTATTTTTTAAATTAACTGAAACACCTACTGATAAAAATGAAATACTTCATGTAGATATACTTCCTTTTAAAAAGCTCGCCTTTGTAACTATAATAGATAAACTAACGAAGTTTGTAGTTGACTCTAATATCACATATAGGTACTGTAAATCAAAAAAGCAATCATAGTAGAACATTTTCCCAAATTTGGAAAACCAAAAAAATTAATAATGGTCAATCAATGTAACTAAACAACATGCAAAAGAAAAAGAAATAGAACTCGAGAACATTATACTGAAAATAGAATAAGCGGACCTATTAAAAATTACTTAAGAGTCAGAGATAGAGATCAACCATATTTTAGGATAAACCCATGTGCAAAATGTCCATTCTGCAAACATAAAAATACCCTACAAATTTGCTAACCTATTAGACAAAGACGAAGATGACAGATTTAGAACCAGAGCGGTTAATGGAGACCACAACAATTGAATTTAACTTTAAAAAAATCTAATTTTTTCAGGTATTTTTTAAGACAATACTTTGGATACTGTCGGCGAAAAGAATTCAAGGATTTCTCCAAGTAAACCCAGTAAGAGAAGGGGCAGGATATACAATGGTACTAATTAGGAAAGTAGAAATTACAAACGGAGCAAATACGGTTTTACAGATTATACGAACAAAAGAAATAGTTCAAATAGTATATTTAGCTGTTTGCTCGGTTATAGCGTTGCCAATCAATCTTGAATAAGAAAAGATGCGAGATGTGAAAGAAAGGAAAGAAAAACGAACAGGCCAGAAACACAAAGTCTGATATTCGGCAGCCAACACAGGCTAGTTCCGCTTGCCATGAACACACTGCGCGACAGCGATAGCGCATCAATAGATGGCACGTGGAACTAGCGCCTGCTTCCGCCGCAACCTTCCTCTGAAATTTCGTTGAAAACTCTTTAAGAGGAACCTAGTAATGAATTTTGGTTAATTGTGAGCGTGGCAATAGTAATAATCTGCCCTTATTTGGAATGCATGCTAGTACAGACCCTGTGTATACATCTTCCAATTTGTTTTCATATATCATCACTAGAAGCATAGTAATGATTTTTGGGTAATTGTGGGCGTGGCAGTTGTATTATGATTTCCATATTCTGCATACGCACTATTATGGGCCCCATGTATGTTTCTGCCAATTTTTATTCCGCTGGCATCAATACGAGCATAGGTAGGCTAATTTTAATTTTAGGCCCGAAAGTTCACTATATCAAAAGTGGGCGTGTCTTCTCTCTGATCAGCCCCATATGTTGCAGATAGCTTTATAATGTTCACATGTTCCTTCCCATTCCTTTCGTCCGTAAATCTCTACCAGATCTTAAGTTATTAATATTTGTTAATAGTGGGCGTTGCAGTTAATATATGCTGCCTCCTTTTTGCACAGTGTTTAGTGGGACCCACATCTCCATAACTGCCAAATAATGTCACGATTCCGTTAATTGGACCGAAGTTATAGTCATTTTAATAAAGGCGAAAAAACTTCCTTATATGGGAGGTTGCCGTGGTCTTTATCCAAATCGGCATATATAGCAATCTGGTTCTGTATCTTTGTGCAGGCTACACTTTTGCAAAATTTCATTAAGATAGCTCTAACGGTGTAGAAAAAAAGTGGCCACAGGCGGACAGACGGACACACGGACAGACGGACAGACGGACAGATGGACGGACAAAAAAAAATTGCTTATAAAGTGATTCTGTTCATATCTGTATATATATATGTCCATACCTACCACGCTTCCTTCTCGAAATTGCAACCCCTCTCTAAAGCACAAAATTAGTATACCCTATTTACCTTTTTTAAAGGTAAAGAGTATAAAAAATGTTTCCTATGGAGTCAATATTATCTTAATAATATTTGTAACAATAGATTTAATAGTAATTGGAATACATTTAAAAATAAGAAAATAAATGTAAAAATATTAAATAAGAGGAGTCAGGAGAATCCTAAGAGCAACTCGGAAGGAGTTATGTATCATGTACCATCACATGATATCTCAATGCCTGTCATGACCACAAAGGATTATCAGCCGGCAAAACGTGTTCTGTATATATCTGGCACCCCCGCTGCCACAAATTGAGGAATTAGAATATCAGGGCATAATAAGAAAAAGCAGTAGCAAATTTGGTTCCCCAATTATGGTTTGGATAGGTTATCGTGGCAGCAGTTCCACGGACCAGCTCACTTAGTTCACCATGGGTCCATTGTGATACCACCGCATGACAACGCACCTCCGATTCACTCATCGATCCATTTCGAAGCCCTAATTAAACGCAGGATTTTTTTTACCTTCGCGCCAGACACAAGAGCCCGCTCTGCTCCTAGCCAGAGCGGGGCACCTACAGAAGAGATGTTGCATAGTCTCGTCATCCCCACGGCTTCTGCAGTATTCATGAGAGAATACTGCCAGCCTCAGAGCATGCCTACCGAATAACCAATGATCAGTTATACAAGCCACGACCTTAGAACTGTCCTCTCTCGACAGGGCAAGCAAGTCTCTAGATTTCCTTCTATTAAACTCCGGCCACATTAGCATGGTCGTAAGCAAGTGCCTTCGTGCACCCGGGACCCATTGGGCTCACGTACGACCCTATTCTTCAGCATCAGTTTACAGGCAGCAATTGGTATTCCAACTTCGCATTTGTCCGTGCATAAAGGACATACGCGAAGTTGTGTATAAAGGACAACATCTGTCCGTGCATAAAGGACATAAAAGATAAAGGAGGTTGGTACCCCGTCTGGCTAACTCATCAGCCCTACAGTTCCCCTCAATATGTCCGGGAACACATATAAGGCATACCCTGAAAACGGAACTGATATCATTTAGGGCTGCCAGACAGTCCTGAGCAACCTTTGATTTCAGTGCCACCGAGTTCAATGTCATTAGGGAAGCCTGGCTATCCGAGTAGATACTTATAACATTCTTTGTTACGGTATGTCTATGTAAGTAGATGGCTACCTCCTTTATGGCTAGGACCTCTGCTTGATAAACACAGCAGTGGTCGGGGAGACGGAAAGTAAGCTTCTGTCCCAGTACTTCTGAGAAAACTCCAAAGCCGACGCTATCATCAATTTTTGATCCGTCGGTGTTGAAATTCCGTTCCCCCCCTTCTCCATGGCATGAGTGTTTGCCACTCTCTTCTAGACAGAATGGGTGTCTGGAAGTGCCTATCAAAGTTGAGATTAGATATAGAGTGGTCAATGTGTTGGATAAAACCACTCCAGGTATGCACGATAGTCGAGTAGCCAATCAAGCATGATCGGCATGCCATAACGCCCAATATTTAAGCCTTACCGCTGATGCGGTGGCCACTTGTTTCCCTACCAGCTCTGCAGGTTGAGTATCACTTCTAAAGCTTTAGTTGGAGTGGTCCTTAATGCACCAGAGATGCACAGAAAAGCCGTTCTTTGGACCTTGCTCAGAAGCTTCAAATAGATTTGTTTCTGAGAAGCCGGCCACCATAACAGTATTCCCTACAGCAATATAGGTCTGACCACTGAAATGTACAGCCAGTGCATAATTCGTGGGTATAGACCCCACTTGATTCCGACCGCTTTTTTACATGTGTAAAAATGAATATTGGCCGTTTTCTTCAATATTAGGTTTCCCATCTAGTACTAGTCTCAAATATTTGACTGTCTCCTTCATCGGAAATTCCACACCTTTGTATGTTACCGGGGAGACTGTAGGGGATCTATTTTTCTTGGAAAAGAGGATTAATTCCATTTTATCGGCGTTTAACCCTAATCCCCTTCTTCCCGTCCAATAAGTAAGCGTGACCATGCTAGAGCGCAAAATATCCATAAGACTATTTGGATATTTCCCTCCAATCACAATTGCCAAATAGTCTGCATAGGCGATGACGGCAGCCCCCTCCAGGGCTAGCAGTAAGGAATTCCCCGCACAAATTCCAGAGCAGGGGCGAAAGAACGGCTTCCTGCGGAGTGCCTCTGCAGGCCTGTCTGCTTAAATTGTAGGTACCAACAATAACCTACAGTAACCTGGCGTTCGCAGTTCTGTTGTTAAAAGCGCCTTCTATGTCAATGAACGCCGCCAGTGCAAAATGCTTTTGCTGGATGGTTTTTTCCACTATGCCAGTGACCCTCCAATGTTTTTAGGAGGAAAGATATGAAACTGATTGGTCTGAAGTCTTTAGAATTTACATGTGTGGACCCGCCCGCTTTAAGATGATGGAAACCTATGTTTTTCTCCATCTCAGCGGAATATAGCCCAGGTTAAGACAGCTTCTAATTGCAGCCACAACCCAGTGGGTAATATGTCCCGTGATTGTTGCAATTCTGCTGGGTAAATTCTATCCGTACCCGGATATTTGTATGGACCAAATGTGTTAATGACCCACTCAACTTTCTCGACTGTAACTATCGCATTTCCGATCTTAGACTGCCTGCCTATAGATGTCGAGCTATTACACCCCACCGTGCTACTACCTGGAAAATGCGTATCTAAGAGAAGAGCCAAAGATTTTTCACTCAGTTCGCTCCACATATCATCCGGACCTTTTAGGTAGCCCAAGTTGTGTGGTGTTATCGCTAGGGTTCTTCTTAGTCTAGCTGCTTCCGATGTTTCCTCCACATCCAATAATTTTGCCAGGACTCTCATTGAGCAGTTCTAGTTGCTTTTATGTATATTTTTAGCTCAGACTTGTAGGCTTCCCAGTCCGAGGGCAGACCCGAAGATTGAGCCCTGTTAAATAACCGCCTATTGGTCTTCCGGGGAAGGCCCAGATCCACCGACTACCAAGGTGGTTTATTCTTGCCTCTCAGTTTTACAACCGGGCACCTGGCAGTCAGTGAACTATTAAAGGTCCTGGTTACCTGATTGATCAGCCCGTCTAATCCCACAGGGTCTGTGGGCTCAGACGGAGGATTCCTTGGCAATGAGGCCCTGATACCGTTCCCTTACATTCCCCAGAGCTTTCCTCTATTATAATATTACCAAAAAAAAAAACAGATAATTCAAGAACTCCAAAATTTTGATTAGTGGTTGATTACAGGAGACTAAATCAATTGGCTGTTGACGATAAGTATCCATTGTCAAACATAGAAGGAATCCTTGACGAATTGGGCAAAGCGCTGTACTTTAGCACATTCAATTTGGCCAAGGGTTCCATCAAATTTTAGTGGCAAAAAGGGACATCGAGAAATCAGCATTTATTACTACGGCAGGTTTATACGAATACGTGAGAATGTCTTTCGGGCTGAAAAATATCCCAGCCACTTTTCAGCGTTTGATGAGTGAAATCTTAAGGCAGTATATACATAAAATTTGCGTCGTCTACTTAGACGACATATTGGTATTTCCAACGTCTTTAGAGGAGCATTTAAGCTCTTTGGAAACATTTTTTGAGAAATTGCAAAATCGCAACTCTAAAATTCAAGCAAATAATGTAATTTTTTAACAAAGTGAAAATTTTTCTCAGTTCACAAAATTTTGAAATTCCGAAAACAGAAAGACCGTTGAAGAGGTTCTTAGGAGCTATACGATATTACAGAAATTTTATTAAGGCTTACGCAAACATTGCCTATCCTATGATCAAATATTTGAAGAAGGGATACAAGATAAATAGTTATGGCCCACAATATATTGCTAGCTTTGAAAACTTTAAAACGTTAATATCATCTCATCCTATTTTAAGGTACCCAAAAATAAAGAGTTTACAATCATAGCGGATGCAAGCGATTACGCTTCCGGAGCATTTCTCTCTCAACAAAGACATCCAGTATGCTTTATCTCAAGAACATCTAACAGTCATGAGCAGAAATATACTAAAACTGATAAAAAGTTTCTAGCTAGAATCTATGCCGTTACTTACTTCAGACCATATATCTATGGGAAAAAATGTAAGATAAGTACCGATCATTGCCCAATTAAATATTTAAGCAATAAATACAAAGGCAAAGAGTTTTCTGAGAGTCATCAAAGATGGCTTTGAAAGTTACAAGAGTATAATTATGAAATAGTGTAACTACATGGCAGAGACAATGTAGTAGCAGATTTCTCAAGTCGGATTTAAATCTCACCAAAAATTAATGAAAATAATTATATTGAATCCAATTTAGATATGTCGGACACTATTCACTCGGCTGCAGAAGAACTTTTAGAGCATTTCTGTATAAAAGAAGAAATAGTTAATAAGTATAAGACTCAAATTATTATCACCTACAGTCCGGAAGCCGAAATGCATACTCTTCATAAGAGAACAATTTTTGGAATAAATCCGATGGAGGAAGAAATTTATATTAAAGATATCTTTCAGCGATATATTAAAAAAGGAGACGTAGGCATATATTCTGAGGTCTCTGAATCAGACAATAACAAAATCCAATTAATACATATTTCTACGTTTACGCACGGTAATAAAATAAAATTCACTATGTGCACGTTAAGGGCATCCGAAATGGAAGAAGAAGAAAATTTACATAAACCAATTTCAGTGTATCGCAGCAGTCAATGCACAGTGGCATCAATGAAACTTATAATTCACTAAAGAACAACATACACTACCCGAAATTCAAAGAACACATTCAGCTAATAATTAATAACTGTCAATAGTGCCAACAAATCAAGTACGACATAAATCTTATTAAACCTGTCCTTAATTTAACCGAAACATCTACTGATAAAAATGAAATAGTTCATGTAGATATATTTCATTTTAAAAAACTCGCATTTGTAACTATTTATAATAGATAAACTAACAACATTTTTAGTAGCCTATAACATTACAGATAGGAACTGGAGATAAAAAAAACAATAATATTAGAACATTTTTCCAAATTTGGAAAACCAAAAAAATTAATATTGGATAATGAGTTTAGAGCCGAGCAAATA
Source organism: Clusia tigrina (assembly GCA_920105625.2). Classification (NCBI taxonomy): domain Eukaryota; kingdom Metazoa; phylum Arthropoda; class Insecta; order Diptera; family Clusiidae; genus Clusia; species Clusia tigrina. The sequence continues at coordinate 334,076,031 of OV050030.1, forward strand.
ATCGAGTATGTGACTACATTGAGGTCCATTTAACAACACCACAGGAAACGCAGATATTGAGAGACTTCACTCAACCCTGTTAGAAAAACTAACAGGAATTGATGATACAAGTCTCTCAACTGTAATGAGGACACAGATCATTATAGATAACTATAATGATCGCTATGGCTCTATCATTAGATGCTCCCCTAAATTTCCAAAAAGAAATATTTGTCCACAAATTTTTCAAGATAAAATCGATGTAACTAAACAACATGTAATAGAAAAAAGAAATAGGATTCAAGAACATTACACTGAAAATATAATAAGCGGACCAATTAAAAATTACCTAAGAGTCAGACATAAAGATCAACCATATTTTAGAATAAAGCCATTGCAAAATGTCCATTCTGCAAACATAAAAAGACCCTACAAATTTTCTAACCTGTTAGACAAAGACGAAGATGACAGATTTAGCACCAGAGCGGTTAATGGAGACCACAACAATTGAATTTAAATTTAAAATAACCTAATGACTACATTCTTTTCAGTTAATTTTGATGACAATAAATTGGATACTCTCGGCGAAAAGTATTCAAGGATTTCTCAAAATAATCCCATTAATAGAAGAGGCAGGATATACAATGGTAAAAATTAGGAAAGTAGAAATTACAAACGGAGTAAATACGGTTTTACGCATCATACGACCAAAAGAAATAACTCAAGTAGTACATAAAATTAAAGAAAATATAATGGAGACAACAATAAAAGTAAAAGAATTTCTCTTAGTTGAAATAAATATCATTGAAGCGAAGATTAAATCTATTACTCCTATTGAAACCAAAAGAAATAAACGGGGATTGATTAATCTGGGTGATAGCATGTATAAATGGTTATTCGGGATAGGCAAGACATAATAGAACATTTAAAAGTTATTAAGGAAAATAATCATAACGCAATTTCAAATTTAAATAAGCAAATTTCCATTAATAAACATTTTAATTATTCAAATTATTCGTTTGATAAAAAGTACAATTGAAATGGATAGAGAACACATTTTGCAATCATTAGACAAAATAAAGGCAGATAATAAAAAATTAGCAGAACAGTTAGTATTTAACGTCCAATGAATAAGCTGAGGTATTTAGAAGGTAATATAAGAGAAATTCAAGATAACATAGCTGCCGCAAAACACAACTTAGAACGCTAACGAAGAATCAAATTGAATATTTCCACATAGATTTTTACAAACTAAAGCTTGACAAAATCGGAGTCTTGGCATATAAAAATGACTCAATAGTATTTGCGATACAAATACCAAAAAATCATTACACTGCCGACCTCAAATTAATAACACCACTACCAAATAAACAGAATTTCTTGATAGACGAAAATTATGAAATGATTGTAACAATAAATTACTATGTATACAAAGAAAATACTATGTTTAAAAATGTAAGAATAAGCAAAAACTGTATTTTTTCACACTAATGTATCTTTAAGCATAGTATTCAAACTGTAATACAAGAAATAAATAATGACACTCTTTTGGTAAAAAAAGCATATGATGTAAAAGTCACCCAAAATTGTTACCGACGAGAGCTTATTTTGAACCAAAATTATATAATAAAACTTTCTAACTATAAAATAGAATTATGTAAACTAAAGTACACTAACAATAAAGTTGAATTTGTTGAAAAATTTGTCCACCCTGTCAAAACGTGAAGTCAACAGTATGAGAGCAAAGTAAGCTTTGAAAAAGTTTTGAAAGATAATTTCGAAAATATAAAAAAATACAGGAACTTAAATATTATAAAAATGTTTCCTATGCAGTAAATATTACCCTAATAATTATTGTAACAATAGTTTGAATAGTAATTATAATAAAATTAAAAAATAAGAAAAAAAATTTAAGAATACTAAATAAAAGGCCTCAGGAGAATCCTAACAGCAACTCGGGCGGAGTTATGTTGTAGGGTTGGATTGATGATGGGCGTTGAATCAATGTCGATAACGTTGGCCTTGCAAGATCGGCTTACGTATCGGTTGCAGGTTTCATAGAGTGTAAGAATGTAATGATATACTGTAGTATAAAAGAAATCTAGTGCGAAGCGGAATATCGCCCTCAGCAAAGTTTTTAACCGGCACAGTTTGCCGTTGGTTACGCTATTGTTTGGTGCTGTTCTTAACCAAACCTAGAGCACCGAGGGAAAGAATAAGAAGTCTAATGCAGGATGGCAATTTTAGATGTTCAGATTAATTCTGGTTTATTTGGTGGCTCGCTGGCTCTTTTATATCATTCAAATTATATTGTTCTCTTATTCTATCTAACTTAAAATATACCTATCTTATTTTTACTAATTACAAATCCTTCTTCCAAAATAATCTCAATCTCAAATTACCGATATTATTCATTGACGAATCATATGGTTTGCTTACATGGACAAATTTGAGTGCAAGTACAGGGCCAAAGTCACTGCACTGTCCAATATGCATACGACGCTGCAATATAGGCAGCGCATGTCACTGCACCACCAAATGTGCGTATCTAGCGTATTTGGGAATTGAGTGCAGTGCATGCGTTGTGCTATTGTCGGTTCGTTTGCATAGGCGAATTTCTACGGTGCTTGTGACGATGTGTGGTCGTCAGATTATACTAGTGCCGTACACTACACCCTCACCCTTAAGAGAAAAATTAGGGGTGTTAGCGAATAATTTTTCTCGAAATATGGTTTGTGTGTTTTTACAATTGTCTTATGTTATGAACTTATTGTGGAATTACATGATTTTATTTATGTCTAATAATTGATGTAATTTGTTTGGATCTTATTGTTATGGTTACATGGTAGTATTTTTAATTATACAGTTAAAATTACAAATTATGTTGTTTTGATATAATTACATATAGTTATGATTACAAATTATATTCTTTTGATTACATTGTGTGATAGTTATAATTATAAATTGTATTGTTAAATTATATTTTGTGGTTTATAAATTTAGATTACATTGTATGGCTTTAATTGGTTATTAAGTACTTTCTTAGGTGTATCATTATATTCTATTAATGAATTTACTCCTAACTTATCTAGTATTTTAGATTGTCCTTTATATGGATTCATATTCTTTTTCTATTTTCTACTTTTAATATAACTCAATCTCCTACTTCTACCTTAAGTGTATTAGTATTAGTTTTTCAGTCAGTTAATACACGTTTTTGTTTTGCTGTCAATAGCATTTCTTTTGCCTTTTCGTGGGCATATAATCTCGCTCTTAACTCGTTGGCGCAATTTTCAAAGTTATATATATATATTTTTTTTTTTCCCAGTAGTGAGCCTATCGTTTGGTGGTGGTACGTGGTGTTTGCCATTAGCTCGTTTGTAAATTCTGTCCCGTTGTCAGATATAAGTATTCTAAAATGTCCGTATTTGAGTATGAATTGTTCAACTAGTGTTTTGGCTGCTGTGTGGGCGTCTTTTGTTGTCATTGGGGGTGCGATTACAATGTAGCGGTATTCGTTTGAAATTTTTAGTGGTCCTACGGTGTCAATTGATATGACTTCGAAACTTGGGTTATGGGTGTGTGTTATAGTTTGTGGTTCTTTAATGTGTCTTGTTTGTTTGCACTTCACGCATGTGTCACAGTTGGATATGAATTTCCTTACCATTTGGTTCACATTTTTCCAAATGTATCTTTGTTTTAATTTGAGTAGAGTTTTTCTTACTCCGGGATGTCCTGTTTTGTGACATTAATCTATTAGTTTGTATTTTAAAATATATTCTGTTAATATCTTTGGAGGTATATACGAGTATATTAGTATTTTTAGCTGAGGACTTTTGCTACTCATTTTTATTTTACGCGTACGCTTCTTTAAATTCTCCTTTTGTATATATCTTGAATATTTCATCATTAATTTGCATCATTAATTGCAATTGCTAATTCTTAAATATTTTCTTTGTTTGTTTTGGATATCAATTTCCTCAGAATCGAGTCTAGTCTCGCTGATTTATCATTGATTCCTGCATGCTTTATATTTTCATTTATATTTTTATTTCTAGGTCGGAGCTTCTTCAGAGGCGAATCTTGATTCGGTGAATTATCGCTTTCGCCTATGTGCACAATAACATTTTTAATATATACGAGTATATTCATTTTTTTAAAGCTTTGATTGTTCTTGTCGTCATTAAATTTTAATTTTTTAATATTTTTGACGTCATTTATTGATGTACATTCCCATATTTGAAGGTGATCAGTCTCCTGAGATATGCAATTTCTCATTTTCATTCTTATTTGCCTCTTCTTTTATTTTATTTACATCTTCATTTATTTTATTTTTATTTGCCAGCCCTCTCGTGATTCCTAGGGTTCTTTTGGCTTTTTCATCAATTTCTTCCGGTATCATTTCTTTTAGAATGTCCGAGTCAATTTGTATTCTTGACAATGCATCTGCATTTCTATTCCTTTTTTCTCTTTTATATACTATGTTGAAATCATAGTCGCTGATGTCTAATCTAATTCTGGTCATTTTAGATGAAGGATTTTTATGAGAAAATAAGTGGTCTCTGGTCAGTTACTACTGTGAACTTCTGACCATAGATAGGGTTTGAAGAAGTTAATACCCCAGTGTATTGCTAGTAGCTCTTTTTCTATTACTGGCTTATTCAAATCGTGTTTTTTTAATGATTTGCGAGCATATGAAATGGGTAAACCTTCGCCTTGTGATAGTACGTCCTATTTCGCCTTGTGATAGTACGACGCTTAGTGCATAATTCGATGCATCTGTAGTTAATATGAAGGGTTTATCAAAATTTGGGTATTGCAATAGTGGTGGGTTTATTAATTTTTACTTTAGAGTTTCAAACATGTTTGGCATTCATCTATCCTAACAAATTTCGGTGATCTCTTTAGTAACGAGCTCAAACATTTTGGAATATCTGCAAATTCTGGTATGAATTTTCTTTAGTAGTTGCAGAATACAACGAATCTTCTTACTTCGTCTGCGTTTTTTGGTTGTGGGTATTTTTAAAAGTCCCATACTTTGCTGGGTCAGTTTTAACTCCGTCTTGTCCTAAATATACGACTTCTGGTCCTAGAAGGTTGCATTTTGCTGCGTTTAATTTTAAATTATGCTGTTTTCGTTTGTCTAGTACCTTGATTAGATTTTGGTTATGGTGGTTTAGACTGCATCCATAGGTGATTATGTCATCTACATAAAGGAATGCTTCTGAATGAAGTCCTGAGAGTGCTATTGTTAATATTCTCTGAAAGCTGTTGGATGAAAGTCTGAGTCTTTTAAATTGGTAGTGTCCATTGGATATGGAAAATGCTGTTAATGGTCGTGATTGTTTATCTAGTTTTATTTGATGAAACTGGTCATATCTAAAGTTGAAAACTATTTTGCTCTGCCTAACTTTCTACAATATCTTCTAGTCGAGTTAGTGGAATTTATCATTTACTATTTTGTCATTAAGTTTTCTAAAATCCACTATAAGTCTCCATTTCTTCTTGTCAATAGTATGGAGTGTATGGGCTAACTGAATGTTCAATGATATTCTCCTGTAGCATTTTCTGTACCTGTTTATTCACAATTTCCGTGTGTGTGTGGCAGTGTGTAGTTTTTAATGTAAACGGGTGTGTTGTCATGTGTCGTTATGTTTTGTGTGTAAGTGGTTCGTCGTCGAGATGAAAAACTTCTTGGTATTGTATTAGGATGTTTATGAGTTGGGTTTTTGTCATTTCGTCTGTGCAGTTAAAATTTAACGTTTCAATGATTTTCTGTAATCTGTTTTCATTGTAGTTATGCTGCGTACTGTACTTTAGCATGTTATAATTTTTTAGTGCGCCAGTTTCAAATCGTATGCCGTCTAAAATTACCTGTTTGTTTGTTGTATTTAGAATTTTTATGTGGGTTATTCCACTTTTTGGTGCTATGGAATTGCTTAGAAATATGCCTTCTTTTAGTTCTTTATTTAGAATTATTTTATCTTCATTTATGTTAAATTTTAAGGCTTGTATTATTTCTATTTTTGCTGGTATTTTTATCTTTTGGGTATCGTGGGATTTATATTGCATGGGTATAATAATTGTTTGTTTGTTTACGTACGCGGAAATTGTAAACGTTTCATAATCGATTTTGCATATAAATTTTTCAAAGAAATCCCTAGCTAGAATGCCGTCTGTTTCTATTGGGAATGTTTTGCTTACTAATTGGAAAGGGTGGTTACAAGTTTCTTCGCCAATATCTAATTGTAATTCTATTTGACCTTCAGAATATACCTCTTCATTTGTTATGCCCGTTAGTTTGCATTTGTCGTCAGGAAAGTATTCATGGTTTTCTAATTTGTTACTTATTTTGCATAATGAGATGTCTTCACCTGGGTCAGGCCACGAGAAGTGTGACATAGTGGGTCAGGGATTTTGACGTTTGGTCCATATATCGAAAGATTATGTCAATATAGAAAACTCCACAAAAAATAATAGTAAAATTCCTGAAGTTGTTGTAGTTGTTGCAATTTGAAAATTGAAAATTTCAGAAATTTTGTATTTTGGTGAATTATTCAAAATTGTATATCTCAAAAACGACTTGAGATATTAGGAAAAAATTTTTTTAAATGTTTTATGGAAAATCGAGGGAAAAATAAAAAAATTAAAATAAAATATCCTACACTGAAAAAATTTTTGGATAATTTAGTTTAAAGAAAACAATCGCATTTTAGGTAAGGAGCCGGAGCAAGAAAAATTATCAACTATTCAAGAGGATTTAGGAAATTTAATTATCTTTCAAGAACAGAAAAAAAAATTGGTATTTTGAAATTTTTCCTAATATCTCAAGTCGTTTTTGAGATATACAATTTTGAATAATTCACCAAAATACAAAATTTCTGAAATTTTCAATTTTCAAATTGCAACAACTACAACAACTTCAGGAATTTTACTATTATTTTTTGTGGAGTTTTCTATATTGACATAATCTTTCGATATATGGACCAAACGTCAAAATCCCTGACCCACTATGTCACACTTCTCGTGGCCTGACCCACCTGTGTCTATTTAAAATGTCCTTTTTGCTTTTTGTGTGTCAGCGTGACGAAACTTGTGTGGTTATTTGATATTTTGTACACATTTAATTTTGGCTGTCCAGAATGGTTATGCATTCTGGGCCTTGTTCGTTTCCCGCATTGTGTATAATTTTTACGCGGCGGTTTCTGTTTGAGTTATAAGTGTTGTTGTTGTCCTGCTGTATGCCTTGTGAGTCGTAGCTGTTGTTGTGTCTAAAGTTGTTGTTATTTTGATTAGTTGGATATGTGTTGTTGTAGTTATTGTTTCTTTAACTGAAATTTGTATTGCTACGGTTATTGTTTCTGTTGTTTGCATAGTTAGTGTTGTTGTAGTTATTTTTGTTACTGTGGTCATAGCGTGTGCTGAAATTTTGTCGTGTGGTGTTTGTGTACTGTGGAGAAGATTTGATGAATTATATTTGCGCGGAGCGTTGAAATTGGGCCTTGTACCTTTACATTATTCTAGATTCGCTCTCAAGTTCGAGTGCCAATTCTGTTGCTTCTGGTAGATCTTTCTGTCTTGCAGCAAAAACTGTCGCTTTGTAATTTTCATGCAGTCCTTTCTTGAAAGTGTTCAACGCTACCTTCTTATTTGTTTTTGTTATCACGTGCTTTTCTGCCTGTGTAGTTGTTTCTCCTAAATTGTATATGTTAAGCCTGTTTACACTTTCTATTATTGTCAGAATTTTTTCTTTCTAAGAGTTAATTCCTGAATTTCCCTGATGTAAATTAGATAATCTAGCTTTGTAACTGTGGTATTGTTGTCGCGTCTTTGTACCTCTGTTGTAGTAGAGTGGTAAGTGTGTTTAAGTTTCCTAGTTTCGTATAACCTCCTATTGCTGTTCCTACATTGGCAGTTAATTTGGCATGGTAGATATATTAAAATAAATCTGTCTGTCCTGTGATTTACTTATCAGCTCAGCGGTAATTTTAAAGCTACCATATCTAATTCTCTGAAGTTGCCAGTAAATGTGGGTAGAGATTTTCATGCTGTTTCTATGCTGAAAGATGCCATGTTGTCTGTTAGATCGCTTTCTTCTATGAGTTGATTTAATAAAATGGTTTTAATTGTTGAATACGTATTGGCGAAGCTAATTTTATACCAGTTAAGTTTTTGTTCTCGGTGTCGGTCTCTAGAAAATTATTGAATTCGTCTCTAATTGTGTCTATTAGATTTAGCTTTGTGGTAATTGTCTTGTTTGTGTATATTAGGTTCGGATTTTTTCTTAGTATTGAAAGTATATCTTTTAAAGCATTCAGAGTTGTTTCCATTTAGGATCAGAATATTTGCTTTGATATTTTAAGGCATTTAATTATCTTAGCAAACAGTAAATTTTATAATTTTTCTTTAGATTAAAAATTATTTTTGTTTTATTTGTTTAATTACTTAATTAATCTGCTGTAATAGCGTTGCTCTTAGCATCTTTCTTATATTTATAAACATGATTTTTGGAATATTTATCTAATTTGTAAGCTATTATTACAATATTTATGAAAAAAAAAAAACTATATAAGCTTCCGGTATCAATTGGTAAGTGATTTCCGGAGAAAGCTGGTTGTTGTTTATAGTTGCATCTTGGTGCTGCAGCTTGCTCTGGCTTTTTCCCATTTTTCGAGCCCTCCAATCATCCGTATGGTCTCGTCTTCTATTGTGGTTTTATCGATGTAGTCGTCTACTGTTGGTGTGCCAGGTCTTCCTATCATGCTCCAGGTTATTCGCATGCATGCGATTTTATTTGTGTTTTCTATTTTTAATTTGGAATTTGAGTTCGTCAATTTGCTTTCAAATGAATGTGGCTTTATTGCACGGAAATGGGTTATCGTCTCTTACTATTGCTAATAAGTGGGCCTGTTGGCTTTTTTGTCTGGTTAGCATCGCTACCCGTTTCTTTAGTTTTTTGTTCTCGCACCGTGGGATCGCAGTTTGATGGAATTCTTTTTGCTTCTCCTGCCGTTTTTTGTAGTCTTCAATTGTTAGTGGCAGTGGTCCGACTTTTAGTGGTGGTTTTCCTGTATATGCTGGCGCAGGAACGGTAGATTGTGTTAAGTATTCCGGCACGTATTCTTCCATTAGGTTTATCCGGTATATATTTTCTTGTAGTTTGCTGCTGGATCGGTCGCAGGATCGGACGCAGGATCTGTTGCTGAATTTGTTGCTATATTTGGCTGCTTTTCAGGCTGTTTGCTGGATCGGTTGCTGGATTATTTTGCTATATTTGGCCGCTTTTCAGCTTCCAGGTCGTTTGCAAGTTTCCCATGTAGGGTTGGATTGATGATGAGTGTTGAATCAATGTCGATAACGTTGGCCTTGCAAGATCGGCTTACGTATCGGTTGTAGGTTTCATAGAGTGTAAGAATGTAATGATATGCTATAGTATAAAAGAAACCTAGTGCGAAGCGGAATATCGCCCTCAGCAAAGTTTTTAACTGTCACAGTTTGCGTTGGTTACGCTATTGTTTGGTGCTGTTCTTAACCAAACCTAGTGAAGAGCACCGAGAGAAAGAATAAGAAGTCCAATGCAGGATTGCAGTTTTAGAGGTTCAGATTAATTCTGGTTTATTTGGTGGCTCCCTGGCTCTTTTATATCATTCAAATTATATTGTTCTCTTATTCTATCTAACATAAAATATACCTATCTTATTTTTACTAATTACAAATCATACTTCCAAAATAATCTCAAATCTCAAATTCCGATAATATTCATTGACGAATCATAAGGTTTGTTTATTTTAACAAATTTGAGTGCAAGTGCAGGACCAAAGTCACTGCACTGCCCAATATGCAAACGACGCTGCAATATAGGCACCGCATGTCAACGCACCACCAAATGTGCGTATCTAGCGTATTTGGGAATTGAATGCAGTGGATGCGTTGCGCTATTGTCTGTTCGTTTGCATAGGTGAATTTCTACGGTGCTTGTGACGATGTGTGGTCATCAGTGTACACTATTGTGGTACACTACAATGTATCATGCACCATCATATGATATCTCACTGCCTGCCATGACCACAGAAGATGATCAGTCGGCAAAAAGTTATGGCAAATCAGCATTTTCTGACTTGTGCACATCTGGCATCGCCGCTGCTTGGCTTGAGATAGAGTGTTGGTGGTGAAGAGACTAACCAAGGAGTATACAGTTAGAAATCATAGAAAAAAGATTAAAAAGCAAATACTGATGTGTTAAATTTACTTTCTTTGTAAAAACCAATATTATTAGTAGCGCGCTAGGCATAACATAGGATAAAATTCAAGATGTGTTGCTATTTTTATTCAGCTCCAAAACTCAATTTGATAATAAGATTACAAAACGAACAATTTTGCCGTTAGCTTCGTCACTATTTGACTCTCTTGGCTTATTATCACCCGTCATTATCTTTGCAAAAATCATTATACAAGAACTTTGGCTTCTCAAACTAATTGTACCTCAAAATTGACAGACTGCGTGGAAAGAATTTCTTAAAGATTTGGCGCTGCTCCCACTGCACTTAAAATTCCTCGGCATTGCTTGTCGCCAAATGCTATAACAACACACCTCCATGGATTTTTGGACTCATCAGTTCGTGCATACGACTGATGCCTCTATCATCGTGTAAATGACACTCATGGAAACATATCTTTAAAACTCCTATCGGCAAACTGAAGGGTCGCGCCCACAAAGAAAATATCTCTGTGGGGCTCAACTTTTATCGCAACTTTACGCTAAATTAAAATCATTTCTAAGTGACTATGCTTCAGAGGTATATTTGTGGACTGACTCACATATTGTTTTGCATTGGCTCAAGTTGCAGTCCTGAACTCTATGTGCCTTTGTTGATAATATGATAACTGAGATTCAAGATCTCACTACGGAATGTGATTGGAATCATGTCCCAAGTAGTTGTAATCCTGCGGCCATTTTTCAAGAGGCTCTTCTGTTAAAGAACTCCTTGATTCAATATGGAACACTGAACCTTCCGTTCTGAAACTTGATAAAGAAAGTTTTCCAGATAATAAATACGAAAAAATAGATTCCAACCAAGTTGATAAAGAGAAAAGAAAATCACCATTCCATATTGTATCCAAACCAAACTATATTCTCGAAACTATAAAAAAGTACAGTTCGTACTTGAGAATATTGCGCATCATAACATAGATTTTCCGATTCTACAATAAAATTAATAATTCCCCTCAGGAACTAGAAAACGCTCTCCTTTCCATTATTTGGAATTTACAACAACAACTTCAAAGCAGAAATTCGACAGCTAAAGAAAAATATAGATCTGCAAAGTTCAATGAAGCTCTTGAATCCATTTTTATGCAACACTGGAGGCTATAGTGTGCTAAAGGTCGATGATCGTCTTGAAACATTTCCGACGCACAAAAACACTCTATAGTCTTGCCAACCAATAAATGAATTAGTCAAAGGGTATGTTCGTCACATGCACATCACTAATTACCACGCCGGCCCAAAGGCACTCGTGGCACTAATCAGTAATTGGTTCTAGATCATCAACGCTAGGAATTTGACTCGTCTCATCATAAGATCCTGCACGCAGTGCATCCGTTATAAGCCCCGATTGCTCCAGCAAATTATGGGAAATCTCCCCGTCGAACATTTTAATCCATCAAGACCATTTTCTCGCTGTACTGTTGAATTTTGTGGACCAATAAATATATAATATCGAATTCGTGGGAAAGTGCAATCAAGATACATATTGCAATTTTTGTATGAATGTCCTGTCAATGTATGCTTTCATAGCTACCTTAAATGACATATTCTGCGATAATGCACCAATTTCGCTGGTGCTAATAACAAATTAGTACTTCTCAAAGAATTCCTTTTTGATACTAGAGCACCACATTTCGGCGGCTTGTGGGAGGCTGCAGTGAAGTCCGCTAAAGGTCATCTATCTCGCACTGTAAAAATGCACGACTCACCTTTGAAGAGCTGACAACGACAATGGTTGAGATTGAAGCCATACATAACTCTCGCGCCAATTTCACCTCTATCAACCTATCCAAGTGACTTCGAAGCGCTTACATCCGGTCATTTTATCATCGATAGGGCGCTTAAAACTCTTCCAGAACGTGAGGCACCGGCCAAGGAGATTGATCGACCCGAGCATTGAGCAACGTTTTTGGCACCAATGGTCCAACAACTACCTCAACGAACTCTCAGGCTCGCACCAAGTGGACCAACACGCAAATCGATACCGCAAAGGGTGCACTTGTACTATTACATGAAGAGAATGTGCCTCCTGGCTAATGGGACGAATCGTCAACGACATTCCCGGAAAAGATCAACACATACGAGTCGTCGATGTGCACAAAGAGTCTCATACGTCGACCTGCACAAACTCGCGCTACTTGTGTCTTGCAAGGGTGCTTTCAAGGGGCCGGACTATTAGTGCTACATGACATTGGATGGTTTTTAACAAAATTTGCGTACGTAACTCGTGGAGTGTCATTGCAGTCATTACTATAATGCAAATTTGAATTTACCGCTGAATATGTGCTTTAATTCTGAAGCGGAAAAGTTGTCTCAATAGTAGTTGGTGGCACTTCTAAGTTGTTACCAGTTGTGATCGTAGCCGATCTTATTTTTTGTTTTGAATTAGAGTACACTTGGCATCGCCTGTAATTAGCAGTATGCTACACGTTTTAACTTTTGGGTTGGATTTGTTGGGGGAGCAGTTAGAGGTGGCGTGGAAATCTCCACATATAACGCGTACTGACCGCTATGTGTAGTAGGTTTTGGTATGGTGATACTCTTAGCAGTTTGCTCATTGGGCTGGACCCACAAGCTTATGGGGCTCCTCAACAGTAATTCTTGTATGTAGCAGGTACCGCAACTCATAAATGGAATGCATTTCTTTTTAAATTTTTTACATACGATATAATATTGAGCGATTTTGTTTTTTTTGTAATATTGCAAAGGTAGATCAGAAAACTGCAAGTGTCAAGATATTTATTGATTTGAAACATTTTTTATATAATTGTTATTAATTGTAGATCCTGAGAATGGTTTCCGGAGGAAACCGAAATATTGGGAACATTTTAATTAAATAAAATAAAAACAATCAAAACAAATTAATTGTATTTTACATTAAACCTCTCCTCCGAGAGCTCATCTTTTATTGCGTACGTCATCTTTTATTTGATTACTACTACCAGCCCTTGGCTGCTTTTGAGCTGGTATGTGTAATTAGACTTTTAATTGTCATCAAAGGAGTTTACAACTTTACGACAGTTGCATTCACTATAAACTTGGACTTTAGTTTCTTGGATGTTGCCCTTTACCAGCGGTATGACGTGGAAATTGTTTAAGCTTTGTAATATCCTTAGTTAATATGTTTGAGTTACGCTCTCTTAAATAAATTGGGGGGTGGTTTCTGCTTAGACACAGTTATTTCAAGTTCATCCTTTTCTTTCAGCAGAGGATTCTATTATTAGTGTTTATTATCTCGTTTGGTTTTATATTTTTAAGCATTATTTGTTTTTACAGGTTTTTGTGGACTGCGCTAACGCTTTATTATTTGCACATACCTATTTAGCCCTATTTGAACCTTAATACTAGTAGTCACCTTTCTTGTTTCAGAAACATTCAAATGTTGCGGCAGAATGGCTGCAGCGTTGTTGTGTTGATTTTACTTATACAAGTTTGTAGCAGCATTTTTGTTAATAGTGCTTTGTGTTGCTGGTGATTCAGCCACACTTGGAGAGACGCATTGTAAACTCCAAGAGTGGCGAGAACTGCAATTCATCAAAGGCTCTGTCGAGTTTAGTCGTGGGGCATGCATTATTAAATTTGATTTTGACGGAGTACTGTTTTTCACTTTCGTGCTTGTTATATTTGTTGGTGTGAGTGCATTTAAGATAGGAGCGCCAGTGTGATCAGTGGTTACCGTTTACTGAATTGGTATGCTTAATTGCACATGGGCCGTAGAATCGAGAGAGATTATCTTCATGGTATTTGGTGAGTTTGTTGGTTCATTACCGCTTTCCAAACACGGAGGTCGCGAGTTTTGTGTGAGTACCTTAATGCTTCTCAAATCATTCTCGGTTTTAAGAAAGTTTCTCAAAATTTGTTATTCAAAGAGATCCAAATTTAAATTAAACTAACAATTTAAAATAACGGGCATCGAAGCTGTATAATAATTTTTATATTGATTATTTGTTATCGCTGCTGTAGGCACAAAAGTATTTTCTGATTTTTGTTGGAGGTGTTTATGTCATTAAGGCTAAAGTGCTTCCATATGCCTATTGTTCGTGTTTGGAATATTTTATTTCAATAATTTCTTTCAGATTCTGAATTTTAATAAGTAGTCAAATGTTTATTTGAATCTTACTATAATACTTACTAAACAATTTCGTATTGTAAAATATTTTGTATCCTATTATTATTTATAATGATTGAACAGTTGACGAAGGTAATTAAATTACTTCCACCTAAAATTATTTTCCATTCGTCGCAAGTGTTTGAAAAATTTGCCACATTTTGGGTTTTTGCTTGTAACTCCATTATATCGGGTTTTTCAATAAGAGCGCTACAAATTTTTAAATAAAACAAAACCGGTTTTAGATATCAATGAAATTCCTTATTCCTGTGAAAGTACGTTCGACGCCATTATATATGGAACTCGATTTCTTTTGCATGGCCACCACGGGCACGCTTGCAGAAGTCCAGACGCTGAACACAATTTTCAACGGTTTTCAAGCATAAATCGGCCGATACTGCAGCAATTTCAAGTTCGATATTCGTACGAAGTTCATCAATCGTCGCTGACTTGTTGGCATAGACCATAGACTTGACGTAGCCCCACAGGAAATAATCTAACGGTGTCATATCGCACGACTGAGGCGGCCAATCGACTGGACCATTTCGTGAGATAACACGTTTACCAAACTTGGTTTGCAGTAAATTGATTGTGGCATTCGCTGTGTGGCTTGTGGCGCCGTCCTGTTGGAACCACATGTCCTCCAAATCCATATTATCCAATTGGGGCCAAAAATATTCGGTTATCATTGAACGATAGCGATTCGCATTCACAGTAATGTGCCGGTCTTTATCATCACGGAAGAAGTACGGCCCAATGACGCCGCCGGCCCATAAACCGCTCCAAACCGTAATTTTTTCGGGATGCAATGATGACTCATGGAGTACGTGTGGATTGCTGTCTAACCAATAACGCATATTTTGCTTATTTACGAAGCCATTCAGCCAGAAATGAGCCTCATCTCTGAAGATGATTTTCCGATGAAAATCCGAATCATTTTCAAGTTGTTGCTCAGCCTACTTCACGAACATACGACGCTTATGGTGGTCAAGCGGCTTCAGTTCTTGTGTCAATTTGATCTTGTAAGGATGTAGGCCAAGATCTTTTCGCAAAATTCGCCACAACGACGTCACAGAGATGCCCAACGCTTGAGAACGACGTGTGAGAGACACATTTTGGGCTTTCTTGAACTGAAGCCTCAGCGGCAGCAATATTCTCGACACTACGGGCACTTCTTTGTCTCACTGGCACGGGAACATTTTGTACTGTACCTGTGGATTCAAATTTTTCCACTAGATGCTCAATTGTTGATCTGCTAGGACAATTATGACGACCATAAATTGGACGTAGCGCTCTTAAAGTTGAGGCGACTGACTCCGAATTTTGGTAGTTAATTTTAATAAATTGGACTAGTTTTTGGCTCGTATATCTTTGCGTGATGAAATGGCAAACCTTACTGAAGAGAAATGTCAAAAGAGCGGGAAAAAATATGGCGTCGTTTGCTGTCACTATCGATTTACTTTTGTAGCGTTTCTTTTGAAAAACCCTTTATAATTCAAAAATTTTGGAAATGTTATTAACTATTTGCATGCAGTTTTTTTTATTATGCAGTTGTAACATCTTCTTAAATTCTTAATATACCTATCACCGATATAGTTGTATATGTATTTTTCATATTTGACAATATCTTGCGGTTCAAACATACGAGTATATTCTACATTTAGGTTATCCGTTATTGGATACAGTAATATTCCTCGCAGCATAACGGAAGCTTTTGGTATTCTTATAATAAATATAATATTTTTGTTTTGGTCTAGGGTTGTGCTTAATTTTATATTTTGTAAGTTTATCTAGGTCGATTTTGTATTCCTCTCTTTCCTCGTTTGTTAGTAGATTGCTATGAGTAGTGCCAAGTCTAGCGGATACAATGCAATATGAAGTGTGAATCGATTGTGTATTTCAATTTAGAGAAGGTTTCGTTGAAGTTTTTATTTATTTTTATCTGACTTTTAAGGTTTAGTATAGCATTGTGATTGTGTGTATCGATTACGTTAAGGTGACCTTCTATTTCTTGTCTGTCGTCGTCATTCATTGTTCCATATATCAATTTTTGTGCAGTACCTATAAAATGAAATAGGCCTCGTTCTTCTTTGTGTGGAATTAACGTGTAAATTTTATGTCTGTTGTGATTTAATTGTATTTCTAAAGCAATTGATTTATCTTCTATATATAAATATTTATCTAATTTGTAAGCTATTATTACAATATTTATGAAAAAAAAAAACTATATAAGCTTCCGGTATCAATTGGTAAGTGATTTCCGGAGAAAGCTGGTTGTTGTTTATAGTTGCATCTTGGTGCTGCAGCTTGCTCTGGCTTTTTCCCATTTTTCGAGCCCTCCAATCATCCGTATGGTCTCGTCTTCTATTGTGGTTTTATCGATGTAGTCGTCTACTGTTGGTGTGCCAGGTCTTCCTATCATGCTCCAGGTTATTCGCATGCATGCGATTTTATTTGTGTTTTCTATTTTTAATTTGGAATTTGAGTTCGTCAATTTGCTTTCAAATGAATGTGGCTTTATTGCACGGAAATGGGTTATCGTCTCTTACTATTGCTAATAAGTGGGCCTGTTGGCTTTTTTGTCTGGTTAGCATCGCTACCCGTTTCTTTAGTTTTTTGTTCTCGCACCGTGGGATCGCAGTTTGATGGAATTCTTTTTGCTTCTCCTGCCGTTTTTTGTAGTCTTCAATTGTTAGTGGCAGTGGTCCGACTTTTAGTGGTGGTTTTCCTGTATATGCTGGCGCAGGAACGGTAGATTGTGTTAAGTATTCCGGCACGTATTCTTCCATTAGGTTTATCCGGTATATATTTTCTTGTAGTTTGCTGCTGGATCGGTCGCAGGATCGGACGCAGGATCTGTTGCTGAATTTGTTGCTATATTTGGCTGCTTTTCAGGCTGTTTGCTGGATCGGTTGCTGGATTATTTTGCTATATTTGGCCGCTTTTCAGCTTCCAGGTCGTTTGCAAGTTTCCCATGTAGGGTTGGATTGATGATGAGTGTTGAATCAATGTCGATAACGTTGGCCTTGCAAGATCGGCTTACGTATCGGTTGTAGGTTTCATAGAGTGTAAGAATGTAATGATATGCTATAGTATAAAAGAAACCTAGTGCGAAGCGGAATATCGCCCTCAGCAAAGTTTTTAACTGTCACAGTTTGCGTTGGTTACGCTATTGTTTGGTGCTGTTCTTAACCAAACCTAGTGAAGAGCACCGAGAGAAAGAATAATAAGTCCAATGCAGGATTGCAGTTTTAGAGGTTCAGATTAATTCTGGTTTATTTGGTGGCTCCCTGGCTCTTTTATATCATTCAAATTATATTGTTCTCTTATTCTATCTAACATAAAATATACCTATCTTATTTTTACTAATTACAAATCATACTTCCAAAATAATCTCAAATCTCAAATTCCGATAATATTCATTGACGAATCATAAGGTTTGTTTATTTTAACAAATTTGAGTGCAAGTGCAGGACCAAAGTCACTGCACTGCCCAATATGCATACGACGCTGCAATATAGGCACCGCATGTCAACGCACCACCAAATGTGCGTATCTAGCGTATTTGGGAATTGAATGCAGTGGATGCGTTGCGCTATTGTCTGTTCGTTTGCATAGGTGAATTTCTACGGTGCTTGTGACGATGTGTGGTCATCAGTGTACACTATTGTGGTACACTACAATGTATCATGCACCATCATATGATATCTCACTGCCTGCCATGACCACAGAAGATGATCAGTCGGCAAAAAGTTATGGCAAATCAGCATTTTCTGACTTGTGCACATCTGGCATCGCCGCTGCTTGGCTTGAGATAGAGTGTTGGTGGTGAAGAGACTAACCAAGGAGTATACAGTTAGAAATCATAGAAAAAAGATTAAAAAGCAAAGACTGATGTGTTAAATTTACTTTCTTTGTAAAAACCAATATTATTAGTAGCGCGCTAGGCATAACATAGGATAAAATTCAAGATGTGTTGCTATTTTTATTCAGCTCCAAAACTCAATTTGATAATAAGATTACAAAACGAACAATTTTGCCGTTAGCTTCGTCACTATTTGACTCTCTTGGCTTATTATCACCCGTCATTATCTTTGCAAAAATCATTATACAAGAACTTTGGCTTCTCAAACTAATTGTACCTCAAAATTGACAGACTGCGTGGAAAGAATTTCTTAAAGATTTGGCGCTGCTCCCACTGCACTTAAAATTCCTCGGCATTGCTTGTCGCCAAATGCTATAACAACACACCTCCATGGATTTTGGGACTCATCAGTTCGTGCATACGACTGATGCCTCTATCATCGTGTAAATGACACTCATGGAAACATATCTTTAAAACTCCTATCGGCAAACTGAAGGGTCGCGCCCACAAAGAAAATATCTCTGTGGGGCTCAACTTTTATCGCAACTTTACGCTAAATTAAAATCATTTCTAAGTGACTATGCTTCAGAGGTATATTTGTGGACTGACTCACATATTGTTTTGCATTGGCTCAAGTTGCAGTCCTGAACTCTATGTGCCTTTGTTGATAATATGATAACTGAGATTCAAGATCTCACTACGGAATGTGATTGGAATCATGTCCCAAGTAGTTGTAATCCTGCGGCCATTTTTCAAGAGGCTCTTCTGTTAAAGAACTCCTTGATTCAATATGGAACACTGAACCTTCCGTTCTGAAACTTGATAAAGAAAGTTTTCCAGATAATAAATACGAAAAAATAGATTCCAACCAAGTTGATAAAGAGAAAAGAAAATCACCATTCCATATTGTATCCAAACCAAACTACATTCTCGAAACTATAAAAAAGTACAGTTCGTACTTGAGAATATTGCGCATCATAACATAGATTTTCCGATTCTACAATAAAATTAATAATTCCCCTCAGGAACTAGACAACGCTCTCCTTTCCATTATTTGGAATTTACAACAACAACTTCAAAGCAGAAATTCGACAGCTAAAGAAAAATATAGATCTGCAAAGTTCAATGAAGCTCTTGAATCCATTTTTATGCAACACTGGAGGCTATAGTGTGCTAAAGGTCGATGATCGTCTTGAAACATTTCCGACGCACAAAAACACTCTATAGTCTTGCCAACCAATAAATGAATTAGTCAAAGGGTATGTTCGTCACATGCACATCACTAATTACCACGCCGGCCCAAAGGCACTCGTGGCACTAATCAGTAATTGGTTCTAGATCATCAACGCTAGGAATTTGACTCGTCTCATCATAAGATCCTGCACGCAGTGCATCCGTTATAAGCCCCGATTGCTCCAGCAAATTATGGGAAATCTCCCCGTCGAACATTTTAATCCATCAAGACCATTTTCTCGCTGTACTGTTGAATTTTGTGGACCAATAAATATATAATATCGAATTCGTGGGAAAGTGCAATCAAGATACATATTGCAATTTTTGTATGAATGTCCTGTCAATGTATGCTTTCATAGCTACCTTAAATGACATATTCTGCGATAATGCACCAATTTCGCTGGTGCTAATAACAAATTAGTACTTCTCAAAGAATTCCTTTTTGATACTAGAGCACCACATTTCGGCGGCTTGTGGGAGGCTGCAGTGAAGTCCGCTAAAGGTCATCTATCTCGCACTGTAAAAATGCACGACTCACCTTTGAAGAGCTGACAACGACAATGGTTGAGATTGAAGCCATACATAACTCTCGCGCCAATTTCACCTCTATCAACCTATCCAAGTGACTTCGAAGCGCTTACATCCGGTCATTTTATCATCGATAGGGCGCTTAAAACTCTTCCAGAACGTGAGGCACCGGCCAAGGAGATTGATCGACCCGAGCATTGAGCAACGTTTTTGGCACCAATGGTCCAACAACTACCTCAACGAACTCTCAGGCTCGCACCAAGTGGACCAACACGCAAATCGATACCGCAAAGGGTGCACTTGTACTATTACATGAAGAGAATGTGCCTCCTGGCTAATGGGACGAATCGTCAACGACATTCCCGGAAAAGATCAACACATACGAGTCGTCGATGTGCACAAAGAGTCTCATACGTCGACCTGCACAAACTCGCGCTACTTGTGTCTTGCAAGGGTGCTTTCAAGGGGCCGGACTATTAGTGCTACATGACATTGGATGGTTTTTAACAAAATTTGCGTACGTAACTCGTGGAGTGTCATTGCAGTCATTACTATAATGCAAATTTGAATTTACCGCTGAATATGTGCTTTAATTCTGAAGCGGAAAAGTTGTCTCAATAGTAGTTGGTGGCACTTCTAAGTTGTTACCAGTTGTGATCGTAGCCGATCTTATTTTTTGTTTTGAATTAGAGTACACTTGGCATCGCCTGTAATTAGCAGTATGCTACACGTTTTAACTTTTGGGTTGGATTTGTTGGGGGAGCAGTTAGAGGTGGCGTGGAAATCTCCACATATAACGCGTACTGACCGCTATGTGTAGTAGGTTTTGGTATGGTGATACTCTTAGCAGTTTGCTCATTGGGCTGGACCCACAAGCGTATGGGGCTCCTCAACAGTAATTCTTGTATGTAGCAGGTACCGCAACTCATAAATGGAATGCATTTCTTTTTAAATTTTTTACATACGATATAATATTGAGCGATTTTGTTTTTTTTGTAATATTGCAAAGGTAGATCAGAAAACTGCAAGTGTCAAGATATTTATTGATTTGAAACATTTTTTATATAATTGTTATTAATTGTAGATCCTGAGAATGGTTTCCGGAGGAAACCGAAATATTGGGAACATTTTAATTAAATAAAATAAAAACAATCAAAACAAATTAATTGTATTTTACATTAAACCTCTCCTCCGAGAGCTCATCTTTTATTGCGTACGTCATCTTTTATTTGATTACTACTACCAGCCCTTGGCTGCTTTTGAGCTGGTATGTGTAATTAGACTTTTAATTGTCATCAAAGGAGTTTACAACTTTACGACAGTTGCATTCACTATAAACTTGGACTTTAGTTTCTTGGATGTTGCCCTTTACCAGCGGTATGACGTGGAAAATGTTTAAGCTTTGTAATATCCTTAGTTAATATGTTTGAGTTACGCTCTCTTAAATAAATTGGGGGGTGGTTTCTGCTTAGACACAGTTATTTCAAGTTCATCCTTTTCTTTCAGCAGAGGATTCTATTATTAGTGTTTATTATCTCGTTTGGTTTTATATTTTTAAGCATTATTTGTTTTTACAGGTTTTTGTGGACTGCGCTAACGCTTTATTATTTGCACATACCTATTTAGCCCTATTTGAACCTTAATACTAGTAGTCACCTTTCTTGTTTCAGAAACATTCAAATGTTGCGGCAGAATGGCTGCAGCGTTGTTGTGTTGATTTTACTTATACAAGTTTGTAGCAGCATTTTTGTTAATAGTGCTTTGTGTTGCTGGTGATTCAGCCACACTTGGAGAGACGCATTGTAAACTCCAAGAGTGGCGAGAACTGCAATTCATCAAAGGCTCTGTCGAGTTTGGTCGTGGGGCATGCATTATTAAATTTGATTTTGACGGAGTACTGTTTTTCACTTTCGTGCTTGTTATATTTGTTGGTGTGAGTGCATTTAAGATAGGAGCGCCAGTGTGATCAGTGGTTACCGTTTACTGAATTGGTATGCTTAATTGCACATGGGCCGTAGAATCGAGAGAGATTATCTTCATGGTATTTGGTGAGTTTGTTGGTTCATTACCGCTTTCCAAACACGGAGGTCGCGAGTTTTGTGTGAGTACCTTAATGCTTCTCAAATCATTCTCGGTTTTAAGAAAGTTTCTCAAAATTTGTTATTCAAAGAGATCCAAATTTAAATTAAACTAACAATTTAAAATAACGGGCATCGAAGCTGTATAATAATTTTTATATTGATTATTTGTTATCGCTGCTGTAGGCACAAAAGTATTTTCTGATTTTTGTTGGAGGTGTTTATGTCATTAAGGCTAAAGTGCTTCCATATGCCTATTGTTCGTGTTTGGAATATTTTATTTCAATAATTTCTTTCAGATTCTGAATTTTAATAAGTAGTCAAATGTTTATTTGAATCTTACTATAATACTTACTAAACAATTTCGTATTGTAAAATATTTTGTATCCTATTATTATTTATAATGATTGAACAGTTGACGAAGGTAATTAAATTACTTCCACCTAAAATTATTTTCCATTCGTCGCAAGTGTTTGAAAAATTTGCCACATTTTGGGTTTTTGCTTGTAACTCCATTATATCGGGTTTTTCAATAAGAGCGCTACAAATTTTTAAATAAAACAAAACCGGTTTTAGATATCAATGAAATTCCTTATTCCTGTGAAAGTACGTTCGACGCCATTATATATGGAACTCGATTTCTTTTGCATGGCCACCACGGGCACGCTTGCAGAAGTCCAGACGCTGAACACAATTTTCAACGGTTTTCAAGCATAAATCGGCCGATACTGCAGCAATTTCACGTTCGATATTCGTACGAAGTTCATCAATCGTCGCTGACTTGTTGGCATAGACCATAGACTTGACGTAGCCCCACAGGAAATAATCTAACGGTGTCATATCGCACGACTGAGGCGGCCAATCGACTGGACCATTTCGTGAGATAACACGTTTACCAAACTTGGTTTGCAGTAAATTGATTGTGGCATTCGCTGTGTGGCTTGTGGCGCCGTCCTGTTGGAACCACATGTCCTCCAAATCCATATTATCCAATTGGGGCCAAAAATATTCGGTTATCATTGAACGATAGCGATTCGCATTCACAGTAATGTGCCGGTCTTTATCATCACGGAAGAAGTACGGCCCAATGACGCCGCCGGCCCATAAACCGCTCCAAACCGTAATTTTTTCGGGATGCAATGATGACTCATGGAGTACGTGTGGATTGCTGTCTAACCAATAACGCATATTTTGCTTATTTACGAAGCCATTCAGCCAGAAATGAGCCTCATCTCTGAAGATGATTTTCCGATGAAAATCCGAATCATTTTCAAGTTGTTGCTCAGCCTACTTCACGAACATACGACGCTTATGGTGGTCAAGCGGCTTCAGTTCTTGTGTCAATTTGATCTTGTAAGGATGTAGGCCAAGATCTTTTCGCAAAATTCGCCACAACGACGTCACAGAGATGCCCAACGCTTGAGAACGACGTGTGAGAGACACATTTTGGGCTTTCTTGAACTGAAGCCTCAGCGGCAGCAATATTCTCGACACTACGGGCACTTCTTTGTCTCACTGGCACGGGAACATTTTGTACTGTACCTGTGGATTCAAATTTTTCCACTAGATGCTCAATTGTTGATCTGCTAGGACAATTATGACGACCATAAATTGGACGTAGCGCTCTTAAAGTTGAGGCGACTGACTCCGAATTTTGGTAGTTAATTTTAATAAATTGGACTAGTTTTTGGCTCGTATATCTTTGCGTGATGAAATGGCAAACCTTACTGAAGAGAAATGTCAAAAGAGCGGGAAAAAATATGGCGTCGTTTGTCACTATCGATTTACTTTTGTAGCGTTTCTTTTGAAAAACCCTTTATAATTCAAAAATTTTGGAAATGTTATTAACTATTTGCATGCAGTTTTTTTTATTATGCAGTTGTAACATCTTCTTAAATTCTTAATATACCTATCACCGATATAGTTGTATATGTATTTTTCATATTTGACAATATCTTGCGGTTCAAACATACGAGTATATTCTACATTTAGGTTATCCGTTATTGGATACAGTAATATTCCTCGCAGCATAACGGAAGCTTTTGGTATTCTTATAATAAATATAATATTTTTGTTTTGGTCTAGGGTTGTGCTTAATTTTATATTTTGTAAGTTTATCTAGGTCGATTTTGTATTCCTCTCTTTCCTCGTTTGTTAGTAGATTGCTATGAGTAGTGCCAAGTCTAGCGGATACAATGCAATATGAAGTGTGAATCGATTGTGTATTTCAATTTAGAGAAGGTTTCGTTGAAGTTTTTATTTATTTTTATCTGACTTTTAAGGTTTAGTATAGCATTGTGATTGTGTGTATCGATTACGTTAAGGTGACCTTCTATTTCTTGTCTGTCGTCGTCATTCATTGTTCCATATATCAATTTTTGTGCAGTACCTATAAAATGAAATAGGCCTCGTTCTTCTTTGTGTGGAATTAACGTGTAAATTTTATGTCTGTTGTGATTTAATTGTATTTCTAAAGCAATTGATTTATCTTCTAGGTTTGATTTATTTTCTAGGGATTTATAAAGTGAAGTATTGTATCGTAATTTTTACCGAGAGCGACGTTGTCTATTGTTAGATCGGTGTAGCCCAGATTAGTCTATTTTCTATTAGCAGATGGGTCTGGCCTACATTCGGTGTCCGCAGTTCATCTTTTAATATTAGATGTATGTATATTTCTTACTGTTTTCTTAGTGTATTTTGGTTCTTCCTTCTGTTTTACAAATTTATAATTTTTGATATAGTCTTCGGATCTATTTTCTGAATAGTTTTCTCTGCTTGTGTTGTGCTTATTTATGTACCTAGTCTTTTCTTTAATGTAATTTGTATAAATCTGATTTTTGTCGCACTTCCCTTGTTGTACATTAATTAGTTTTTCTTTTATTGTTGAGTGGTAACTATTATTTTACCAATCTATTGCCCTTCATATTTTTTCTTTTATGCAAAGTTGCTTATTATCGATATTTAATATTCAGATTCTCTCTGCTAATGTATTGTGTAGCCTTTCGATATCAGATATTTTCAGTGTGGTTGTTTGCTTTTACTAATTGAAGTTCTTTGTTCTAGTTTTGTAGTAGTCTTTTATGTTCATACTTTTAAATTCGTTATCTGTGATTAGTTTCTTAAAAATACAGTTTTGTGATTTGAGATCTCTTAGCTTTTCGATAATTGTACTCTGATTGCTATCTTCGAGGTAATAGCAGTGGCGAATTTAGAAAAATCTATCTATAAATGAAAAAAATTTAGCTTTTGAGTTTGTGTATACGAGGTGTGATCAAAAGATAACCGTTATTTTCATCTTTTCATGAGTTACGTATGTTCGATGTTCGCATTTTGTTTTCTGTTATGTTGGTACACATGTCTGTTATATATGTTGGCAATACCAACCATTTTGGATTGTCAGTTTGTTTTTGACAGATAAAAAGGTTAGTCGTGTTTTGGTGTGTTCTTCGATTTTGTACTATTCGAAAAAATGGATCAAAGAAACTGTATTCAGTTTTGTGTAAAAAATTAAATTAAATGCGCAAGGACATTTGAAATGTTGACTGTGGCCTTTGGCGAGTCTACTATGAGCAGAACACAAGTTCAATTGTGGTATAACCGGTTTAAGGAAGGCCGAGAAGATGTCAATGACGATGCTCGTCCTGGTCGCCCGAGCACGTCAACAACCGATGAAAACATTGACGCAGTCAAGAAAATGATTTTGGATAATCGTCGAATCACTATCAGAGAGGTTGCTGATGATGTTGGCATATCGTTCGGCTAATGCCAAGCAATTTTTACTGATGTTTTGGGCATGAAACGTGCGGCAGCGACGATTGTTCCAAAATTGCTAAATTTCGAGCAAAAACAACGTCGCATGGACATCGCTCAGGAGCTGTTTTTGGCCAAAAACCAAACCGTTATCATGCCTCAACCACCGTATTCAGCGGACTTGGCCCCTGCTGACTTTCTCCTCTTTCTACACACAATAACGGTTCTTTTTTGATCACACCTCGTACGTCCGTATGCTCTATTTGGCTAATGTCTATTGGACTCTCTGTCATTTTAAAGTTTTCTTTGATAAGGTTTCTATCATATTTTACGCGGTTGCAAATATCGCAATTGTTTATGTATTTCTGAATCATATATTTAAGGTTAGGGTAATACTTTTTTGAGACCTTCATAATTTTCAATATTTCCGGTATGTCCGGTTTCATATTTGTGGTATTTTTGTATTTGTTTGTAGGTGTTATCTTCGTTATCCACATCCTTGCATTAAAGGAACATCTTACGAATTTTACGTTCACGCTATTTTCAGAATTCTCTTTTGCTTTGTGTTCAAAAGTTCTATAATCACTGTGACTTAATTCTGAATAAACTACTATTTTTCCTGTTCCTGTGTGATGCTTAAAAATATAACATATGCTTAACAAAGCTTTCTTATTGCCGTGTTTGATATTAAATTCCTGTGTTTTGTCATGTGTAAGTATTATTTGTGTTTTAAATCCATTCACTACGGTTTCTAATGTAGGTAAATGGTTGTTGTGTATATTTAATACTAGGTTTCCGTATATTCAATACTAGGTTCTTGACTGTGAACTTCTATTGCGTTGATATCAGTTGTTGTTTCGTAAACTCGGCTTGGAAAATCTGCTACCTTATTATCGCTTCCTGTAATGTAATCCATATTTGTATACCTCTAGTTTTAAAAGCATATTTACAATCGCGGATTAATGTCTTTGCCTTCTGTTTTATTATGGAGCTTATTCAGGCGTTGGTTGTCTGTTGACAGTTCGAAGTTTACTCCATAAATGTATGGTCTGAATTAATTGGTAGCCCCCCATACTATTGCTTATAATTCCTTTTCCGGTGTTGAGTAGTGTCGTTCATGATCGTTTAAACTTTTGCTAGTATAGCAAATATGGTGATTATTTTGTTGAAGAACAGCTCCTATGGCGAAAATACTAGCATCGGTAACTACTTGAAATTTCTTGCGAAAGTCAAGATATTTTAATATGGGGTACAGAAGCCCCCATTAGCATATTAGTTTCAATTTCGCAAAAGCATTTATATAGTTTAAGTCGTTTATGTTTATTTTACTATTCTTTTTAAAGTACTGAATCATTTGTTGAGATATTTTGGAATAGTTTCGTATGAATTTGCGATAGTAGCCAGTTATTCCTAAAAATGGTTTTATTTGTCTTGGTGGTCGAGGAAATCTAAGGCTTAAAATATTTTCGATTTTCTTTGGGTTTGGTTTGAGCCTTTGGGTGTCCGTATATATCTCAAATATTCAGTCTCTTTTGAAAAGAATTTACATCTGTCAAACTGGATTTTTAGATTATGCTAGCAATGGTCTCAGTAGATTTTGGCCTATTATTGGTCGAATTGCGTATTGAAACATTATGTCAGTTTCCTGACCATATTTGCGCTTCGTTAAATTAACTAGGTAACGCAGTTGTAATTTGCTTGTCAATTATCGTTTGGCTGTTGAGTGAAGTAAATTTTATTGGTGTTGTTAGTTTTTGTTTCCTGTATTGTCGTAATTTTCTGTCATCTAATAGGGATGTTGAAGATCATGTACGAGTATCTATCAGGCACTTAACTTTGTCACTGCCTATCGACAAGGTTACTATAGGTAAGTAAGTTTGTGAGGCGTTGAGGAAAAATTTACTTCTTAATCCATGTGGTTTACGCTGGTAGGTCTTGATTCGCTGTGATTGTTGTAACTTTGTCTACGATTATTTTGTTGTCTGTTTTGGACATTATAATTTTTTTGACCGTACTGTCGCATTTGTCGTGGGTAATTTTGTACTTGGTTGTATTGTCAATACTGTCCTAGATTATTTTGTCCTTGATTATTTTGTCTGTATTGCCCAACTTTATTCTGTTCTTGCTTATATTGTGTATATTGTCCTACCTTATTTGGTTCTTGGTTATATTGGCTATATTGTTCTACATTATTTTGTTGACGGACCTGTCTGTAGCTCTTGTTGTCATACATGAAAGTATTGTGTAATGTGGTAGTATGGTTCTTTGTATCCCTAATCATTCCTGAACTTTCGAGCAGGTCGAATGCACTCTGGAAGTTTGTAATATTTTTTTTAAGTAATAGTGTTGCTAAGTTAATGTCTATGTTATTTATAAATGTTTTGAATATTATGTACTCATTGTTTGTTGGGCTAAATTCCACGGGCCTATTTATATCATATTCATATTTCTCATTGAGGTTACTTAAAATACTTGTTAACTCTAAATAGTAAGATTTTACGTGAAAATTTTGTCTTGCGATGGCCCGCCGATGCAGCTGATGATATGTTTCCTTCACTCCAAACTTGGATGTGAGTGCTTCCCAGGATTCTGACGACATCTAAGGCCGGTCTTTGTATTTTATTTACTATTGTCCTTGAAAAAATGTACACCTTAATTAGCGGGTTACTGTCCAGTAATGGTAAAAGCGTATCCACTTCTCGTAGAAATGCGTGCGTAATTTCCAGACCCCATGAATTCATGTATCCTTTGCGCATCCTTCAGAAGGTCGTTTGGTGTTATGGTGATTAATGAGAGTGCTGGTGTCACTGCTTGTGTTGCTTGATAGTATTATTTCATCCCGCGACATCTGTGTTCTGGGTTTGTGTTTTAAGTGGATGTATTCTTCTTTGGTCGGGAGTTCGTGTTTTCTCGATCTCGTCTTTATTGTTATTGGTTGGTTTGTTAATTATTTTTCTTAATTTCTCACTGCACATTCTTTTTTTTTGTTTTTATTTTGCGATTCGGTTTTTAAAAAATAGGTTTGTGTCGATTTCGTATGTTTTGTCAAAAACACTTTTCGTCCTGTTTTGTGCGTTTCGATTTCTTTAAAAAAACTCTTTGGAGTCTTTCTCAGTTGACTGCACCAGTTTTGTGTGAGTACCTTAAGGCTTCTCAAATGAAACTCGATTTTAAGTAAGTTTCCTAAACTTCTCTATTCAAAGAGATTCAACTTCAAACTAAATTAACTATTTTAAATTACTTATATCGAAGCCGAATAATAATTTTCATATTCGATTATTTGTTATCGCTGCTGTAGGCACAAAAGTAGTTTCTGATTTGTGTTGGAGGGGAGAAAGAGAGGTAAACGTTTACAACCATCAATAAACAAAATACAATGCCTGTTCGTAGTAACACTTTATTTAATTATAAATACTCGTATTTTAGTAATATAACAATGTCTCTTAATATAACAATGTTTAACTCTCTTAATTTAACTCTCTCTCTCTCTCTCTCTCTCTCTCTCTCTCCTCCTTTAATTTTGTATATGTATTTTTGATGTATTAGCATAGCTTGCACTGTGCAAATAAAATTCTCCCCAGTTGATCATATACCTTAAGCACACGTAATTGCAGTTTTTATTATCGGTCGTTTAAAAATTGAATAGTTCAAGCGGTTGGTAAAAAGGCTTACCATTCCCATAAACATTTGGTGACCCCGACATGATATCGGTTGCGTTTTCTCATTTAATTCGTTTTTGGATTGGGTATTCCAATGGGCTTTTACTTGGTCGGAACTTTTCCTGCTAAAATTGGTTGGCTGGAAAATACACCGACGCCTTCTTTTTGACTTTGTGTGACCTTTGGGGATAATTGGGGATTCAAACACTTGGTTTGATTCTCATATTAAACATTTTCTGCTCGCTGCCGCTGCCAGCGCAATTTCGCTTACTTCGTTTACCTTTCGTTGCCGGTGCATACGAGTATATTGCTTTCTCGCTGCTTCGTTTAGTGTCGCTACAGTTGTGTTTGGTCAATTCAGTTCGCTGCAATCGTGCTGCTACCTATATTGTCATATTAATTGATTACTTTGTGATCGTGACTTTCTATAACACAGTTTTAGTGTTCGGACATTCGGTTCATTAAGTTCATGAAACGTGTGCATTTAAATGCAAGGGTTAAAATAATTACCTAAAGTTTAGAGGCAAAATAAATAGGGTTTCGGACATAACGGTACTCGCTATTTCTCAGTTTACCTTTCGTTGTAGCTACACTAGACAATGTCGGTACTTTTCGTTCGTCATATCGGTTTGTGATTTTTAGTTTACAGCAAATACTACCATGTCAAGATCAAAGAAAGGTCGACATTCCGTGTCAAATCCAGCGGTTCTGGAAACGGTTAATTAAAAATCGGATGTTCTTGGCGCGTAAAAGTGCATGGTTCATCTCGCAATTGCAGTTAATACAGAAGGGACTAACTGAAATTGTGTTACGTTCATCTGATGAATTACTGCTTTCCATCAAATTGGAGCAGCTCAATCGATTGCAAGAGCAGTTCGAAGACGTGCAAACTCAATTGGAGATGGAGGACCATGAAGAAATTGAGAGTGATGCTCGATGCCAATTTTTTGAATACTTTTCGGAGATTAAATCTGCGATCGCCAAAGAGCTAAAGGAGCGTGCGTCTTCAGGTGCGATGGCATCTACTCCCAAGACAGTTTTCGGTGGAGGCTCAGATGTTTCAAACTGTAAAACTTCGTATTTGCCGAAGTTAGAGTTGCCACGCTTCGATGGTACGATCACTGAGTGGCCTGACTTTTGGTCATTGTTTGAAACAATAATTGGCAACTATCAAAATTTAAAGGGCGTGGAAAAATTCCAGCATTTAAAATCTTGTTTGAGTGGAACAGCGATGGATGCCATTCGGTCATTGGAAATAAACGACCAAAATTATATTAATGCGGTAACTTTGCTAAAATCTAGATTCGATTTTAAACGCATTCAGTTTCAGACACATGTTAAGGAAATTTTCAATCTAAAGACGGTTCGTGATGGCTCTGCCATTGGTTTAAGGCAAATGTGTGATAAGATTAAATCTCACGTTCGAGCCTTGTACTCTATTGCCGGTCGAGATGAACTTCTTGATAGTGTGCTCATATATCTGGTTAACAGCAAGGTCGATGTTGGAACCAGAGCGAAGTGGGAGGAGGAATCTCCTTCGCACGACATACCAACGTGGGAATCTATGGTGGAGTTCCTGGAGAAGAGATGCCGGATAATGGAAGGTATAACTGCAGCCTCGGTAAGCCAGACACTGAGCAAGCAGGTGGGTACTAAACATGCGTTCGTCACAGTTCGTCCTAATCAACCTTGCACATTTTGCAATGTAAGGGAGCATGCAATTACTTCCTGTTCGCCTTTTTTAAGGTTATCTCCCACCTTACGGTTTAAAGAAGCCAAAAGGCGACAGCTATGTATTAATTGTTTGAAACCAGAGCATATTATCAAAAATTGCAAATCTGTCTGTTGCAAGCAGTGCTCATCTAAGCATCATACACTATTACATTTTGATCGCATTGCTTCGCCTCAAGCTGCTGTAATATCAAATTGTTCTAACCTTTCTGCTCCTGCCCTCAATTCACAGGCAGCCCTGGTGTCAACTTCACTTCTGAACTCTCAGCTTGCCACATCAAGCGCAATGCCTGAAGATTTTATTTTTCTCGCTACTGCAATTGTGTTTTTGAAACCAAGAACAGGAAACCCGATTCCATTCAGAGCAATCCTTGATTCCGCGTCACAATTAAATTTTATAACAAATCGTGCCGCTAGTCAGCTACAACTCAAAACAACCAAATCAAAAACCCAAGTGTCTGGAATTGCTGAAAGGGATTTTGTGGCTGACCAAACTATTGATATCTGTTTTCAATCTCATGATGGTGGTTATCATACCTCAATCACAGCCGTTACCATTCCTTCGATCACCGACCATCAACCCAATATCTCTTTAAATGCAACATTTTGGAATATACCTTCAAATATAACTCTTGCCGACCCAACAATCTTCAAATCTCAGCGTGTGGATATTTTGATTGGAGCCGGACTCTTCTTTGATTTGATGTGCGTCGGCCAAATTCGATTGAGCCCAACCTTACCACTCCTTCAGAAAACAAAGTTAGGCTGGATTGTATGTGGTGGAAGACAACCTTCCACTAGTAAAATTGTATCTTTAGCAGTCGTCGATAAACGTGCTTCAGAAAATGATTCTGATGGCTCTTTAGAACAGCTATTAAGGAGTTTTTGGGAGGTAGAGCATTTTGTTGACACTGAGCGTAAGGCTACTAATGAAAGCTCTGAGTGCGAATTGCACTTCAAAAACAATGTTAAACGTTTGAGTTCTGGCGAGTACTCTGTGCGTCTTCCCACAAAACATAGCATTGACCTCCTTGGTGAATCGTATCAGCAAGCATTATTGCGCTTTAAGTCTTTAGAAAGAAAGCTTCTTCGAAACACTGAATTACGAATTCAATACTCATCATTTATTAAGGAGTACAGAGATTTAAATCACATGTCACTTGCCGACGATTGTTACCTTGGCACTCCAACGTATTTTTTGCCTCATCACCCCCCCCGGCGCGTGGAAGAAGCTTATTGGCACATCCTATCGACTCTATTCAGAACGCCCACCCGCCCACAAACCCAACGTTAGGCGATGGTAAAGTTGTGGCAAGAGGAACGCTTTATGAATAAACATTCTTTTGTTGTGGTTTTAGCGGGGCATGGGTAACCCTGTCCAGTTTAGGCCCTAACTCAGTCTGTGGAGTAAACGACGTTCTCCCATCCGCCGTATATGAAATGCCCAAGTACTTCCATGTTTCATCCCTTTTCAAAGAGGGGAGAACTTGCAGATAGGCTACAAATCGATCCGGGACAATGATCGATTTCTTTTGCTTCGGCATACTCTTAATGCTCATAGTCAAAGACTTAGGGGCATTCAGGAGTAGCCCGCACTCACCCAAGACCTCCACGACAATGTCGAGAAGGCCTTGCAAGCCATGAGATGTACTGGCAAAAAGAATAAGGTCGTCAGCGAATGCAGCAGCATTAACTCTCTGCCCGGGTCCCAAGTTATAGCCAATTTCTTCTAGCAGGGCCTTCAGCAATCTGTCAATGATCAGATTCAACAGTACGGGAGACAACGGATCTCCCTGTTTCACCCATACGGTGGTAGTAATGGGGGGTGATTGCCAATTCATGCCAGTCAAAACTGTATTTGGATATCGGTAGTAATTCGCGAGATAGCAAACCAAACCGAAATGTACACCAGAATTAGCGGCCGCTCGAATCACGGACCCTATCGTGACTGAGTCGAAAGCCTTACGGACATCCAACACAGCTACATAGCACGATTTATAATTCTGGCGACTATTCCCTAGGACGAGATTGATCAAGGTGGTATTATCTCCACATCCATCTATATGGCGGAACCCACGCTCTCTAAGGTCAAAGGAAGCCATACACGACAACCTCTTCGCCAGAACATTGTGAAGAATTCGCACCACATCAGATGTAATTTTAATTGGTCTGAAGTCACCAGGCCCCGATCCATCCGAAGTTTTTGGAATAAAGATCGTCCTAGCCGACCTCAGCCTAACCGGCAAATTACCGCACCAAAGTAACATGTTGAGCACCCTCGCCAGAATGCCTGGCGGCACTCGCCGCAGTCCCTTGCAGGATATGCCGTCGACACCTGGAGCAGCGCTGTAGCCGGGATAAACTAATCTGATGTCATCTTCGGAAAGGGGCTTCCAGACATCAATCTTCGGGTGGAGATAGCTCTCCTGCTCAAGAGGTGCCCATTCCTCAGAACAGTCCGAAACTTGAGGATCCATGATATCACGCCAACAGCCCTCCATTGGTTGGGGCCATCCAGGATTTCACTAATGCATCTCGCTTTGTGCTTTTTCCACATGGACTGCACTCGTGCATACTCCATCTTTCGTCTATCCCTGGAGTACTTAGTGGGCGGCCTGGCAACCGACTCACGATTGTTTACAGGCACTTCCCCAGGGGAAAAAGCCCGTATAGGTAGACTGCCAAGGATGTCAGGGTGCTGTCAATCCCTGCCGACTCTGCGTTCATCACAATATCCAGCAGGGCGGAGTTGTGGAATTTGGATGCATTGGGTACATCCGGAAGGTCCAAACAGTACAGCAAAAATTGCGTTGTTCTAGAAGCTCTATGCGAGAGTGCTCGATATCGTAAGTTTCCATCATGGCTCCACGAGAAGAAGAAAGGGGCATGGGAGTGCTAGACAATTCCGTCGTGAACTGCTCAATCCTAGCTTGATAAGCAGATTTCTGATGTTGTTTTTTAACTGCTTTGACCGTTCTCCGATTGTCTGAATACAACAATTCGCACAACCACTGGTTAAGTTTACGGTCCAACCCACGCTCCTTAAGGAAGCATGCCTCATTATTCGCCATGATGTCGAGCTCTTCCCTTGACCATATCGCCTTCACTTCAATCCTAACGTTGTCCGAGTTATCAGACAATGGATAAGCGCGACGCTTATGGACACCAAGGCCTATTTTGGAAGTAAACTCCCTACCACAATGCTCGCATACATGGCCCAGGTGAATACCGTCCCCAGACAATAATTTATTGTCTAAGGAAGAGCAAGTGGGCTCTTCCCGTATCCGAGGCTTTTTCTTATTTTCTGGGGTGCTTTGTAAATTAAACGACAGGGGTACCAACCCTGAAGTCCAATAAACCTAGTATACATTCGGCCAACCGGGAGATTATGGATTCCCTGCTCCTACCAAGATGGGAGACAAGAGAGGACCAATTCACCACCCGATTGTTACCGGCAGGAACCACTTGGAGGTAGTATACAGGGACATCTAGGCTTCTTAAGCCTGTATTAAGAGAGTCATAGTTACTCCCGCCCAAGGGAGTCATAATAACTCCCGCCGTTGACCCGCGCTTATTTGAATTTCTTCACTTTGACATTCAGAGCACTGGGCAGAAATCACATTGTGTCAACACCCGTTAGGGCCATCAGAATGCTTTGTTTTAATTAGACAGTCGGATTCCCCAAGTCCGTGCAAGTTCTGAATTGATTCTTAATTGATAATCGTTATCCTTTAAAAAGATAATAGACCCGAAAGCCATTCCTTTAAAAATTTTAGCAAGAAAGTTCTACAATTGGTTACATAACTAACTATCCGGGGAACAAAATTAATAATCTTTATTTACCCAGAACGAGTAAATGTAGGCATGGTTAATGCTTCCCAATCAATCCTGATTATCTCAATCTTCAGAAGCAGTCCTTATCCCGAAGTTACGGATCTAATTTGCCGAATTCCCTTACCTACATTATTCTATCGACTAGAGACTCTTCACCTTGGCGACCAGATATCGACACAACAGTAAATGTCATGCTCTTTTAGTCCATCTACCATATCTCTCTTCGAAAGACTTCCATGGTAGTAGGACTATAAAACAGAGAAGAAAACTCTTCTGATATCTATATATATATAGATATATATATATATATATATATATATATATATATATATATATATATATATATATATATATATATATATATATATATATATATATATATATATATATATACATATATCTCATATTTGTAAAATTCAATAAAGAATTTAAGCATTATATAATATTAAATCTATCAACACTTTATCAAATTATTCAATATTTATTCTATGCTAATTAATATTAAAATAAATCAATTTGAATAAACTTAAATTAAATAATCTTATGATAAATTTGGATCATATGCTTATAGATTACAATGTACTTATATGGAAAAAATGCACACCATTACTATAATATTTTTAACATATTACAGTCATAATGATGAATTTTCCATAATGTATATTCAGGTTCATCAGGCTTAACCTGTAAGCAGTTTCACGTACTATTTAACTCTCTATTCAGAGTTCTTTTCAACTTTCCCTCACGGTACTTGTTTACTATCGGTCGAATGGTTATATTTAGTGTTAGATGGAGTTTACCACCCACTTAGTGCTGCACTATCAAACAACACGACTCTTTGGAAACACCTTCTAGTAATCATTAACGTTATACGGGCCTGGCACCCTCTATGGGTAATAGGCCTCTTTTAAGAAGGACTTAAATCGATAATTTCTCATACTAGATTTAAGATGTTCCATACACTGCATCTCACATTTGCAATTAAAACAAAGTGACTTATTGCTGAACTATTCTCTTTTCGCTCGCCGCTCTTAAGAAAATCCTTGTTAGTTTCTTTTCCTCCCCTCATTAATATGATTAAATTCAGGGGGTAATCCCATATGAGTTGAGGTTGTATAAAGTTCATATATATATACATATATATACATATATATATATATATATATATATATATATATATATATACATATATATATATATATATATATATATATATATATATATATATATATATATATATATATATATATATTTAAACAAAAAAAAAAAAATTGTTTATGCTAAGACTTTCACAAAAAACCACATTAAAAATATTATAAAACTATTCATAATAAAGGGTTTGTCGAAAGAATCGCTACAAAAGTAAATCGATAGTGACAGCAAATGACGCCATATGACCCGCTCTTTTGACATTTCTCTTCAGTAAGGTTTGCCATTTCATCACGCAAAGATATACGAGCCAACAACGAGTCGAAACTATTAAAATTTACTACCGAAATTCGGAGTCAGTCGCCTCAACTTTTAAGAGCGCTACGTCCAATTTATGATGAGGCTCATTTCTGGTTGAATGGCTTCGTCAATAAGCAAAATATGCGTTACTGGTTAGACAACAATCCCCACGTACTCCATGAGTCATCATTGCATCCCGAAAAAATTACGGTTTGGAGCGGTTTATGGGCCGGCGGCGTCATTGGGCCGTACTTCTTCCGTGATGATCAAGACCGGCACATTACTGTGAATGCGAATCGCTACCGTTCAATGATAACCGAATATTTTTGGCCCCAATTGGATAATATGGACTTGGAGGACATGTGGTTCCAACAGGACGGCGCCACAAGCCATACAGCGAATGCCACAATCAATTTACTGCAAACCACGTTTGGTGAACGTGTTATCTCACGAAATGGCCCAGTCGATTGACCGCTTCGGTCGTGCGATTTGACGCAGTTAGATTATTTCCTGTGGGGCTACGTCAAGTCTATGGTCTATGCCAACAAGTCAGCGACGATTGATGAACTTCGTACGAATATCGAACGTGAAATTGCTGCAGTATCGGCCGATTTATGCTTGAAAACCGTTGAAAATTGGGTTCAGCGTCTGGACTTCTGCAAGCGTGCCCGTGGTGGCCATGCAAAAGAAATCGAGTTCCATACATAATGGCATCGAACGTACTTTCACAGGAATAAAGAATTTCATTGATATCTAAAACCGGGTTTGTTTTATTTAAAAAAAACTTTTGTAGCGCTCTTACTTATGTATTGGATTTTTTGTTTTTAAATTTTCAGTTAATATTATGCATGTGTGTTTTTTTCTCATTCATGCAATAACATGTGTTTGAAATTTTATTTTCCATATTTTTTTATTTTTCATATTTGATTGAATAGAAAAAAAAGGAAAAAGAGTTTTCAATTCTTTTAAACTAAAATAAGCAACTTTTTTAGCCTTACAACCCTCAACCATATGTAATCCAAGTAGCACTTCAAAATTAATTAAAGTACATCACAGTATGGACTGCGATATGCGTTCAAAATGTCGATGTTCATGTGTCCTGCAGTTCACACGATGACACACAGTTTGCTGCGTTCTTCATCGTCCCATGAGCCAAGTGATCCGCTGCTTAGAGTAAATATTTTTGAAATTGATGAAAACATTTCATTTCGTTAATTTTTGTAATTTATTGAGTGGAAATATTAAATTTTTATAATATTTTATACCCATCACAATAATATTCTTTTATTTATACAAACATTATACTGTTGCGAATGTCCTGCAAAAATTCAAAAATTTAATGCATTTGTGCACTTACTAAATAAATATATGAAATATTATTAGTTGTATTGTTAATGTATTGTAAATATTGTTAGTTGTACTTCTATTTAATGTTTGTTTCTTTTGTGGATTTTTGTTATTGGCAAAAAAATAATTATTTTTCAATGCGCAATACAAATGTTAAAAAAAGGAATATTTTTCTTCCTTTTTAATAATATTGTAGTACAATATTATTTGTATATATTATATACTTAATGTATATGTTTTTGGATTTAGTATATTCGTAAGCAAACAATTTTTTTTTCTTTCGAAGCACAATACAAATGTGAAAGAAGGACTAAATAAATAGTATCCTTCTTTTTAATTATATCTTTCAGATAGGAACATTTTTTTACATTAATGATCCTTCCGCAGGCTCACCTACAGAACCCTTGTTACGACTTTTACTTCCTCTAAATAATAAAGTTCGGTCAACTTTTGCGAAAACAACCGTAACACGCAAATGTCGTCACAGAGAGCACGTCCGGAGACCTCAATAACTCAATAAATAATTCAATCGGTAGTAGCGACGGGCGGTATGTACAAAGGGCAGGGATGTAATCAATGCGAGTTAATGACTCACACTTACTGGGAATTCCAAGCATGAAAGTGGTTCAGCGGTTTACCCGGACTTCTCGGTCTAGGAAATACACGTTGATACTTTCATTGTGGCGCGAGTGCAGCCCAGGACATCTAAGGGCATCACAGACCTGTTATAGCTCAATCTCATTATTGCTAGACGCAATCTGTCCATTTAAGAAGCTAGTGTCCTTATAATGGGGTAAACCAACTGGTATGGCTCCACTTATATAAACACATTCAAACAATTCATTTATATGTGTATTAAAAGTATGTATAGATTGTATAGATTTCTCGGCGGTAACATCTTAACTTATTTTTATTGTATGGAAAATTTTTAAATTTACAAATATACTGTCTAAATTCATTTTAAGTTTATTTCAGTAGTTAGCGGGTCTCACTCAGCTACCGAACCACCACTTTTTGCCATTCAGGTGGACCAAATGTATCGATTTCTCAGCGGTAACATCGTATCTTAGTTTTTTTCTATGGAAAATGTTTAAACATACAAAAATATTGTTTATATTCATTTTTAAGTTTATTTCATTAGTTGTTGGGCCTCACTCAACTACCGAACCACCACTTTTTGCCATTCAGGTCGACCAAATGTATAGATTTCTCGGCGGTAACACCTTAATCTTAGTTTTTTTGTATGGAAAATATTTAAATATAAAAAATTTTGTTTATATTCATTTTTAAGTTTATTTCAGTAGTGGTTGGGCCTCACTCAACTACCAACCACCACTTTTTGCCATTCAGGTCGACTTGATGTATAGATTTCTCGGTGGTAACATCGTATCTTAGTTTTTTTGTATGGAACATTTTTAAATATACAAAAATATTGTTTATATTCATTTTTAAGTTTATTTCATTAGTTGTTGGGCCTCACTCAACTACCGAATCACCACTTTTTGTCATTCAGGTCGAGTAAATGTATAGATTTTTCGGCAGTAACACATTAATCTTCGTTTTTTTGTATGGAACATTTTTCAATATACAAAAATATTGTTTAAATTCATTTGTAAGTTTATTTCAGTAGTTGGCGGGTCTCACTCGACTACCGAAACACAACTTTTTGCCATTCAGGGCGACCAATTGTGTAGATTTCTCGGTGGTAACACCTTATCTTGGTTTTGTTGTATGGAAAATTTTTAAATTTACAAAAATACTGTTTAAGTTCATTTTTAAGTCTATTTCAGTGGTTGGCGGGTCTCACTCAACTACCAAACCACCACTTTTTACCATTCAGGTCGACCAATTGTGTAGATTTCTCGGCGGTAACACGTTATCTTAGTTTTTTTGTATGGAAAATTTTTAAATTTACAAAAATGCTATTTAAAATCATTTTTAAGTTTATTTCAGTAGTTGGCAGGTCTCACTCTGCTACCGAACCACCACTTTTTGCCATTCAGGTCGATCAAATGTATAGATTTCTCGGCGGTAACACCTTCATCTTAGTTTTTTTGTATGGAAAATTTTTAAATATAAAAAATTTTGTTTATATTCATTTTTAAGTTTATTTCAGTAGTGGTTGGGCCTCTCTCAATAACCGAACCACCACTTTTTGCCATTCAGGTCGACTTGATGTATAGATTTCTCGGTGGTAACATCGTATCTTAGTTTTTTTGTATGGAAAATTTTTAAATATACAAAAATATTGTTTATATTCATTTTGAAGTTTATTTCATTAGTTATTGGGCCTCACTCAACTACCGAACCACCACTTTTTGCCATTCAGGTCGAGTAAATGTATAGATTTTATAAGGAACAATATCTCCGCATAAATTTTACTCCAACACAATTCTTCTGTCACAACATCATATTTTCAATCGAAGCCACGGACTTCATACGACGTCGATTGTTCTAGAAGAATGTAATTTATTACACTATCAGAAGCAATCGGCAAAACCCACCCCTAATAAACATTATGTTTGACGCGTATATCATCATCAACCAAAACAACAGAGCGTGCAAAAACAAACAATACCACGTGCTTGACAACAAGCCGAATTCTGCAGCGATTGTGGCGGTTGTGTTTAAATCGAATTGAACAACAACAGAACTTTCTGGAAGCTTTGCTAGTGAAGCTGGGCTACAAAAGCAGCAGCAACCGAGGAACTGGTCTCTTTCTTCGATACCGACACTTCGAGACAACACCAGCGAAGACCTTAGCTCCAGAGAACACTTAGGGAACTCAACGCAGGCATAAAAGTGGTTTAAGGTTTTTACCGATTCCACTGGGAGATTAACTAACGCAGACAGAACAGTGGTTTAAGGTTTTTACCGACTCCAGTGGGACACTAGAGTACACAGCTAGACACTACGCTAGCTAGCAACCTACGATATAATTTAATTACTGAGGGAAACTATGTGTTAGTTCTTTAAGTAGAATAGAATATTATAAAAATAAAAAAACTATAAAAATACAAAATTCACTTGTTAGAATAAATTTCTGTTGACGAACTCTGGACACCGCTAAGTATACCCTAGCGTAAGTAAGTTCGTTACAATTTCTCGGCGGCAACACCTTAATCTTGGTTTTTTTGTATAGAAAATTTTTAAATATACAAAAATATTATTTATATTCATTTTTAAGTTTATTTCATTAAATATTAGGCCCCACTCAACTACCGAACCACCACTTTTTGCCATTCAGGTCAAGTAAATGTATAGATTTCTCGGCGGTAACGTCGTATCTTAGTTTTTTTGTATGGAAAATTTTTAAATATACAAAAATATTGTTTATATTCATTTTTAAGTGGGCATATAATTAGCACACCTACGTGGGACATATAATAAGCACACCCAAGTGGACACATAATTAGCACACCCAAGTGGACATATAATTAGCATACCCAAGTGGGCATATAATTAGCACACCCAAGTGGACATATAATTAGCACACCCAAGTGGACATATAATTAGCACACCCAAGTGGGCATATAATTAGCACACCCAAGTGGACATAAAATTAGCACACCTACGTTGGACATATAATTAGCACACCTCCGTGGGACATATAATTAGCACACCCAAGTGGACATATAATTAGCACACCAAAGTGGACATATAATTAGCACACCAAAGTGGACATATAATTAGCACACCTACGTGGGACATATAATTAGCACACCCAAGTGGACATATAATTAGCACACCCAAGTGGGCATATAATTAGCACACCCAAGTGGACATATAATTAGCACACCCAAGTGGACATATAATTAGCACACCCAAGTGGGCATATAATTAGAACACCCAAGTGGACATAAAATTAGCACACCTACGTTGGACATATAATTAGCACACCTCCGTGGGACATATAATTAGCACACCCAAGTGGACATATAATTAGCACACCCAAGTGGACATATAATTAGCACACCCAAGTGGACATATAATTAGGACACCCAAGTGGACATATAATTAGCACACCCAAGTGGACATATAATTAGGACACCCAAGGGAAAATTCTCCAATATACTATTTTCAGTAGTTGGCGTCGGGACAAAAACCCAACTACGAATCACCGCCCACACTCTTTTCAATTCAGGTCGGAAATTTTTACGCAGGTCGGTAACATCTTATTTTAGTTTTTTTGTATGGGAAAATTTTCTATATACAAAAATATTGTTAATATTAATTTTTAAGTTATTTTCAGTAGTTGGGGGTGACGGGGCAAAAACTCAACTACGAATCACCGCCCACACTTTTTTCAATTCAGGTAGGTCGACTACTAAATATGAAAATTTTTACGCAGGTCGATGGTAACAAACTTATTTACATTTTTTTTGCATCGGAAATTTTTCAATATACAAAAATATTGTTAATATTAATTTTTAAGTTATTTGCAGTAGCTGGCGGCGACGGGCAAAAACTCAACTACGAATCATCGCCCCCACACTTTTTTCAATTCAGGTCGTTTATTGAATGTGAAAATTTTTGCAGGTCGGTTTAACATCTTATCTTTTTTTTTTTATGGACAGTTTTTGCAGTGAACATTTTTCAGTAGCTGGCGACGGGCAAAAACTCAACTACGAATCACGGCACCAGCACTTTTTTCAATTCAGGTCGACTGACTGACTGACTTACTCTATGAAGATTTTTGTGCAGGTCGGTAACAAACTTATCTTAGTTTTTTTGTATCGGGAATTTTTCAATATACAAAAAAAATATTGTTAATATTAATTTTTAAATTATTTTCAGTAGTTGGCGATGGTCAAAACTCAACTACGAAACAACAAGCACGTCGTTTTGCCTGCCATCCATCATATCATTTAAGTCGATATTTAATTAATTTCTCTTGTTTTTGGATAACACACCACAAACATCTTATCTTAGTTTAGTTTTTTTGTATGGAAAATTTTTGCAGTGGACATTTCTCAGTAGTTGGCGACGGTCAAAACTCAACTACGCGAAAAAACACCCCGAGACTTTTTGCAATTAGACTAAGTCGAATAACTGATTCTATACTCTATATGAAAATTTTTGTGCAGGTCTTATTTTCAAATTTTTTTGTGATGGAAAATTTTTAGAGCAGTCAACGACACAACATATTAGTTAGCATGCATAACCAACCAAGACGGACATTATAAGTAGCACTCTCAAGTGGACATATAAATTATAGCACAATCTATATATCACACATTCGATTTATATAATATATACCAAAAAATATTATATAAATATAATAAAGTTATACTCCTATATAATAATATATATTAATAAATAATATTATATATATATATATATATATATATATATATATATATATATATATATATATATATATATATATTTATATCACCACATACACACACAAACAAACTATATAATTATACACAAGCGCACAAACACACATACGCAAAAACACACACAATGTATGTGTGCTATTATAATAAAATATGTGTATATTATGTATGTATTCTGTAATATAATATATTGTAATTTATTATTACAAACACATTTTGATTTTTCTCGAATCGTCAAGCAAAGGATAAGCTTCAGTGGATCGCAGTATGGCAGCTGCTCTACCACTTACAACACCTTGCCTGTTACAAAAGTTATTTTCAATTGATTCTAGGTATTGTCATTGTATTATAATGTTTTAGTAAGTAACTAAGTGTGATATTCATCCTCCAGAATTTGCTATGTTAACAAATAACATTGGCATTACATTCCAATTTGTCGTTCGTACAATTTAAAAAAATGTACACACTTTTAATGGTTTCAAAAATCATACAATACAATTGCCCCATATTTATCATTGCAATCCAGCACGGATACGACCTTAGAGGCGTTCAGGCATAATCAAACGGACGTAGCGTCATACCACTGTTCGCTCGAACAAGTATTGTGCCATTGGTCCGTACCTGCGGTTCCTCTCATACTACGCAGAAATGCTGTTGCAACAACGTTTTAGTCATTAGTGGGATAAAACTAACCTATCTCACGACGATCTAAACCCAGCTCACATTCCCTTGACTGGGTGAACAATCCAACGCT
Organism: Clusia tigrina; assembly: GCA_920105625.2. NCBI lineage: Eukaryota > Metazoa > Arthropoda > Insecta > Diptera > Clusiidae > Clusia > Clusia tigrina. Next base: position 334,119,955 of record OV050030.1, read on the forward strand.
TGGTGAATTCTGCTTCACAATGATAGGAAGAGCCGACATCGCAGGATCAAAAAGCGACGTCGCTATGAACGCTTGGCCGCCACAAGTCAGTTATGCCTGTAGTAACTTTTCTGACACCTCTCGTTAAAAACTCCTTAAACCAAAAGGATCGATTGGCCGAGCTTTGGCTGTCTCTGTGTGTACTGAACACCGAGATCAAGTCAGCATTGCCCTTTTGCTCTATGTGTGGTTTCTGTCCGCACTGAGCTGTCCTTGGGACACCTCCGTTATTATTTGAGAGATGTACCGCCTCAGTCAAACTCCCGACCTGGATATGTCCTTGAATTGGATCATACTGAGTGTTGGAGTTATACCAAATTTTAATTATAATAATAACACCGAAATGCTATCATTTTTATCAAAAACTTGCTAACAATTATGTAACAAACTCTTTGTACTTTGATCAAGAAGCTTGCATCAATACACAATACCATAAGACATATAAATATATCCGTATAATGGCTAAGTATAGATACTCGTTCCATTTAATCAAGTAAGTAAGGAAACAATAAGAGTAGTGATATTTCATTGTTGATGAAAAAACATATATGTTAAAACTTATTCTACACCTCTTATGCTTCCTTCACTATAAGATTAGAGTCAAGTTCAACAGGGTCTTCTTTCCCTGCTAATTATTCCAAGCCCGTCCCCTTGGCTGTGGTTTCGCTAGTTAGCAGATAGGGACAGTAGGAATCCATTCATGCACGTCACTAATTAGATGACGAGGCATTTGGCTATTTTAGGAAGGAAGTGGATATCCATTTAAGAACACCCGATTGGGTACTTGTAGTGTGAGACTCATCTAGAAAGATACCACTCACTAAAACCACTTCATGACCTTGCACTTCCTTGATTACGCGTGAAGGTGGAATAGCAAGCGGCACTCTAGTTAATTGTCTTACAAAGCGGACTGAGCCACCTGTGGTGAATTTTGGTGTGCTCATTTGCATCACGCAAGCCCCAACCATCAACAGAAGAATGAAGCCGATCCATCCACATATTTTCCATGCTGGCCCGAGATACTAGGATTCCACTGGGAGTAGTGAGTCTCTGCTCTATCCTACCTAACTTTTTTGCCAGGTAGATGCCCAATACGGCTTCCGCTATCCCAGGCTAGGTCAAGCCTCTCAATGCGCCTCTTCCGGAGAAGAGGTGATAGCCACCTGAGGGAGTCTATACCAAGGCCCCCCACGGCGAACGGCGCGTGGAAGAAGCTTATTGGCACATCCTATCGACTCTATTCAGAACGCCCACCCGCCCACAAACCCAACGTTAGGCGATGGTAAAGTTGTGGCAAGAGGAACGTTTTAAGAATAAACATTCTTTTGTTGTGGTTTTAGCGGGGCATGGGTAACCCTGTCCAGTTTAGGCCCTAACTCAGTCTGTGGAGTAAACGACGTTCTCCCATCCGCCGTATATGAAATGCCCAAGTACTTCCATGTTTCATCCCTTTTCAAAGAGGGGAGAACTTGCAGATAGGCTACAAATCGATCCGGGACAATGATCGATTTCTTTTGCTTCGGCATACTCTTAATGCTCATAGTCAAAGACTGAGGGGCATTCAGGAGTAGCCCGCACTCACCCAAGACCTCCACGACAATGTCGAGAAGGCCTTGCAAGCCATGAGATGTACTGGCAAAAAGAATAAGGTCGTCAGCGAATGCAGCAGCATTAACTCTCTGCCCGGGTCCCAAGTCATAGCCAATTTCTTCTAGCAGGGCCTTGAGCAATCTGTCAATGATCAGATTCAACAGTACGGGAGACAACGGATCTCCCTGTTTCACCCATACGGTGGTAGTAATGGGGGGTGATTGCCAATTCATGCCAGTCAAAACTGTATTTGGATATCGGTAGTAATTCGCGAGATAGCAAACCAAATCGAAATGTACACCAGAATTAGCGGCCGCTCGAATCACGGACCCTATCGTGACTGAGTCGAAAGCCTTACGGACATCCAACACTGCTACATAGCACGATTTATAATTCTGGCGACTATTCCCTAGAACGAGATCGATCAAGGTGGTATTATCTCCACATCCATCTATATGGCGGAACCCACGCTCTCTAAGGTCAAAGGAAGCCATACACGACAACCTCTTCGCCAGAACATTGTGAAGAATTCGCACCACATCAGATGTAATTGTAATTGGTCTGAAGTCACCAGGCCCCGATCCATCCGAAGTTTTTGGAATAAAGATCGTCCTAGCCGACCTCAGCCTAACCGGCAAATTACCGCACCAAAGTAACATGTTGAGCACCCTCGCCAGAATGCCTGGCGGCACTCGCCGCAGTCCCTTGCAGGATATGCCGTCGACACCTGGAGCAGCGCTGTAGCCGGGATAAACTAATCTGATGTCATCTTCGGAAAGGGGCTTCCAGACATCAATCTTCGGGTGGAGATAGCTCTCCTGCTCAAGAGGTGCCCATTCCTCAGAACAGTCCGAAACTTGAGGATCCATGATATCACGCCAACAGCCCTCCATTGGTTGGGGCCATCCAGGATTTCACTAATGCATCTCGCTTTGTGCTTTTTCCACATGGACTGCACTCGTGCATACTCCATATTTCGTCTATCCCTGGAGTACTTAGTGGGCGGCCTGGCAACCGACTCACGATTGTTTACAGGCACTTCCCCAGGGGAAAAAGCCCGTATAGGTAGACTGCCAAGGATGTCAGGGTGCTGTCAATCCCTGCCGACTCTGCGTTCATCACAATATCCAGCAGGGCGGAGTTGTGGAATTTGGATGCATTGGGTACATCCGGAAGGTCCAAACAGTACAGCAAAAATTGCGTTGTTCTAGAAGCTCTATGCGAGAGTGCTCGATATCGTAAGTTTCCATCATGGCTCCACGAGAAGAAGAAAGGGGCATGGGAGTGCTAGACAATTCCGTCGTGAACTGCTCAATCCTAGCTTGATAAGCAGATTTCTGATGTTGTTTTTTAACTGCTTTGACCGTTCTCCGATTGTCCGAATACAACAATTCGCACAACCACTGGTTAAGTTTACGGTCCAACCCACGCTCCTTAAGGAAGCATGCCTCATTATTCGCCATGATGTCGAGCTCTTCCCTTGACCATATCGCCTTCACTTCAATCCTAACGTTGTCCGAGTTATCAGACAATGGATAAGCGCGACGCTTATGGACACCAAGGCCTATTTTGGCAGTAAACTCCCTACCACAATGCTCGCATACATGGCCCAGGTGAATACCGTCCCCAGACAATAATTTATTGTCTAAGGAAGAGCAAGTGGGCTCTTCCCGTATCCGAGGCTTTTTCTTATTTTCTGGGGTGCTTTGTAAATTAAACGACAGGGGTACCAACCCTGAAGTCCAATAAACCTAGTATACATTCGGCCAACCGGGAGATAATGGATTCCCTGCTCCTACCAAGATGGGAGACAAGAGAGGACCAATTCACCACCCGATTGTTACCGGCAGGAACCACTTGGAGGTAGTATACAGGGACATCTAGGCTTCTTAAGCCTGTATTAAGAGAGTCATAGTTACTCCCGCCCAAGGGAGTCATAATAACTCCCGCCGTTGACCCGCGCTTATTTGAATTTCTTCACTTTGACATTCAGAGCACTGGGCAGAAATCACATTGTGTCAACACCCGTTAGGGCCATCAGAATGCTTTGTTTTAATTAGACAGTCGGATTCCCCAAGTCCGTGCAAGTTCTGAATTGATTCTTAATTGATAATCGTTATCCTTTAAAAAGATAATAGACCCGAAAGCCATTCCTTTAAAAATTTTAGCAAGAAAGTTCTACAATTGGTTACATAACTAACTATCCGGGGAACAAAATTAATAATCTTTATTTACCCAGAACGAGTAAATGTAGGCATGGTTAATGCTTCCCAATCAATCCTGATTATCTCAATCTTCAGAACCAGTCCTTATCCCGAAGTTACGGATCTAATTTGCCGAATTCCCTTACCTACATTATTCTATCGACTAGAGACTCTTCACCTTGGCGACCAGATATCGACACAACAGTAAATGTCATGCTCTTTTAGTCCATCTACCATATCTCTCTTCGAAAGACTTCCATGGTAGTAGGACTATAAAACAGAGAAGAAAACTCTTCTGATATCTCTCGACGGCTTCTTTATGGTCGTTCCTGTTACCAGGATGAGCACAAGGCCCATTTTTAATAAGAAACGGATACTCAATAGCTTACGGAATTGGAACCGTATTCCCTTTCGTTCAAAAAAATGAAGTGTTTTATTACATATATATGTTCCTGTATATAAGTTAGATTGAAAAACAACAACAAGAGCATCGTTATCTTGTAAAACAGTAAAAAGATGAGCAGACTGCATAATTGTGAGTGAAAGCGACGAAGATAGAAATAGCTAGTTAAGGTATTCACTTATAAAACAGGTGTGGTAGAAGACACATGAATAAAGAAAAATAAATGAAAACATATATTATTGGCGCCCAACGTGATATAAGCCTACGGAATAAAAGTACCGATCAATTCGCAAAAAGCAGTTGTAGTCTAATAAAATTAAATAGTTGATTAGCAAAAAAATTCGCTAAGAACATTGGATGCCTTTGAGAGCAGCACACGAGTAACCACTCTGTTAGTGAAAATTTTATAATAAATTCGTCGACATTGAATGACTTTGGAAGCGGCGCACGTAGCGGCAGCAACAACCTCTCTGCCAGCGCAAGATTTTTTAATGTTAGTGATTTGCTCAGTTCAAAAAATATTTGTTAAATACTTGAATTATAAAAATCATCATTTTTGGTGGATTAAAAGAATTTATATAATTGTTACTAATTCAAAGAGTGAGTTGCAAATAGAATTTTTTTATTTTTTACTTTTTAATAAATTTTCAAACAAAATTCTTTCATATAATAGAATTGCAATTTCATAATTAAAAGAACACAGGGTTTTGTTTTTGTTATATTGACCTTTAATCTGATGAGCGACTCTGAGTTAGCCAATCTATTTAAACATTTAGACTTGAGTGGAAAAACAAAAAGAAAAATGAACAGTGAAGAGCTACAAGCTATTGTTACTGCAGCAGTAGGCGCTGCGCTAAGTGTGCAAAAACAAGATTCTGAAAAAAAAATTGAACAACTAACACAAAGGCTTTCAACAGCAGTGATAAATGATGTAGAGACCTTTGAAGAAGTTTCAATTAATGATAATGAAAATTAGAGGAAATACTCGACTTAGTGAAGAGCTTGCCCGAATTTAATAGGAAGCAAGAATGTTATATTTCATGGAGACAGGCAGCACACACCGCTTATAAATTATACGAAAGGTTCGATGGAAGTGCAAAACATTATCAAGCCGTGGCAATAATCAGGAATAAAATAAGGGGACCTGCTGATGCTGTGTTAGCTTCCTTCAACACTGTTCTAAACTTTAAGGCAATAATAGCAAGGCTTGATTTTACTTATGCCGATAAGCGGCCAATCTACCTAATTGAGCAAAAGCTGAGCACTCTAAGACAGGGAAGTCTGTCAGTTATAAAATCCTATTTATGATGAGTTTAAAAACAAGCTCACGCTTTTAACAAACAAAACCAAAATGTCGTATGAGAGGCACTTAGCAAACTCATTAAATGAAAAATATAGAATGGACGCTCTTCGCGTTTTCATTTCTGGGTTGAAAAAACCATTATGCGATATTCTTTTTGCTTCTCGTCCAGCTGATTTACTTTCCGCCTTAGCCCTTGCCCAAGAGGTAGACGCTAGCCATGAGCGGTACATATTCGCAACCAATTTTTCCAAAAGTTTTGAAAGTAGTACTACCAAGAGGCAGGACGAGGATTATACTAATCAGCAGGCATGTTCCGGTGGGCGAAACAATCCCTATTTTCATAGAAATTATGATAAGCTGCAAAAGTCGAATAATGCTTATGCTGAAAACAATAAACGACCCGAACCAATGGATGTAGATCCATCGTCATCTTGCGTCCGTTACCCAACAAATTTCGAGCTCCAAAATCAGAAAACTGGTTTCTCATAACAGAATAGGTCATATCATTCCCAAAATTCTAGACACAAAAAATTTAATTACAACACACCAAATCAGGGACAACAGTTTAAGCGGCACATCAAATCTGACAGGCAGACTGGGCCTTAATTCCAAAGAATCAACTACACTTCACAGTCGCAAGACATTATTAGTAAAAACACTTATGATGACATAGTCCAAAATGAAGTTGAGGACATTGACGAAGCACACCTTGACCTTTCTAGGGAAAAGTTCCTGCTTCCATGGATCAGCAGAACCATAGGAACAAAGGGCAGGGAGGTTAAACTTTCAGTGGATACAGGAGCTTCAAAAAGCTATATTAAGCCACTAAAAGAGCTGAAAGGCATTGTACCATTAAATAAATCATTTCTAGTTAAGTCAATTTAACGGCTATAACAAAATAAAAGATAAATGTGAAATAAATCTGTTTGGGTTGAACTCAGATATTGTTTTGCTACCTAACCTTGAAATCGTAGATGCAATAATAGGTCTCGACCTGCTTACGCGGGTTGGCGTAGTTGTGGGCTTCCAGAAAGAGTGATTATCCATAAGTTCGGATCGGAAAAACTATTATTCTTTAAATGTAAAAGTGTTAATTTTAATAAAATTCAAGAGGAAAATGTGCCCCTGGCAGTGAGAGCAGGGTTTCTTCATATGATAAGGATGAGATCCAATGCAATTACCGATCCAAATGAATCGCTTCCATATAATACCAATATAGTTTCAGCAATTGGTACAAAGTATGAAAAACCGATATATTCCAAATTATGCCCATACCCGATAGGGGTAGCGGACTTTGTTAATTAGGAAGTTAAAGAACAAAAAGAAACGTTTAGTAGTAGATTTTCGAAAGTTGAACGAGAACACAATCGATGACAAATACCCTATTCCTAATATAATGAACATACTGTCAAACTTAGGACAGTCATTGTACTTCACAACCCTGGATTTAAAATCGGAGTTTCATCAGATTGAACTCGCAGAGCGTGACAGGGCAAAAACTGCCTTTTCTATTAGTAGCGGCAAATATAAATTTTGCAGACTACCATTTGGCTTAAAGAACGCCCCAAGTATCTGCCAAAGGGCTATAGATGACGTCCCTAGAGAACAAATTGGGAAGACTTGATATGTTTGTGTTGATGACGTCATAATATTTTCAGAAATAAAAGAACAGCACGTCAGGGACATAGAGTGGGTGTTGAAAAATTTATATGAGGCTAACATGAGAAAATCGATAGAAAAGTCAAAGTTCTTTAGACCAGAAGTTGAATATTTGGGATTTACAGTTTCAAGAGGTGGTATAGAAACTTGCTCCGATAAAATAGATACAATGTTAAACTTCCCCATGCCTGCGACATTATTCAAGCTCAGATCTTTTTTGGGCTTCGCTTCGTTACTATAGATGCTTCATATGGGATTCTGCCAGTATAGCCAAACCATTGACCGATATTCTAAAAGGCGAAAATGGAAAAGTCAGTGCCAGACAATCAAAAAAGGTGAAAATTGAATTAGATTCTAAACAGATAAAAGCATTCTATACGCTCAAGCAAATTTTGACATCGGAAGATGCATTACTCGTGTACCCGGATTTTAGCAAACCCTTTGATCTGACAACCGATGCTTCTTCCCATGGCTTAGGTGCTGTTCTGTCGCAAGGAGGAAAGGCCATAACCATGATCTCTATAGCCTTTAAAGACAATGAAATGCTTTTGCAACTAACGAAAGGGAACATAGTGTGGGCTCTAAAGAGTCTTCGTAATTACCTCTATGGGGACAGATATATAAACATTTTTACAGATCACCAGCCATTAAAATTTGCGGTTTCAGACAAGAATCCAAATATGAAATTCAAGCGTTGGAAAGCCTTCATTGATGAGCATTACGCAAAATTGCACTATAAGCCAGGGAAAGAAAACTATGTTGCTGGCGCTTTGTCCCGTCAAAATATAAACTTGATAGAAGAAGAGCCAAATTCGAACTTTGCGAACATTCATAGTAATCAATCACTGACTTACACAATAGAAACTGTCGAAAAACCTGTAAACCTTACGGAACCAAATCGTTGTAGAAAAAGCAAATTTCCCATAAACACGTACATTTATAATCTTTGGGAAGAAAACGAGGCATATTATTCAGCATCATGATAGAAGTACCATTTTAGAATCTATTAATTGCGAACTGTCCGTTTTAACTTACATTCAACACGGATTGGTACAAATGTTTCCGAACACCAAATTTAGACACACTGCCAAATTCGTAGCCGATATTTTTAATCCAAATGATCAGCTGGAGATAGCAACAGCAGAGCACAACCGTGCACACCGCGCAGTGCAGGAGAATGTAAAACAGATTTTAAACGATTATTTGTTCCCAAAGATGGAAAAAAAAGTAAAGGAAATAGCAAGAAATTGCAAAATATGCTCCAAATCGAAGTACAATAGGCATCAGCCAAAACATACAATATCAAAAACCCCCATTCCATCATATGCAGGGGAAATACTGCACGTTGATATTTTTTCCACTGATTCCAAATATTTCCTAACTTGTATAGAAAAGTTTTCTAAATTTGCTGTTGTACAAGCGTTATCATCCAGAACAATCGTAGACGTAAAACAACAATTGATCCAACTTTTGAACATTTTTGCTAATACGAGAGTCATATACTGTGACAACGAAAAGTCGTTAAATTCGCATACCATTAGACATCTCCCGGCTAGCAATTTTAATATTGAAATTGTGAAGTCCCCCCCACTGCACAGCACTTCTAACGGACAAGTAGAAAGGTTTCACAGTACGCTGACAGAAAATGCTAGGTGCATAAAGGTAGAAAGATGTATAGATGAAACAAATGATTTAATTTTGTTATCGACTATTGAATACAACAAGACAATCCACTCAGTGACAAAAGAGAAACCGATTGATATATTCCGATCCACAACAGTAAATTTAAATAGTCAGGTGTCAGCACGGATAACTCAAGCTCAAGAATCAGAACTGAAAACACATAATAGAGACAGGGTAGAACGTACGTTGTAGGAGATAAGGTTATGGTGAAAAGGAACAGAATACTAGGAAATAAGTTAACCCCCCTGTAGGAACTGGTGGTATAAAAAGATTTAGGAACCACAGTTCTCATTAAGTGGAGGGTGGCCCATAAGGACAATACAAAGTAAATAAACTTGTATTTTTTAATGTTTTTTATTTTTTAAATAGAGACATATTTGACTTGAAATTGTTTCATTAAGTAACCAAAATGCAAAATGTTGTTTGAAAACACGACTAACTCAGCATATCACAAGTATGAAATTTTTGATGTAATACAAATTAACAATGCTGTCAATTTAGTTTTCTAAGATATTATAATTATTAGTAATATTTCTGTCGCTAACTCATGAAAAACACCGACAACTCACGAACAAAGAGATCCAAATCCTCTGATGGGAAAAACGAACCAGAAACAACTCCACTCTTTCCATTGTTCACTGCATTCAACAGCTTCAAATGTCCATTGAATATATGGATACAGCTGCAGGATGAGCATTTTTGTTGACTATTTGTTGCGAGATTTGTTCCATTACGACTCTCATCTCCTATCCTTAACAATCCACACCGCAGAACTATCGCTTAGTGACGAGGCAAATTTTGACGCCGCCCTCGTGAGGTTGCATTATATTATAAGGCAAAAGGTCACTTAATAGCGACGTGCAGGACCAGTGGCGGTAGAGCATCGTTATCTTTTAAAACAGTAAAAAGATGAGCAGACTGCACAATTGTGAGTGAAAGCGACGAAGGTAGAATTAGCTAGTTAAGATATTCACTTATAAAACAGGTGTGGAAGAAGACACATGAATAAAGAAAAATAAATGAAAACTTATAAATTATACACATATAGGATTTTAACTTGAAAATTTTCAGCTTTCGCCTTAAACTTAGGACCGGTTAACTCGTGATCAACCACTGTTCACACGAAAACCTTCTCCACTTCAGTCCTCCAAGGTCTCATTCGATTATGTGCTACTATCACAATGATCTGTACCAATGGCGGCTCCATGTAGGCTTACGCCAATCACTTCTAAGCACACCATTGTACCCTCCTACTCACTAAAGTTTCAACATCTATTAAAATTTAAAAAAATTAAAAATAAATCATTTACTTTAGCGGTTATGTATAGTGCCATCCATTTTAAGGGCTAGTTGATTTGGCAGGTGAGTTGTTACACACTCCTTAGCGGATTACGACTCCCATGTCCACCGTCCTGCATTTTTGGCAGCCAACGCCTTTCATGGTTTCTGTATGAGTTGTTAATTTGGCCACCGTAACAATACTATTATACCATAACTGTATAGAACGCCCTGGGATTGAATTAATATATAAAATATTCACATAAAAATTAATCCCATTTTAAATAAAAGTTAAGTTAATTATCCCATTGGGTTTTGTATTATATTCCCAAAGACTTGCACATATGTTGGACTCCTTGTTCCGTATTGCAAGACGGGTCCCGAAGGTATCCGGAATTTTTTGCATTGTTAATCATATAATAAGTGCATACAATAATATATATATATATATATATATATATATATATATATATATATATATATATATATATATAAATATATATATATATATATATATATATATATATATATATATATATATATATATATATATATATATATATATATACATATATCTCATATTTGTAAAATTCAATAAAGAATTTAAGCATTATATAATATTAAATCTATCAACACTTTATCAAATTATTCAATATTTATTCTATGTTAATTAATATTAAAATAAATCAATTTGAATAAACTTAAATTCAATAATCTTATGATAAATTTGGATCATATGCTTATAGATTACAATGTACTTATATGGAAAAAATGCACACCATTACTATAATATTTTTAACATATTACAGTCATAATGATGAATTTTCCATAATGTATATTCAAGTTCATCAGGCTTAACCTGTAAGCAGTTTCTCGTACTATTTAACTCTCTATTCAGAGTTCTTTTCAACTTTCCCTCACGGTACTTGTTTACTATCGGTCGAATGGTTATATTTAGTGCTAGATGGAGTTTACCACCCACTTAGTGCTTCACTATCAAGCATCACGACTCTTTGGAAACACCTTCTAGTAATCATTAACGTTATACGGGCCTGGCACCCTCTATGGGTAATAGGCCTCTTTTAAGAAGGACTTAAATCGATAATTTCTCATACTAGATTTAAGATGTTCCATACACTGCATCTCACATTTGCCATTAAAACAAAGTGACTTAGTGCTGAACTATTCTCTTTTCGCTCGCCGCTCTTAAGAAAATCCTTGTTAGTTTCTTTTCCTCCCCTCATTAATATGCTTAAATTCAGGGGGTAATCCCATATGAGTTAAGGTTGTATAAAGTTCATATATATATACATATATATATATATATATATATATACATATATATATATATATATATATATATATATATATATATATATATATATATATATATATATATATATATATATATATATATATATATATATATATATATATATAAATATAAAAATAAATAATCCCTTTTTGTGTATTTTCATATAATTGATGTTGATGCGATATCCAAATATAATTTTTTTCTTATAATATTTTTTTAATTAATTTTTTTAATATAATATTTTTTGAATTAATGTGCAGAGAAATATATGAAAAGTCCCATTTAAAAAAAAAAAAAAAAAAATTGTTTATGCTAAGACTTTCACAAAAAACCACATTAAAAATATTATAAAACTATTCATAATAAAGGGTTTTTCAAAAGAAACGCTACAAAAGTAAATCGGTAGTGACAGCAAATGACGCCATATTTTTTCCCGCTCTTTTGACATTTCTCTTCAGTAAGGTTTGCCATTTCATCACGCAAAGATATACGAGCCAACAACGAGTCGAAACTATTAAAATTTACTACCGAAATTCGGAGTCAGTCGCCTCAACTTTAAGAGCGCTACGTCCAATTTATGATGAGGCTCATTTCTGGCTGAATGGCTTCGTCAATAAGCAAAATATGCGTTATTGGTTAGACAGAAATCCCCACGTACTCCATGAGTCATCATTGCATCCCGAAAAAATTACGGTTTGGAGCGGTTTATGGGCCGGCGGCGTCATTGGGCCGTACTTCTTCCGTGATGATCAAGACCGGCACATTACTGTGAATGCGAATCGCTACCGTTCAATGATAACCGAATTTTTTTGGCCCCAATTGGAAAATATGGACTTGGAGGACATGTGGTTCCAACAGGACGGCGCCACAAGCCATACAGCGAATGCCACAATCAATTTACTGCAAACCAAGTTTGGTGAACGTGTTATCTCACGAAATGGCCCAGTCGATTGACCGCTTCGGTCGTGCGATTCGACGTAGTTAGATTGTTTCCTGTGGGGCTACGTCAAGTCTATGGTCTATGCCAACAAGCCAGCGAAGATTGATGAACTTCGTACGAATATCGAACGTGAAATTGCAGCAGTATCGGCCGATTTATGCTTGAAAACCGTTGAAATTTGAGTTCAGCGTCTGGACTTCTGCAAGCGTGCCCGTGGTGGCCATGCAGAAGAAATCGAGTTTCATACATAATGGCATCGAACGTACTTTCACAGGAATAAAGAATTTC